>JAJJWW010016684.1:235000-815585 GCA_023531295.1 Papaver armeniacum
TAGTAGTGGCGACCGTAAGCAGACCAATGACCACGAACTATATCTTTAACCTCGAGTTGATATATCTAAAGATTAACTTTATTAACGTAGGAAGGAAAAGTAATATCATACCTTTAGCCAAGGACCATGTTACGAACTTACGATAAGCGTCACCATCAGTAGCGGCACCAAATTCTGGTGGATTGGCTTCAGGGTCAGATTTATTCAACCACATACGTGCAACCAACTCCTTGGCGTAGGTCAGGTTGGGGTTTGGATGACCTCCTCCAAAGTCTTCATGTTAACAACAAGGCCATGTAGAAGATAAATCTAAAATATCCAGAAACAATTCAATGTAGTAAGACTTCTTCAAGACTAGTTTTTGTGCCTTTTAACCCTTGGATAAACCTGCCAGCCTGCACAAATAATAGTACAGTGATGAGTGTTGTTTAGGTGATTGTTTGACTTTTTGAGACTTTGGAGTATATCGGAAAGGAACAAAAGCATGATTTGCAAAACGGCAAGAATGTAAGCTGCAAAATTCAACAACCAATCCTGCCACAGAAAGAACAAGAAAATACAACCAAAAGAGTTCAATGGGGGACCCCTTTAACAAAAAATGGTCCCTATATATCAGTAAGGAAACTAATCAATTCCAAACGACACTATTTGCAACTAGGTACTCAAAACTGTTTAAGAAGATTTTTATTTCTCAAGCATGTTTGGTAGCATTCGACGAAGATGGAAAATGAATTTTACTCGATGATCTTTACTGGTACCTTAAGATACTGTGAATGCTAAACAGTATCAACTAATTATCTGCCTAGTCAATGATCACTAGTGTAAGAGCAGACTAAAGCAAGATGCTACGATTGCTTAAACCTTTTCATGAAATATTCTTAACAATTTCATCAACCTGCACCACCCTGTTTTAAGTTCTAGTCATCACTAGCCACATTGACCAAAAATAAAACTACACATCGATCTTATTTGAGGACATGCCAATTTGGTTGGTTGTGGTTAACAACATAATGGAAACATATGCCATATGATAGTTAGCACCCTAAAAAACGTGTCTTCCTAGTTGTGTTTAATGGAAGCATGGAGTAATCATGAATACTTCTCCAAATTAAACTACAAGAGCAGGGTACTATAACCGTCAATGCAGTAGATCCTCAGCCAAATAAGACTACATTTTATCAATCAATACATCAGCCGCATTAGTGGCTACATTTGATAAAAAAATTCAACAAATGATCATATTATATGGTGAAGTTTTTAAGATAGATTTATAGGAGGCAAATGCTAAGAAGAAATACTGATTCTCTAGATCACCATTTCAAATCTGTTCATAAATACTAAAGGTTAATTGCCAGCTCAATTTGTGTTCTTTTATATTTAGCAACCAGTGAGTTTTACCAGAGCATTCTCCTTTTATCTTATTATTCAAGTCATCCACGAAATGATGAAAGACGCCTATGATTTGACTAACTTTAAGGTCAAGCCCGAGCTTAAGAATTGAAAGACTGCATGATTCACAACTAACAAAGTTTCAAAAGTTACCACAAATGCAGAGCGTATCAGTTCCTCAACATAATCAACAGTTGCACCCTTCACAAGTCCATACGAGCTTTTGTCAACAACAAGCTCAACACCTTCTTTTGTAAAAACCCTAAAACATTTCAAAATAGCCAGGTGAGACGTGCATAAGTAAAAAAACAGAACAACAATTAAATTTAGAGGAAGATGGATGGAGGATAACCTGTCGTTTGGTTTAGGTTCATCATCCAACTCGAAAACATATTGGAAGCCAGAACACCCACCAGCCTCTACACTCAGATGTAGCATCTTATCTTTAGCTTGTTTAGCATGAAATTCTTTCAATCTCTGAAAAGCAGGCCTAAAGTCAAAAACTTAGTGAAAACATTATGTGCAAAAGGTACACATTTAAGAACTTACTGAACATATCACTAGCCAAGAAATCATATCCTCCACAGCCCACAACAGTATATTGCCATACATGAATCCCCCAAACGACAGCTTTTAGCAGAATAACTGAATTTGCTCAAATTTATCATAAAATGGAATCCCTGATTCCTTCTACAGGCTCTACAGCAATAGCAAAACCTAATCAATATATATTACCAGAAAATTGTTATAAAAAAAAAAGATACTTTTCAAGAAATTGAAAAGTTGGGCATCTTCAAATAACCATTTATAACACCCCAAAACCCTAACTAGTACCCACACACTTCTTAAGCCCAGATAACCTGTGTCGAATAATAAATTCATCTGCGCTTACATTTCCATTAGGCCCTCCATTTCCATTAGATCACACAATAAATTCATCAGCTCTAATCTAATCAAACAACCTAAGAGACAAAGAGATACACAGAGATAGATAGGGGTTTTACCTGGATGCAATTCTCAGTCATAATAGTAATAAATGGCGCCAATCAATGAAACAAAGCATTGTTGGTGTAAGACATCACATCTGCAATAATAATATCATCCACCGCTACCACAAAATCCTTCCTTTCTCTCTTCTGTAATTTAATCAAATGAGAGAATCAGGACTCAATCCAGATTACGGGAAATTACCAAATAGAATCTCAAATACATGGGATGTTAGTGAACTGGTTTGCAGACAAATTTCACACTTTCTGGTTTGAGACAAATAAAAATACCCCCATCATCAAAAACCATGAGACCCAGTATTCTACAATGAAGTTAGTTCAACCTAGCAAATCAATTTTAAATAAAAATACCCCCATCATTAATCTAAAAAACCCACCAAATCAATTTTAAATTCGGTAACAGGGTTTGGATAGAAAGAACTCACCGATCTGCGGAACCCTGGACAACTTCTGCTGCAGAGATTAAAGGATCAGAGTCCCGTTCGGGAATAGCAGCAGTCATATTGTACGACCCTCACGCGAAATATAAAGAAGGAAAATTGGATTATTGATCTCCAACACTGATTTAATTTTAGGAATTGAACAACAGATGAAATAGAGCTTTAATTTACATTTCTGGGGAAGAAAAAGGACACTTTATTTTAGTACTTTTATAAAAATATTAACACCAGGATATTAAAAAAAAAAACAGTAATATGAAAATGAAAATTACATTACACTATATTACCCAAATCATACCAAAATAAACTACTTTCTTCTTCTTTCAATTGTTTCGTGTCTTTCTTCTTCAAGTTTACGTGGTATATTCTCAGTCAGTTGGGCCATAGCTGCATTCTGTGGTGCTGTTCATATGATCATGAGAACAATTAGTGTTTTCTGAATTTCCGAATCCACTCATACCAATAACTATACACCTTACTTCGAGCCCATCTCTTTGTTTTTTTCCTCTCTTGTGCATAGCGTATAGTATACTCCGAGGGCCTTCATCAACAAACAACTTTGATTCTCTTCTAACAACTCTCATATCTTTAACAAATGCAGAAAAAATTTATATCAAATCAAAGATAACAGTGATGACAAAGAATTGTGTGTATTTATAGGATAGTAAGAGATGGATTGGTCGTCACTTTTATCGTGATGTATCTACCTATTGCTTTTAGGTTGGTCATTTTTAAAATCCCTGTTTCTTTTGGCGGGGTTAAATATGAATTGTATAGTTAACCGTTGGTTAAATGTAGTCGGTAAGAGCATCCACAGTCGTGGAGTATAACCAAATTTTTTGGTAAAAAACAGACGCAGTGGAGACGGAGTAAAGACCAAAGACCGGACTATAACCAAAACCCAGACCATATTTAGTCTTTAGTCTGGTCTTTAGTCGGGCGTAAATTGGAGTTGCGCCTGTTGGGGCGTAACTCAAAGTTGCGCCCCAAAAATTAAAAAAAAAAAAAAAAAAAAAGGGGCGCAATTTGGAATTGCGCCCAACAATAATAAAAAAAACAAAAACTTGGCGCAACTTTGAGTTGCGCCCCACAACAATAATTAAACTAAAAACAAATTGGGCGCAACTTTGAGTTGCGCCTTAAACAATAATAAAAAAAAAAAAAAAAAAAAACAAATGGGACGAGATTTGGAGTTGCTCCTGATTGGGGCGTAATTCAAAGTTGCGCCTGACCAAATTTTAGTCTCCCTCCACTGCGTTACAACACGGACTAAACCCAAATTTTAGTTTTTTTTTTGCTCTTTGCTCTTTGGTTATGGTCGCACCACTGCAGTTGCTCTAAAATCCACCTGTTACTTACTTGCAGATTCTTCAAGGAAAACTTTCTATTTGCTTTACGAACCGACATGCTGGATTATCGATCTACTATAGATTCAAACTTGCTGCGTATTTTTTTTTTTTTTTTTTTTTTTGAAGTGATTATTGACGGCAATATCTGTATTTCATAGAAAGGTTAGGTTTGTCCAAGGTTTATAAACAACATTTTTTGTCTAGAGATTGAATAAACTGCCAGATCTTAAACTTCCCATACCACAATAATTCTGGGACCAACGCCAACGGACTCTAATTCCTGGAACCAAGTTCTATTACAATTCTGGGCTGGGCCTAAATTGGCTCTCATCTGTTCGTGTACTTGTAGTTTTCAGTTTTATTAAAATTTCAATATTGTTATTTAAGAACTATGATTTTAGGCATAAAGAAATCTTTTAAGGCATACCAAGTAAAGACAAAAAAAAGAGTGTAAATAGCAAAATCAGAAGCCCCTTAACCAAATATTTTTGGTAATGGCAAATCTGTCCTTTTAGGATTAGTGTTAATACTAATGATTAGTTAAAATAATTCTGATTAGTGATTAGTTTTAGGATTATTTAGTTATTAATCTGTGTAGATCTTTATAGGATTATTTAGTTATTAATCTGCCCTTTAGAAAAAAAAAGTTAGGTTTTTTTAGAAGGAGAAGGGGAAAGTGAGAAAAAAAACTTGTATAGATTATTTAGTTACCCTTGAATTGTAGTCATTTAGGTCGTCATGGGAAATTTTCCAACATATCTTATGTTTAATCTCACTTTTGTAGGTTAAAATCATCAAAAACTGTGTTTTTTCACTAAGGTTCTATGAGTCCTGGATGAACAGTTCGGCATTAGTCGAAAGTGTTGATTAAGAGCCGAACCTACCTTGTAGACCGAGTTCGGCTTGGTTCGAATTGTCCTAACAAGCTTCGAACCCTACAAAGGAACTATCTCGAAGAAGAAAATGTTTAGGGTTCGACTTATATTTAGAAATTCGTAAGCGCCGAACCTCGTTGGAAACACATTGTTCGGCTATTTGAATAAGTAGAATATGTTTCGAACTCCGATCATGTACATTTCTGGGTTAATAATTTTGTATTGGTTCGGCACATATTGTGAATATCGTAATAGCCGAACCTCGTAAATGTGCTAGGTTTGGCACATATTATAATTATCGAATACGCCGAACCCATGTGCATCTCTTTCTGTGACTAGGTTCGGCTTGAAATTTCATGAAATTTCAAGCCGAACTGTTCATATACACTTACAGGAAGCTTTTGTGAAGAACAGTTGGGCTAAAAACGCAACTTAATTTTGAGCCGAACCCAACACCGTAACCGTCATTTAATCGATGAAAAACAACAAATAGGAGATTGGGTTTGTAAAACTTACTTTCTTATCCTCGTTTAGGAGTTGGAGATGCAGTTGGTTCAATTCTGGTTCAATTGGTGGTTGATTTTCAGTTTCTACACCTTCATCTTCAATTGGTTCTTCTTCTTCTTCAATTAATGGATTAGAAGACGATTTGGTTTGCCTAGTCCCTGCTTTTATTTGTACGAGTCATTATGTAGTTCAGTTTAATCGACAATCAAATTTTTACGAATCGACAATTAATCACGGTGATGAATTTTTTTTTTCGCGGGAGGGGAAGAGTTCGGCTAGAGGAGGAAGAAGAAGAAATGTTAAGGGAAGCTGATTTTGAATTTTTAGAAAACTGATTTTAGATTTTTGTATTAAGGGTATATAGGTAATTGAGCTACCCATAGGTTACCCCTTATAAGGTCACCCAAGATGGGATTATCATTTTGTATGCCCGGAAAGTTTTATGTATGCCTAATATCATAGTTCTTATTTAAGACTCCAAGTTCTCTTTGCAAAAATGTAACTTTGTTTCAGTTCGCAAACTGCCCCAATCTCAAGTACTTATCTGTTCATGTTTTGTTGTTCTTTTGAGTTCAGCTCTTTGTTTGGTTCATTTAAGAGTATAGGCAATCACAGGAACTGGCTGAAGACTTAAGGATACATATGGTGTCATTTGATAGAGCTGGGTATGGAGAAAGTGATCCGAATCCAAAACGTACAGATAAGAGAGTACTTCTTTCGATGTGGAAGACCTTGCTGACCAGTTAAGCCAAGGATCCAAATTCTGGATTTTATATGGGAGGTCAGTCGGCTTAAGGCTGCCTCAAATACATCCCTCACCGGTATGGTTTCGCTAAGTTCAACCCTGCACCTTTATTTTTATTTTTCTTACGCTTGATTTGCTGAATAAAATATGCACTCAAGTACAGGAGTATAAACAAATAGAAGTAACAGAACATATACTGTAATATAACTAATAACGAATCGTAATATTGATATCAGTCGAGTTCATGAAATAGCCAACCGTTTTTTATGCAAATTGATGGAAGTCGTATGGATAAAATTATAGTTTCAGGTTGATTAATTGTTATAGCACCTACATGCATCTATTTTGAATGGTCTCAAATAAGAAAACCATGGAGTAATTGCAGGTTAGCAGGAGCAGCACTAATCGCTCCAGCAGTTAATAGCCGGTGGCCTGGGTTTCCTGCCAAAAGTAACCAGAAAAGTCTTTGCATTGACACCTGTACAAGACAAATGGACTCTTCTAGTGTCTCATTACACCCCGTTCCTCTCCTATTGGTGGAACTTTCCTGCTTCCAGTGTTGTATCCTGCGTCATTGATATTTTCTCTAAACAAGATTTAGAGCTTACTCTTAGACTTTTTAGCTGACAGGGTATGTACTGTCCTTGAAACCTTTCAAAGTTTGTCAAAATCTTATACATAGAATGTCTCTTCTTACTATCAATTTCTTTTTTCTTCAGACATAAATAAGGCAGCAAGGTGAATCCGTGTCAATTTTCTTTGACATGAAAGTAGCTTTCGGAGGTTATTAGTTTGATCCTATGGATCTTGAGATTCCCTTTCTTGTACAAGTTTGTCTGCAACACTATATTACAGAAAAGCTCTCATGGATTCACTACCAAGAATTAGCAGGTGGAGGACACTTGTTCCCCTACACTGATGGTTTGACTGATGCCATCGTGATGTAACTTGTATTGGGAGAGAAGTAGGGCTAGATGAACTCTTAAGCCTATAGTCCCAAACAAGTTGGGGTAGGCTAGAAAGGGAATCGAGGACTTCCCAAGCAGTCACCCATCTTGATACTGCTCTCGCCCTAGTGCTTACTCGCCAAGCCTATCGACCCATCTAAATGAACTCTTCTACTTGTTTTTATATAGTTGAAACTGAAAGGTCCATTTTGTGAACTACGCCACCAATTTTATTCCTCTTATTAATGTTAAAATCCCTGCCCTGTCATTTTCTATTACCAAAAACAGATACGGAGTAGATGTGGAAAACTAAACTTGTTTTCAAGTTGAAGTTTCTCACACACATCAAGAAATATCTTCAAGGGAGTTGTTTTGTTTAAACCAAAGGAACCCTCCTCCGTGATTCTCTCTAGTTAAGGAATAAACTACGAACTAACCTGTGGTGAACGAAATACAAATCTATGGTATATCACTAAAGGTTAATTGTCATCTCAATTTGTGTTCTATTATATTCTGCAAACAGTGAGTTTTACCAGAGCATCTCCTATTGTGCCATTATTCAAATCATGTACAAAATGATGAAAGACTTATAATTTGACTAACTTTAAGGTCAAGCTTTGAAAGACTTCATGATTCAAAAGTAACAAAGTTTCAAAAGTTACCACAAATGCAGAGCGTATCAGTTCCTCAACATAATTAACAGTTGCACCTTTCACAAGGCGTATGAGCTTTTGTCAACCACAGTATTTTCTGCAGAACATCCACAGTATTCTACACTACATCAGTCCCTCCAACGACATGACTCAATTTTCTCAAAAGGTACACGTTTAAGAACATTACGGATATCACAAGCTTTCACGAAAAGCACCCACAATATTCAACAATACAGGAGTCCCTCAAACTATAACTTTTAGCAGAATGATACAATTTTCTCAATTCATCGTAAAATGGAAGTCCTAATTCCTTACATACCATTACAAAACCAAATCGATTTTCCATAATTACCCATGGACTGTTGAAAGAGTTGTATTTTCAAGAAATTGAATCCTTGGGGCATCCTTAAATGAGCATTTTATAACACCCAAAAACCCACAATCTACATTACCAAATCGATTCAGCTCAAACTACCTCAATTTTAGAGAGACAAAACAAAGAGATACTGAAAGAGAGATAGGGATTTTACCTGGATGCAATTCTCAGTCATATGAACATCATCTTGATTCACAGAAGCAGAAGAAGAGGATTCGTCCACAACAGCAGTTGAAGAAGAAGAATAACTCAAAACCTTTCTCCCTTGATTAATATTGCATCGAAGTTTAATCGTAATAAATGGCGTCAGTCAATGAAACAAAGATCTAGCATTGTTGGTGTAAGACATCTGCCCATAATAATATCATCCACTGCTACCACAAAAATCCTTCAATTCTCTCAAAATTCTTCTGTAATTTAATCAAATGAGAGAATCAGGACTCAATCCAGATTACAGTAATTACCAAATAGAATCTCATATACATGGGATGATCAATTAACAGGTGCTAGGTTCAATTTCAGTTACTTCTCTAGCCTCTAAAGTTTGGCTGCCCGACAACCACAACACACTATGTGTGTTCTTGACATGTATTCATCATACAATTGCACACAATTACACTTATTTATGTACATTCATAATAGAGATCCACAAAACATGCATTCATGTATTTGAAATTCTTTTGGTTTGTAGACAAATTTCACTACTTTCTGTACATTGATAGTCCATTGAACTAAGGAGTTTGGGGTCTGAAGCATCTCCATGATCAAGACTTTGCTCATGCAGCAGTATCCTAAACATCGACTCCATCCTGAAAATTCATGGTTCACTGGCATGATATACAATCGAAATTACCAAATAGAATCTAATATACATGGGATCATCAATGAACTGATGCTCAATAGGTTCAATTTCAGGGATTTCTCTAACCTCTAAAGTTTGGCTCAATAGGTTCATCATACAGCCGCAAACAATTTCACTACTTTCCTATACATTCATAAAAAAAGGGGTTCATTTCTTCTTCCTTGATCAAATAAAAATACCCCCATTATCAAAACACCATGGGTTAGTTCAACCTAGCTGCTGCTGCTGCTGCAACCCACTTGAGGTAAACCATAAATCAACAAAACCCACCAAATCAATTTCAAATTCAGTAACAGGGTTTGGATAGAAATAACTCACCGATCTGCGGAATCCTGTACAACTTCTGCCGCAGAGAATAAAGGATCAGATTCCCATTCGCGAATAGCACCACTCGTATTGTAAAACCCCAATCTTCTGAATTAAAACCCCTCACTCCAAATATGAAGAAGAAGAAGAATGGATTAGTGACCTCCTGCACACTGGGATTCAATGTTTCAATCTCTAGGGATTGAATTCAAAAAGAGAGAAAAGGGAACAAAAGAGCAAGTTTTAGTTCCCCTAGATCTTTAAATTTTTGTAATTCTTTACTTCTTTTTTTGAAAGAGAATTCTTTACTTCTCCGGGCGAGGAAATGTATTTTATTTTAGTGGGATTTTGAGAACCCGATCAGTACTTTGGTATGTCTGTTTTCACTTTTCAGAACATGAGGACGAGTAAAAAGGTTTAATAAATTATGGTTTTACCTATTTCCCATCTCAATTACACAAATTACACAAATTAATTTTTATTTAACTTTTTTTAAATTGGGTAAATAAAGAACGTAATTGGGGATATAAAAAGTAATTGGGGGATATGGATTACTTCTCCCAACCCATGGTGTGTGTTAAGGGGTGATTTTTGGGTATGAAAATACTAAAATACCCTTTGGTTAATTAAAAAAACATTATGAAAAGACCAGAATACCCTTTCTACTAAAACAATAAAATCAAAAAACCAAAACATATATCCCCCATTTCTAATTCAAGATCTAAGACCGTTAAGGCTTTAGTTTCTGGAAAAAAAAAATCAGTGTTCTTCATCGTTCTTCGTCGATTAATCGTCGATTCAAAAATTTCTTCGTCGATTAACCAACCCGAATCATTAACAATGCCTCCACGAAAGAAACCAAATGCCCAATCGAATTCAACATCATCGATTGCTCAACAAAAACCAACCGGAAAGACTTGCTAAGATTGCTCAAGAGCAAGAACACGAAGAAGCAACGTTATCTGACGATCAACTACACAAATATATGGCTTCTGTGAGAAGGTAAGTCATTTAAAACTACTTTTTAGGTGTTTAAATCGATCTATGGCAATGGGTTCAGGTTAGAATCGCGAACCCTAACTCAAACAGATTGAGTTTCGAGAGAGTACAGAAGCATTGAAATTTATATGAATACAAGGTCTTAGGTTTATGAGTTCCGGCATTGAATCTAGGATGAATACAAGTCTTGGTTTACAACCCTAATAACCAGAGATCGAATTTTCACTACCGGCATTCAATCTAGGATGAATACGGTTTGGTTTTGTAGTACCAAGACTTGTTTAATGATAATTCGTGTGTGCCGGTAGTAGACTAAAAACATACAGAAGAGTTTATGAATTTGCCACCAGTACCGGCATTGTTTTTTGGATTCATTCTATGCCGGTGTTATGTACCGGCATTCGTTTCTAATATTTCGAGCATGCCTAGGTAGTACTCTTAAAACATACGGGAGAGTGTATGAATTTGTCACTAGTCACTAGGCATAGAGTTTTGGTTTCTTTACATGCTTAGGTTATTTGTACCGGCGTTGTTTTTAAATAATTAGAGAATGCCGGTAGTGGACTTAAAACATACGGGAACATTGTCAACAATGCAGGCGTAGATTTTAGGTTTCATTTGTATCTTTAGTAGTTGGTTGCAAGCACTATCGACGATCAATGTGTACTGCTTAGGAACATTGTACCGGCGTGGTCTAGTTTAAAGTATTCAATGCCGGTACTAAAACCGAAGGTGAGTTGTCTTATATTCATTGCTTTCCGTGTGCTTACGATATAGGTCAAAAGCAAAGGAAGCCAACAAAAGAAAAATAAAGATGTTGTCACTAAGAGAAGAAGGAGGGACGGTCTTGATACTCCTCGGTCCGCCTCCTCGAGGGAAAGATGAAGGTCGTAAGATACGTTTGGGGGCTGGTACAAGAGGGATAATTTGGGAGAGTGGTAGTGACCGTAGTCGACTTGCAAATCGTGAGCAGGATGATCAAGATGAACCAGATGAAGAGGAAAGTCAATTAGCAAGCCAAAGCGAAGTTGGTGGCCCAAGGCAACAACCAACACAAGACAATGGCAAGAAGGGGAAGGGCAACGTCAAAGTGAAAGTTAAGGGTTCTCACCTTCCTCACATTGATGACATGATTCCTGACCTTGATCGTGGTAGAATTTGGGGCGAAGCTCCTAACCGAAAATACTATTTGGATACAAGGACTCGTATCTATCAAACCTATGTAAGCATTTTCTATCTTGTACATATGTATTGTTGTGTATTTATGTAAAATCTCTTAATTGTATTGTTTCTCTTAATTGTAGGATCATAAGAAGGCTGTGCGTGTTTGCCGAAACCAAGCCGCGGATGGTTGGGACTTGTCCGAGGAATGTGAAGAGGTCCAAACAATAGTAAAGGATTCTGGTCTATATGCTTTGGTTGAAAATTATGTGAAGCCTGATTCTTTTACTGTCAATTGCTTCGTCGAAAGGTATCATGGTGAAACCGATACCATGCACTTCCCTTTTGGGGAGATGACCTTCATCCCTGAAGATGCTCAGAACATTCTAGGCTTGAATGTTATCGGCAAATCAATTGCAGAAAGAGTTGAGTCTCTAGACCTAGAATGGTCGAAGTTGCACGGTCTGACTAACAAGCTATTTGGTTGGGACTACAAAACTTCGTGGAGAGCTTTTATGAATCCACATCCGGTAAGACAAAGACAATCAAGTTGACGCCGCTTAAGAAGAATTTTGAAAAGACAAAGAAAAGAAGTTTGGAGGATGGATGGGACCCTAAACAAATTCGTTATCTTGCCGTTGCTTACATGTTGTACATCTTGGGCACTAGGGTATTCCACGACACCAATGGCAACGGGGTTAGTGCGAACTACCTTCAAGTACTTGGATCCGTTGGAAGATGTCTATGGATATTCTTGGGGCACATGTAATGGCACATTTGATGATGGAGATAAGAAGGGCCTCTAAGGCTAAAACCAACCAATTTGTCGGGAATTTCACTCTACCTGAGGTAAATTTGTTCTTAAACTTATGTTATTGTGTATATTGTTCATATGTACTCTTATCGTGAACTTAGAAACAAAACTTATTGCTTCACATTGGAATAGGTGTGGGCTTATGAACACTTCCCAACCTTGTTCAAGGCCTACCCCTCCTTGAAGATCATGGATCTTCCAGAACCCGATACGCCTCTAGCTAAGAGATACGAGTTCAACAAGTACTCCAAAGCCCTAGTAACATGGGTCGTCGATCAATATGAGATTGGCTTTGGACGCAATGAGTACCAAAGATGTTGTGTTCGACCCTTACAAGGAGGCTAGAGGAAACCGGCAGGGTTTTGAGGTTTGGTAACGTTGCATTTTACCATGGGCCGTTGTTCCACCCAAAAGGATACGTTATGGCTAATCCTACGCGTGTGATGCGTCAACTTGGATATAAGCAATTAGCACTTTTCCAGACGGCCTCTTTTCAATGTTTTGATCTCGACCTTCTCGGTGTTATTCAACTCCAAATCGGTTGCATGTAGAGTATGATCCGAAACCGGACCCAACAGATTGGAGGGATAGGGAACCACGTCGTTTGGTAGATATTTGTCAGTGGGAAAAGTTGGAGATTGCTGAAAACGGTGATGAAGTTGATGCCAATTACATGGAAGAGTACCTGGAATGGTCACATCCTTATGTCGTCCGCCCGGATGACGTCCAAGTTCCTCCCCAGAAAAACCCTCTAGTTCCAACTCCCGCACAGGCACCACCTACGATGACCCAACTTAATAACACCGTTGGATTGCTTGTAAGTATTGTTAATTGCTTCGTCGTTTAATATACACATAATCATATTTGTATACTAATTATGTGTTTGTTATATTAAACTAGCGGCGTAGGCTTGGCAAGTTAAAAAAGATGTTGGGTTGCAAGTACCAGGAAGGAGAGAGTGTCTTTGTCCCTTGAAGAAATGAAGGAATTCGAGGAAAAGCTTGATAGAATTGAAGAAACCGACCCTAGTGCAAAAGCTTTGTTTCGGGGAAACTAAGTACAAACCGTCCCAAAAGAAGCAAAAGACCCAGTGATTTAACTCTTTAGTTGTGTTTCTTTTTTTGGATGGTGGTTGTCACGTCTTGAACAATTCCGAACTTGTTTTCGTTTGTACCTCGTGTTAAACTCTTGATTGTTTGGTTTGCTTTTGGTTTAGGATACCTGGATTAAGAACAATTGATAGCAAAATCCAGTTGGTTGGTTTATGTTGAGCATGTTTTGATTTCTAGTGATTCGTTTATGTTGAATATGTTTATCCTTGCAAGATTTATTTGTGACTTTTTCCGGCATAGATAAATTAGACTTACAAAGCCGGATTTTGGGACCGGCATTGTTTAATATTTATACATCAATGCCGGTTCGAATAACCGGCGCTGAGATTCTTTATAAAACCACACCGGGACAAGAAGATTAAAAATTCCATGTTCTCGTATAGATATTGAAGGTATAAAGCACAAAGTAGTATTTTTAACATCTATGCTTAGGTTTTCGATAATTTGGAAATTTTCATAGTTCTTATAAAACCGGCACTGTAAAATTGAATATTTTAATGCCGGTACTCTGCTAGTTTTGAATAAAAATCCGTTTCGAATGATCTTCTATTTTATTCCTAATTAATCTATTACATTGGATTTGAAACTTTTAATTAAAACATGCTAAACAACATCGCATGGATTACATTTGGTTAAGGATAATCTATTTCCATCCCTTTTCAACAATTACGGAACCTTTGAGCCTTTCTCGAACCTCTTGAAGACATCGTCCGGGAGGGGGTGTCAAGGATCAACTTCATTGGTTCTTCTTCTCTTTCAACATATTCCTTTCCCTTCATATAACACCCATCACACCCATCGATTGGCTTGCAATGGCCCTTGTGGTTTTCTCTTGACTCTTCAAGTTGAACGACTTTGTCAAACCATTGAAACTCATCGCACTTTGGGTGATTCAAACACCTTAGAAACATTCTTCCATTTTCAGCATCATCGGTTTTGCAATCCAAAACCGGCGTGTCCCATCACAAGCTTCTACACTTTGAATAAATAAAAGGACAGTCCATGGCTAGATGAGAAGGTGACTTGCAAATTTGACACTTGCAATGATGACTCTGTAAGAGAAGATTATATTAGTCGTGGGTCATAGTAGTGAAGATCATATTGTTAGTAAATGTACTTACTTTGAAAATAGAGGAAGATGATGAATCCCCCATCCTTTGTGAAGCTTTAACCGTGCTTGCTTTCTTGAGAGAATGATTTTTGTTATTTGGTTCTTTGGTTTGTGTATAATTTTCCAAAGGAATGGGGGTATTATATAGATATGAATCTCCAACGGTCTTATTTTTCAAAAAACTAGCCGTTTTTTTTTTTGAATTCATCAACTACCGGCATAGACGTTATTATAGATTGAATGTTAGGTTTAATTTACCGGCGTTTCAAAGTGTTTTGAAACCATGCCGATTTTTGGTTGCATATTTGTCTAAATCTCTGTTAAAAAATTTCCTACTACCGGCATTGTAAGATTATCATACACCATGCCGGAAGTATTTGCCGGCATTCTATTTCACAGTTACGACCATGCCGGTTGTAGGGATTTTCCAAAAAACTAGTCGTTGGGTACTTTTTTGCTATAAATAAAGACCTATCTCTACCAAACTTATTCACCCATCACTTTCAAACTTCCTAAATCAGTAACCCATCACTTTGGAACACTAAAAATGGCTCCAACTCCATTCAATAATCTGGAAGATGTTGCTATTGTCAGAGCACACACCACTCTCACAAAGCATTCCGTTGAGGAAGCGCAATGGGTGGCCAGTAACGAAGACCCAACCAGAGGGCCTTACCTTGGGGATGATCAAAACACCAATGCTTGGTGGAAACGTGTGTTTAGGGTTTTCAAAGCACTAAACGGAAATCGTTCAAGGAGGACACTCACGCAGATAAGGGAAAGGTACGCTTATTTATACAATGAATGCGTACTACTGAGAAACGAATTGAAAGCTCGTAAGGACGCTATGCCAAACGAAGACCGCATGAGTAGAGTAAGTTTGTGAATCAATAGGCCGTTCATCAAAAATTATTTATTTGGTTATGCCAAACGCTGACTTATTAAAATAATTGTTTTTCCAGTGTTCTTTGGGTCGGACTCAATACGAATTTAGGTACGGTCATGAGTTTCTGCACGAGGACTGCTACACTCTCTTGGAGGAAGTTGAATGGCAATTCGCCCAATATAATTAAACTCGTAGACTATAACTCGTAAGGTTTTGTGGGTATACCTCTATGTAAGCCCTCACGAGACTATAACTCGTCCACTTGGGCCACCAAGTGGTTTAAAGGCTTGATGCACGTGCTAAGTGCATTCGTTGTTCCGTCGACAAGGATACCGTTCGAAATAAATTATAGTTCCCATTTAGTATGTAAACATATTTCAATTGCCTAATGATTCCGGCTTAGTATGTAGTATATTAATCTATGCCGGTACTTAGTGCCGGCATTTACGATAAGTTTATACCAATGCCGGAATGTTCAAAAGTGCACAACGGCTATTTTTTTGAACCATAAACCGGCTTTAGAGTGCCGGCATTGATTGTAGAGTGCCGACATTGATTGTTGGTTGCATATTTGTCTCAATTTCTGTTAAAAAATTTCCTAGTACCGGCATTGTAAGCTTATCATAAACCTTGCCGGCAGTGTTTGCCAAGCATACTAGTTCGATTACGACAATGCGGTTCGGGCGATTTTCCAAAAACTAGTCGTTGAAGTTTTTCTCTATATAAAGAGAGCTAATTCTTGGACCCAAATAGCAAAACACTCGTGTTCTTATATACCTCCTTGAGCCTATTAACTTTGAAACCCTAAACCCCAAAATAATTATCAATAAATAGCTTAGTATAGTACCTAATCCACCATACAACCAATGGCATCGTTTGACTCGGAGGAAGATTTAGCAATCACCCAAGCATGGTACGCTGAAACTCGTCCATCAACTATAGATAGCAGAGACGCGGATTCCATGTGGTTGAAGATTTTTAACAAATTTATTCACGATTACGGTAACCCGAAAGGAAGAACTGCTCAACAAATCGAGCAACGACACGACATCATCCTAGATGCTATGGTTGAGTATCTAAAAATGAAACACCGGATCGAGCACGCCAGCCGCAATAGATTGTCCCCTCAACAACTCGTAAGTATCTTTATGATTAGTTGGACACAATCTACTCTTTCTCAAATTTTATGTAACAAACAATGTTTGTGTGTTGTTTTGGTAGAATGAAGCCGTGAAAACGCGATACTTACAAGAAAAGGGAGAACCATTCATGTTTGAAGCCAACGTGAACCATATTGTAACCAAAGTCACTGAGTACCACCAGTTGGGTGAATCGGAAACGGATTCTTCTTAAGAAGATTGATAGTTTAGTGTAATTTGCTTAGGTTTTTAGGGTATCCAGTTAGGTATTTCGTAAGGTTTTGTGGGTATACCTCTATGTAAGCCCTCACGAGACTATAACTCGTCCACTTGGGCCACCAAGTGGTTTAAAGGCTTGATGCACGTGCTAAGTGCATTCGTTGTTCCGTCGACAAGGATTACGTTCAAATAAATTATAGTTCCGGCTTAGTATGTAAACATATTTCAATTGCCTAATTATTCCGGCTTAGTATATAGTATATTAATCTATGCCGGTACCTAGTGCCGGCATTTACGATAAGTTTATACCAATACCGGAATGTTCAAAAATCAGTGCACAACGGCTATTTTTTTGAACCATAAACCGGCTTTAGAGTGCCGGCATTGATTGTAGGTCACTGCCAATGCCGGCACTAAATAGCCGTTGTGCAATCATCTATATAATGCAATGGATTCACCCATTGCACTTGATACCTCCAATGGAAAATCCTTCATCAACTACCGATTCCATCATTTCCATGGAAAAAGAAAAACTCAAGAAGAACAAACTATCCACTCCGTTGGGAAATCAATTATCAACCACCAACTCAGTTTCCCTTATACTAGAAAAACTTAAAAAGAAGGGAGAAACCACCAAGTCAATTGCCGTAATGGAAGAAGAGATACTTAAGAGAAAAAGAGAATAAGAAGAGGAAGCAAAGCTTGAACATTATCGCAAAGAAGCTAAAGAAATCCTTAAACGCCAAAAACAATCTAAGATAGAAGCGGATGTCGAGGAAGAAACCGAGTGGATTAAAAATTAATACAAAGTATCCGATTTCCAGGAAGATCACCGCCCTTCGAAACTTTTTTGGGGTCTTGTTAGGACTGGTCCTTACAAGAATAACTACTTTGAAGGTAAGAAAGGCCGAATGGACTACGGTGATCTCTGTGTACAAAATCGAACAATTGCACTCATAAAGTTATGTCGTAAATACAACGAGTTTCTTGCAAGATACGAGAGGAATAGGTTTCAAGCTCAGGACGCATATACCAAATGGAGAAAAGAGCCTTTTAGGCATTTCGAAGCGGCAATGCTTATTGAATCTCGTTCCAAGAAATGATGTTAGGTGCAATTGGTTTGAGTTAATGTTTTTAAGTTTATTTACATAAGATTATGTGGTCTATGTTATTTATTTCATCAATTTTCTTTCCTTTGCCGGCATCGAAAAATAAACCAAATACTATACCGTTACCCGTGCCTCCGTTGAATTCTGCTCACCAAATACTTATTGTCATAATACCGGCATTGAAGTGTTCCATTTTTCAATGCCGGCATGCTGACAGTTATAAACACAAGTTATGTGGCAGTTACAAAACTCATTCATTCCACTTATTTGACGGTTACAAACTAATTTATCCCACTTATTTGGCGGTTACAAAATCCTTAATACCAGTTTATGCGTCAGTTACACACTCCTTCATTCTATTTAAGTGACGGTTTTAGAAAGGAAATCATTCATTCTCCATTTTTATAGAAAGGAAATCATTCATTCTCAAACCCAATGGGTCGTCGCAAACCCGGTGAAAAACCAATACCCAATCCTGAAGAAACTGTTGATGATGGTGGTAAATCGAAATCAAAAGCGCAACAAGTGCCTGAAGAGTCTGTTGGTGAGGTGGAAATAACAAATTTGATGCGGTAAGTGATGTATATGTTGAATTGAGGTTTTTTACTTTTAGGGTTTAGCCCATAGTAGAAAACACAAAGTGAAACTTGGTTGTTTAGTCTTTGAAAATCAAATTGAAATTCAGTTGCATGTTTGATTGGCGGTAGAATACAATTTGAAAATCATGCCTGAATATATGTCCTGAATCCAGATTTCATTGCATGCCTTTACCGGCATACACATTTAATTGAATACCATGCCGGTTTGACGTACCGGCTTTGTTTATTTCATCAATACTATGCCGTTTTCTGTGTTAAAATCTCTGTACTAAAATCCCACGCAAAGGCATTTAAGCTTACTTCTTAACAATGCCGGTTCTAAGTCTTTGGCGTTGTAGATATGTTAACTTACTATGCCGGTGTTCTGTTGAAAAAAATGTTCATTCTCCGTCTAATATTCAAAGACAACCTAAGCATCATATATTAATTGATTAGAATGCCGGCACCTATGCCGGAATTCATGTTAAGTTCGATTTCTATGCCGGTTGTCATTATATAACTCAGTTTACATATTGTCACATAGGTCTAGAGCACCACAAAAGAGCAAAGGAAAAGGCAAAGTTGTTTTAGAAGCAAAACGTAAGTCTTCTCGACATAGCCGTCCTGATCCGGCTACTGCTAAGGTCACAATTCGGGATCAACCTATAAGCTACCCAACCAGCAAAAGTGATGATGATGATGAGTGGGAAACATATCCCGTACACGAACGAGCGGGTGGCTCATCCTCACAAGCGGTGGCTTAGGACAGACCGATGTCGGAGTAGAATCCCCTAAGATCGGTGTAAAGGCACCCCCAGCCCACTTTCCGATAAGTATGACATGATTCAGCACCGCGATGATGGCAAACATTGGGGTGAACCGATAAACCCGCAACTCTTATTTGCCTACAAATACTCTTGGGCTCGCTAGGATATATCAAACTTATGTAAGACGTTTGCATCTTGTTATTATATTATTTATTTGTGATCAAGTGAATGTAATTTACTTATTTTGTGTTTTTATAGGACCACAAGAATGCCTTCCGTGTTAGCCGCCATCAACAATCGGATGTATGGCCTTTGAAGCATGAGTGTGACGCTGTTAAAGCTGTAGTCAAAGCATCTGGGTTGTATCCTGCGATAAAAAATTATGTGGCCACCGATACCGTCACGGCAAACCGCTTTTTGGAGAGGTTTTATGGTGAAACCGATACCATGCATTTTCCTTTTGGCGAGATGACCATCATCCCCGAAGATGTCCAAAGGATAATAGGTCTTGAGGTTCTCGGGAAACCCGTTAAGGTAGGAGATGACTCTAAGGACTTGGAATGGGACAAGATCTATGAACCGACTAAAAAGTTGTTTGGATGGGACAAGGAAACCACTTTGGCAAATATGTACAAGACTAGTCGTTCCCGGACAAAGACTATCACATTCGTCAAACTCGTTGAATTGTTTGGGAAAACGAAGAACAAGGAATTGAATCCCGAACAAGTCCAAGAACCGACGTGGCTTATATGTTGTTCATCTTGGGCACAGCTATATTCCCTAACGCCAATGGTAATAGGGTGCATATGAACAACCTACAATACTTGGATCCTTTGGAAAAGGTTCATGAGTATTCATGGGGCACTGCTTTCTTGGCACATTTTTTGGCAGAAATGCGTCGAGCATCGAAGGCGAACGCCCGTCAATTTAATGGGAATTTATTTGTACTCCGGTATAGTCAACTACTTTTTTTTTCGATTCTTTGTGATTAAATTTGTTAGTTTCCAATTATTAATTTTCTTATACATATCATTGGAACGATCTTTCATTGGCGTAGGTGTGGGATTATGAACACTTCAAAAAATTGTTCAAACAAGTACAAAGGATTGAAGATTTTCCTTCGAATATCAAGAGAATAGGCCTCTAGGTCGAAATACTTCTTCGACAATACCCCAAGGCCCAATAACAAAAAACGGTTATTAGCAATGAGATTGGCTTTGGACTCGGTGGAGGTCCAAGATGTAGTGTTTGATCCATATAGGAATGCCAGAGGAGTTCACTTTCAACGGCGTGACAATGTTTCATTTTACAACGGACCGTTATTTCATCCAAAAGGATTTGTTATGCACAACCTCGCCGTGTAATGCGCCAACTTGGGTACAAGCGAAAGATCTCACGGATACATCTTATCGAAATTCTCTCATGACTTTCCTCAATGCCAATCAAGTGAGAACCATACTCTCGTGGTTTACGACCCAAAACCTATTCTTGCACATTGGAGTGAAAGGGAAGAAAAAGGACTTGTGTTGGATAGGGCTGATTGGGAATTGGCCGAGAACGGTTATGAGATCGAACCAACCTTCCTAAGAGGCCATCGGAAGTTCACGCATCCTTATGTTGTACGCCCGGATATAGTAGTTGTTCCTCCACCACCAAAGACATGCCTCCACAACTCCGGAAACTGTACCCGCACTTGTACGGCTCGTTACGTTGTTGGTACGTACGTCTTGTTCATTGCCATTCTTTTAATCTATGTCTATGAACTTATACAATCGAACATACTAAGTACATGTTTAAAATTTCCTTAACAGCGTCGCCGGATTGAAATTTGACAAAGTTCTTTAAGAAAAAGAACAAGAAAGGAGAGGTCTGACCGAAAAAGAAATGGAGAACGTCGAGCAAAAGATGGATAAAATTGAAGATCCGAAGGCAAAAGACTTGTGGGGCGAAAGGAAGAAGAGGGTACAAAAGAAGCCAAGAACCGAGTGATCGTGTGTTTATTCTATAGTATTAGTTTGGTTTGAACAATCTAGTGTTGGTTTATGTTTGTTTGTGAGTCTTGAACAATGTGTTTGCTTGATTTGTTTTCGGTTTGGAACCACAAAACTTAGGAGTTTGTTCTTTTATACATTCTAGTATTTTTATTATATTTTTTATGTTGTTAAATTTGTGTCAAATCACCTAAATTTTCGAGTTTTTTATCATAACCGGCATGCTCGAGAACAAGTAAACACAATGTAGGTTCTCTAAATGACAGAGTTCCGGCATTTATTTGTGTTTGGATACTATGCCGGTGTCTCAGTAATCTCCATGATAAATACGATTTTGACAGAAAACCTAAGACAAGAATGAGGTTAATGTCAATGCCGGAAATGTCACCGATTTCTCTGGAAGTTTTTTCATCATATCCGGCATTGTTTCAAACAAGATTCTACGCCGGTACACCTGTTCCGGAGTAGCCAATATAAAACACAACTATGCCTAAGACCTGGCATCAAAATATGATTTAATGTTTACAATTCACACTTCAAAAAAAAAAGAAAATTTTGCGTACTAGTGAACAACATACATCAAAATTATTCATCGTCGCTTCCACACGTATGAAGTTGCATCTTCTCCTCTTGGAGAGGTTTTTTTGATAAGGCCAACGCATCCCAAAATTGGTGATTCTCCTCATACAATGCCATCCATCCCTTCCAGATATTGGGATCTAGAGCCTTGTTTTTAATCATCCCACAAACAGGTGGCAATGGACAATTTTCTTTGAGTTTTAGAATAACGAAATGATTACCGTTCACGAACGCCAAAACAACTCTTCTCTTCTTAAGGGATCCTTCGCATTTTTGCCACTTTGGGGTAAATGTACATTCTACGGTGGGGGTAAAATAATGAACAACACATCTAAATGTATCCGCCACCAGATGCCCACAAAGCGGCATTCTCATCCAATATTCGAAGGAAGAAAGTTCATCTGTTGTTGTTGGGCCCCAATACTTGAGCATGCATATCATCAAACCCCTCGCCTTCACCAAGCAATTGCTCATAAAAGCTCCTCTTGTTCACAAGTTGTTCGGCCATCCTCGTTCTAGCATATTTGCATGGTGTCATACCTCTACTAACCGCCGTGTCAAAGATTCCTAATTGTTCAGTCACAGCATGATAGCCACAATTTCCATCTCCGTCGACATCATCCGTATATAAAATATACTCGCGAATAACCTCAGGAAGTTGGTCTATGTAAGACTGTATCTTGGTATGATAACTTCTAATTGTCCTACCTGTTCCGGGATCCTTATACATCTTCATATTACCCTTTTGTAACAATAATATATCCAAACCATCCCTCTGCAATCTCTACATTTGCAATGTCTTCGATATGTGATGGGAGTCCGTACTTCCTTGGCCTACCCCTTCTCCTTCGAACTAAAACTACGTCAACTTTGCTATCACTTTGGTTTGTCACCTCCTTAGCCTCGTCACCTCGTTGTTCTTTGTCACTAGATGATGTTACCTTCGGCGGCCTACCCCTTTTCCTTGGAATCTCCGCTAGATCGACTATGGGTATGGCTTCAGAATGCTCACCCTGTTGTTCTTTGTCACTAGATGATGTTACCTTTGGCAGCCTACCCCTTTTCCTTGGAACCTCCGCTAGATCGACTATGGGTATGGCTTCGGAATGCTCACCTTGTTGTTCTTTGTCACTAGATGATGTTACCTTTGGCGGCCTACCCCTTTTCCTTGGAACCTCCGCTAGATCGGCTATGGGTATGGCTTCGGAATGCTCACCTTGTGGTTCTTTGTCACTAGATGATGTTACCTTCGGCGGCCTACCCCTTTTCCTTGGAATCTCCGCTAGATCGACTATGGGTATGGCTTCGGAATGCTCACCTTGTTGTTCTTTGTCACTGGATGATGTTACCTTTTGCGGCCTACCCCTTTTCCTTGGAACCTCCGATGAGTTGGCTTTTGGTGTGGATACGGATTCCTGGGTTAGTTGTTGACTTAGCGGTTCCTTCCGCGGCCTACCTCTTTTGTTTGGAACCTGCGCTTCCACGAACCTTTGTTCCGAAATCTCACATGCGGTTAGATCTCGTTTCTTACTTGCCGCGAGTTCTTCTTCACGTTGAGTCATTTCTTTCAATTCTACCCTTTGTTTTTTCCTTGTTGTTTTAGTTTGCGGTCTTCCTGTTGGATCTCCATTTCTTGGCTCTTCGCTTTGTGCGATCCATGGACGAGCAATCAGCCTTAGTTGGCTCAACAAGACTTGTCGGCTTACCGAGGTGCCACGAGAGTAAGCTTCGAATAATTCCTTTGCTTCGTTCGTATCCCATGGAGATTGCCCGGGATCTCCCGAAGGGGGAGGGTCGAAAGATAGTTGCTTCCAAAACGGATCAATAACCTCCAAAGGTATCAGTTTTTCATACTTCACAAGCATATGACGACATGGAAGCCCCAATGAAGACATGTCGGGACAAATACACACATCACCCGGTTTTCCGTAATTTTTCTCATATTCCATTTGTCTCATCATATGTTTTATTGCCCAATGAGAGACGTTGAATTCTATTCCTTGGAGAAAGTTACCATAACGAAGAAATGGAGTCATCCTTTCCATTGAGCTTTTCTCAAAAGCCTCCTTGATCCTATTGATATCTTGCTTAAAGTATTGCTCCATTGCCTCGGTGACCGTAACCACATTGCCTTGACCGGACTGGATGAGATCTTTAAATCTCCCATGAGCGGCCTCAGCTGAACTAGTTGCTTCCGTCTTGAAGTGTCTATACCGGTTTGTCCATGCACGTACAAATTTTTCCTTGAACTTATCCAACCATTGAGTCCGACAATACCAGATTTGGCGGTCGGATAAACTTCGTTCCAATCAGCAATAAACTTCTCCAATCTCTTTTCGTACATAACCACAAAGAAGAGACCAATAAACTTTCTCCCAATCTCTTAGAAATTCCAACCACTTTTTATGATTTTCCGCATGTTCTTTGTCCACTCGCTCCTTTATCTTGCCTCTCTCATCTTCTTCTTCTTCGGGGGATAGTTTGTTCTTTCGAACATCTTCCTCTAGTTGTACCATCATTCTCTTCTTAATATCCGCCTTTGCGGGTTCAAACAAGGCATGACAAGTTTTTATCACATTATTACGTATATGATATGTACATAGGAAATTTTGTGCGTCCGGGAAGACGTCGGATATTGCTCTCATTAATGCGGCATCGTTATCAGTTACGATAACCCTTGGAAGTTGTTCTTCCGGGAGAACAACTTCAATTGTCGTAATGCCCAATGATAATTATGGTCCCTCTCGTTTTCCATTAAACACCAAGCCAATGTGAATGTTACCTTGTCCGAGGTTTGCCCCACGATGTTGAACAACGGCATATTGTATTTGTTTGTCTTGTAGGTGCAATCCATCAAAAGAACACCACAACATGTATTTGCCAACTGTGAAAGCAACGGATGCGAAATGAATATTTGAAGGGGCTTGTTGTCGGGCCCTCTTTTAATGATACGCGTGTAGTTGTGATCCCAAGCTATCTTCTCAAATTCTTGCATAACGGACCTCCCTTCCCATTCCACCCTCCTAATAGTTGCTTGTGCACTATAAATTGTACGTAGAGAAGACACGTTAGTCTTGTCCTTTTCCTTGAAGACTCTGAGAATTTGTCTCGGTTTGATAAGTGCTTTGGTCAATCTCTTTACATCCTCGAACTCGTCAGGTTTTAGCTTCGCAACTAAGGAGTGACCAACAAAATCTTTCGGATCCCGATGGTTATGACAGCCACACAAAACCTCACAGTCCCAATTGTTCATGTCATTTAAACGGAATACAAGCTTAAAATGGCAATCATTCTTCCTCGTACGAGTCTTGTATACCCTATTAGTCTTCTTTGGATATACATAATCCTTTCTCTTGTGGCTATTCTTCTCCTTGTATTTCCAACTTCTCTCGCAAGCCATCTCAAAACGCCTATTCGAACCTTCGGTGTTCCTCACCAACACACACATGTTCTTAAGAGCCGTCTCTTTAGCCCAAGCGATTGCTTCCTTTCGATCTGTTATTCCCTACATAAGAACAATTCCGCGTTCATTAGAAGGTTCATTACTACCAATCCATTAGTAAAGTTCAAGATACTAGGTGAAAAGTATTCTTTGGTCACATACCGGAGGGATTTTATAGCATTCCGACGTATCCCGATAAAGCGGCTTTGCATTTGTTGGATCAATATATGGCACCACCTAAGGATCGAATGAAAATTAGTTCCAAACAACATTAAAACAATATGCCGGAATCCTGTACCGGCATGCTCGACAATTGTTCCGGCATAGTCTAAGTTTACCAAAACGGAAGACCAAATTTGAAACATATTCCGGCATATGTGTTTCGTAAGACTACAACGCCGGAAGCAAGATGCCGGCATTATCGTAACATATTGTTCCAAGCCGGTACACAATTCCGGCATTAAAAAATAATCGATATTGAATGCCGGAATTTAGCTTTGGAAAACATTTACTCATGCATGTTTTTTGTAGGTACCGGCATTGAAAAGTTGTAACTTAACAACGCCGGTTTCGTTGCCGGCATTATCGATAGTGATGGTACTACGCCGGTACTAAATTCCGGCGTTAATGTTTATTAAGTTTCAATGCCGGTTTTTGGTTTGGGATGGAATTGTTTCCTGTATGTTTTTCATTCAATACCGGCATAGTAGACGATAAATGAAACCATGCCGGTTGAATATTCCGTAGTATATTCCTTGTTAGGTAAAAAGGTTAACTCTGTACCGGCATAGTTTTTTGGTAGAATTCTATGCCGGTTGATAATTCAAATTGGGGGATATAAGGGTACCGGCATGGTCGTAGTATGAATACCATGCCGGTAACTTGACTACCGGCATGGAATTCATACAACCATTATGCCGGCACCGAGGTTTTTCAGTTGAAAAAATGGCGGGTTTCAAGAAAAAAATCGATTTTTCGACATCTTAGCAGCTTTACCTGTGTGTTGGGGATGCTAGTATGTTGTGCAAGTTTACTTTCTTGTGTTGGTTCTTCATGAAACTCTCCATACTCGTCAAAATCATCATTCAAGGGTGTTGGCTCAACAATGAGTTGCAATTGAGAGTTGTTGTCGTTAGCTGAAGATTCAAGATATGCTCCTTGTTGTAGTTGAGCTAAAGATTCGGCAGCAGCAATCCTCTCTTCACAATCATCCTCCATTTTCCACAAAAAAATTTCTCTCTCAAAATATTTTTCCCTCCTTCTACTCTCACCTCACTCACCCAAAATTCAAATAAAACACACACTAATCATTTAACAAAATCTTAAGATTTTACTAATTATTATTAACCACTAAACCTGATTAGTGAGGGGTAGATTAGGATTTAAAAAAATACTTAGATAAGGGGTGACCCAGAATTGATATCTGGATCCAGTTTTTGCCCTTTTCTTGTATCCCCCAATTACTTTTTATATCCCCCAATTGCGCGTTCTAAATAAAACCCACTATATTATTTTCCATAGTTATATGCTAAAATCGATTAAGTTGGAAATTAACTTCTAAATCACCGTTTTCATCAGGTATGAATTCATTGAATTGTGGAAGTCATTTATATTTCTGTACAAAATAATATAGTGCGGACAAATAAAAGAAATCATTAACCTAAATATTATAGTGCGGACAGAACAAAAAAAAAATCATTAACCTAAAATTATTCAATTTGGGGATAATTGAATATGATGAAAACTTAATTGAAATAGCAAATGTCTGTGTAAATTATATATTCCTTTGGCATCTCAATTTCAGTTCATTTACAAAGAATGAAAAATCTATTTATGGATTTAACAGTTGATTGAACTTATCGTTCTTCTAGTTTGTTCTTCTAGTTTTGAGTATATAATTATAGTAAGATCATTAGAACAATATAGGATCGGGATATACTCTTAGTCATATTGATGGTAATATATATATAAGCTGTCCTGATGGTGATGGAAAAAGTTACAGACTATAGTAGTGATGGTTTGAGGGATTTAGGATTGGATTAGAGAGAGAGGGGAAGAAGGAAGACGATGGTGGATGGGATTTAGGAGATCCATCGTATTCGCTTCTCTTCTGGCCAGTTGGGTGCTTAGATAGGGTGAGTTTTGTTTACCAACTATATGAGGAGTTAAGCAGAAAATCATTGGCATGGTTTGGATGGGATTTAGGAGAAATGGGGATGGGAAATAGGTAAAACCTAAATTATTTATTTATTTTTTTGTAAAAATACCGATACAAAATGTATAGTATCTCTGCCGTTTACAAGAAAAAAGGAAATACATAAAATAAAATAATCTGAAAATAGAAGTTGCATTATTGAGTAATACTCCCTCCGTTACCTTTTAATAGGCTGGTTTCTATAAATAAATGTTACAAAAAAATAGGCTGGTTTCCTAATTGGGAAAGTCAAATGTTACTTTAGTTTTTAGGGACCACTTTTCTCTTAACTTCTTTTAATGACAAGTGTCATGGGGACCATTTCACTTTACTTCTTTTGTTGACAAGTGTCATGTGGACCATTTCAATTCACTTCTTTTGTTGACAAGTGTCATGAGGACCACTTTCAATGATTAGTTTTCTAAATTTCCTTAATTTTCTCAAAAAACCAAACCAGCCAATTAAAAAGTAACGGAGGGATTCTTATCAGTTGGACCTTGGCAAGAGACATCTTCGCAGATATATGCTACAAGGTTGGCATGCCTGCTAGGAAAGAAGTTTCTTTGGGATTCTTATCAGTTGAAGATGGTGCATTGAGACATGCGGATATTCTTGTTTACAAAACTACATTAATCAGAGAAGTTATGAGAAAATGCCATGAAATATCTAGATGGGTTGAGTTTTGATATGCCACTCCTACTAAATTGTATTACAGATATAATATTCTTTCATCTGCTCAGACAAGTCAACAAAAGGATCATCTTGGTCATCTACTTTTTGCTATGTATTTACACCTATTTATCAGAAAATTTCTACTTTATGCAAGCTGGATTTACAAGCATATTTATGAAGCTCTTGGTGATCCCTTTTGGGTGAATGCAATGCATGAAGAGTTGAATCAATTTCAAAGACAAGATGTATGGAAACTCGTACCTTGTCTCCCCCCCAACCAATATCAATATTGTTGGTACCAAATGGATATTTTAGAACAAGTCTGATGAATTTGGCACCATTTTCAGAAACAAAGCTAGACTTGTCGCTCAAGGATATTCACAGATAGAAGGAATTGATTTTGACGAAACCTTTGCTCCTGTGGCACTCCTTGAGTCCATTCAATTACTATTAGCTCATGCTTGTTTTCTTAAGGTCAAGCTGTTTCAAATGGACATTAAATCCTTTTTCCTAAATGGAAACTTAAAGGAAGAAGTCTATGTCGCTCAACCTAAGGGATTTGAAAACCCTAATTTCCCCATCATGTCCTTAAGCTCAACAAGGCATTGTACGGGTTAAAGAAAGCACCTCGTGCCTGGTTTGAAAAACTAACTACTTCCCTTCTTAGGAAAGGTTTTTCAAGAGGTGGAGCTGATAAAATATTTTTTTACCAAATGGAGTGGAAAATATGTTGTAATTGTTAGAGAATTGCTCGATCGAACTCGCATGTGTTGCTATCTCAAGCATGTTTGTCAATGTTAGTGATCAAAACTATAAGTCTTGATTTCTAGCCTATGTAGCTAAAGGTCTCGGACTAGGATAGAAAGTGTAGTTGAGCTCAAGAACTCCATGGAAATCATCATACAAGACGAAGGACTACTCGAGGAACCGATGGAACTTCATCGACTAAAAGGTATGTGGATACTTGAACTTATCTGTCACTCAAAAGTCTATTTACTCTATCTCCTACTCTTGAGACAAAAGTCGTTTAGACGTATAGACTCTCATTATACACATTTGCTATTTCGAGCCGAGTTTAACTCTCCTATCTATTTCTCGAAATATGTGTTGGTAAGCTTTCTCTTTAATCGAATTCATCTTTACCTAGTGACGAAAGTCATGTTATGTTTCAATCACTTTGGAAATTGCTCTGACGAAAAATGGTCTGTGAATAAAGGCTATATAACGTTCTCTGCGAATGTTTCAATAATTGAAATGAGAGTTTAGATTACATAACCATTGGTAGGATATAAGCATTGTTGTGGAAACACATATATGTATAAGTCCTTATTCCTTGAACCAAAGTTTGCGAACTTTGTTGATCAAGAGAAATGGAAGTGGCGCAAGCCAAGTCCGCGAACTAGCGGAAGTTCTCACCCGAGAATTTCTGCTGGAGTTTGTGTACTCCTTACATGAGCTTAAGTCCGCGAACCCAGTCGACGAACTTGAGTAGGTTATATCTAAAACAGGTTGTTCTTGAACTAATGTTTATATAAACTAAGGAATGCTTTTGCAAACCGTAGCTATAAATTTCATGAACCGATTCGAGTGAATCAAACCGTTTTTGCTTCGATTGTGTCGTGTGTAGTTACATAAGATCTAAGCAATTGAACAACTCTCTAACTAGTTCATTTGAGTTATTTGAACTAGTTATGGTGAAGAAGAATATGGTTGATATGAGAGTGATCATATGGCTAACCATTTGGTAGACTATTGTTGAACCAACAAATGTTAATGTTTGGGAACGGTTCATAAACCCAAAATTGAACATTTCATTTGTGTGCAACAAGCTAAGTTTTCGATCCAATGGTTGAGAAATATTAGCTTGAATCTAATCAGGTTTTCATCTAACGGTGAATATTGAATGCTTTGTTACCAAGCTAACACTGATTGCAAACCCTGATTTGAAAGACTATATAAGGTTGAAGTCTAGCAACTGGGAAACCTAATCCCCACACCTTACGTGTGATACTAGTTTGCTAAGCTAGAGTCTATTCTCCTTTAACCTTTGGTTTTCTTCTTATAAAACCAGGTTAACGACTTAAAGACTTCGTTGGGATTGTGAAGCCAGATCGATACTACTTTTCTTGTAGTTGTGTGATCTGATCTTGATGTTTTTATCGTATGAGTACAATTGGAATAATTGGCTTGAGATTTATATCTCCGATAGGCAAGATAGAAAATAAATCACAAATACTTCGTCTCATCGTTTGTGATTCCGCAATATCTTTTTTCGCTGCGTCGATTAAGAATACTATGTTGTTCACCTTGATTTATCAAAAGACAGAACAAAACTCATAGGTTTATTCGTGGGAGACGGATTTATCTATTTTGTAGACTTTTCTGTGTGATACAGATTTATTTATTAAAGTCTTTGACTTTGGGTCGTAGCAACTCTTAGTTGTGGGTGAGATCAGCTAAGGGAATCAAGTACGTAGCATCCTGCTGGGATCAGAGGCGTAGGAGCATAACTGTACCTTGGATCAGTGTGAGAGTGATTGGGGTTCAACTACAATCCAGACCGAAGTTAATTTGGAGTAGGCTAGAGTCTGTGATCGTAGCTGCTTAATACAGTGTGTGTTTAATCTGGACTAGGTCCCGGGGTTTTTCTGCATTTGCGGTTTCCTCGTTAACAAAATTCTGGTGTCTGTGTTATTTCTATTCCGCATTATATTTGTTTTTATAATTGAAATATCACAGGTTGTGCGTTGTTCAATCAATTAGAATATCCGACCTTTTGGGTTGTTGATTTAAAATTATTGACACTTGGATACTGGTCTTTGGTACCATCCAAGTTATCTCTCTTTGATAAAGACTTGCAGATTTCTATTTGCTTGAGTAAAGATCAAATCGAGAGATTGAGATATAAACTCTTTGATATACTTTTTATCTAGATTGAGTCTGACTGTCTAGTTGATTCTCTAGAAAGTATATTAGAGTTTGTCCATACAGATTGCTAATTGTTGGGTGTGGTTGTTACACCCCCGCGTTTTCAGTGATTGCTCAAGTTTATGTAGATGATATCATCTATGGATCAACATCAGAGAAGCTTGCAAAATATTTTCAAGTCTCTCTTGGTAAGGAGTTTGAAATGAGCAACGTTGGTGAATTAAAATTATTTTTGGGTTTACAAATTCAACAACATAAGGAAGGAATTTACTTATCTCAAGAAAAATATGCAAAAGATCTTGTTTCAAGATTCGGGCTTGATAATTCAACTTCAAAGCTTACTCCTATGCCTACTACGGGTAAACTACATAGAGATGAGAAAGGTGTAAATGTGGATCAAAAGCTTATCGATCTATCATTGGAAGTCTTTTGTATCTCACTGCCACGAGTCCTGATATTGCTTTTATTATTGGTTTTTGTGCTAGGTTTCAGGAAAATCCAAAGGAATCTCATCTTGCAGCCGCAAAGAGGATCATACGATACATTAATAACACTGCCGGGTATGGTCTTTCGTACACTTTTGATACTAACACTGACCTTACTGCCTATTGAGATGTTGATTAAGCAAGGTGTGTGGAAGACAGAAAGAGTACATCAGGGGGATTCTACTATCTAGGGATGAATCTTGTAGCTTGGCATAGCAAGAAACAAAATTCACAATCTCTCTCAACATGTGAAGCAGAATACATTGTTGTAGGTTCATGTTGTACTCAACTTATATGGATGAAACAAATTCTTGATGATTATGGAATTGATTCTGGAATAATGAAGATCTTTTGTAATAACCCAAGTGTGATTCGCATCACTGAGAATCCTGTTGAGCACTCAAGAACTAAGCACATGGACATAAGGTACCATTTTATTCGATATCTTTATGAAAATGGTATCATTACTATGGAATTTGTGCCTTCCGAACAACAATTGGCTGATATTCTCACCAAACCATTAGACACTGCCACATTTCAACACTTAGGACAGTCTATTGGTGTTGTTCGGTTCATTAGTTCTCCATAACTCTTGCCCCTTCTTTTATCTCGATCTATTGGGCAATTGAGTTTGGAATTCCCAAATGGCGTTGCTTTAAGTTTGCATTTGTTTCTAGTAGATGTGTTTTCTTTTAAGTATCACAGTGTTCTTTAGAAATCCTTCTTTTCTTGTAAAAGCAAGGCCGCCTTTGTTGTTCTTTCGGGAATGAAATTTTATGGGGGAGAGTTCTTTTTGAACTTGTGTTTAATTGCCAAATCTTTGTGGGGAGTGCGGCTGTGGAATATTATAGGGGTTATCTTGTATCTTTATAAACTCCTTGATGAATGCATTTAGCTTCGGCTTTATGATTGCATCTAAATAAGTTGGTATGTTATTCTCTTTTGGTCATGAAGTATCTCTATGAAAATTTCATGAGGATCTCACTAGTTTTCGTACCTTTGCCAATTTATATTGACAAAAAGGGGGAGAATTAATGTGTAGTTTCATACTACAAATACATTCTGTTTTACGGATCATTATATAAGGGGGAGTGGTTTTCATGTCGAGATGAAGTATTGACTAAAGGGGAGTCATACATATCACCATAGTATTATTGTCAAAGTTGTGATACAATTGAAATTTGATGTTGTATAATGATACTATGACACTGTAAAACAATGATCGAGAGCATTTGTTTTCTCATTGTTATCGCTACGGATCTTCAACAACTATGATGCTGAGTTGAACACGTTTAGGATCACGGAGTATTTGGAAGTGACGAAGTTTTCGAGTCGTGTTGAAGATGCCAAGGAGATCAAGCATTTGGATGAGAAGCTACAAATTTTTATTTATTTTGTAATACATATGTATTGATATTTTTGTCACTAAGATTGACAAAGGGGGGATTGTTAGAGCATTGCTCGGTCGAACTCGCATGCGTTGTTATCTCAAGAATGTTTGTCAATGTTAATGATCAAAATTATAAGTCTTTATTTCTAGCCTATTTATAGATGTCTCGGACTAGGACATAGATTGTGTAGTTGAGCTTAGACTTCACGGCGTTCATCATTTGAAGACGAAGAACCACTAAAGGGAGCTTGTGGAACTTCATCGAAAAAAGGTATGTGGATACTGAAACTCATCTGTCACATGGAAAGTCTATTTCTACTCTATCTCCTATATTGAGACATAAGTCATATTACGATATAGTTTTCTATATACACATTTGAGATTTCTAGCTGAGTTTATCTCGCTTACATATTTCTCGAAATATGTGTTGGCAAGCTTTCGCTTCGACCAAGTTCATCTAATATCATGTGAAAATTGTCGAGTAACATCTTACATGGTTTGTGTGATAAAATCATTTGGTGTAGTCTTGGAATGTTTCGTTAATGATTATTTCAATATCTTTAAAATTGCTTTGATGCTAATAGTGTGTGAAAACGGCTATTGTCATCCTTTAAGAAAGTTTCAATGATTTAAATAAAGATCTTAGAATCATGTAACCATGTTTGGATATAAACATAGTGTGTTATCACATTTGTGTGTAAGTCCAAAACCGGGAACCTAAAGTATGCATACCCGTATGCGTACTGGCGGTTGTTGGATGTCTGGGCAAGTGTGTGTACATGTACGCATACTGGCGGAAGTCTCGCGTCCGTTAATTCCTGCTGGAGTTTGGATTGTGAAATGGTATGCGCACCCATACGCGTACTGGTGTAACCAAACTTGGTCCGGCTACTTAAGTATGCGTACATGTTTGCATACTTGAGTTGGTTACTTTCTAAAATCGGTTTTGTACATGAACCTAAACATTTATAAATTAAGGAATGCAATCTTTGCAAACCGTGGCTATAATGTTCATGTATTGATTCAAGTGAATCAAATCGATTTTGCTTCAATTGTTTTCTTGTATACTTCTATGAGAATATAGCAATTGAACGGTTCTTTAACTAGTTTCATTCGAGTCATTTGAACTAGTTATGGTTGATATGAGCGTAATCATATGGATAACTTCGATTAACTATTTGTGAGACCACATGGTGTACACGTTTAGGTACGGTTACATAAACATAAATGAGGGTACATTTTATTTGTTTGTAACAAGCTAAGTTCGATCTAACGGTTGAAAGATATTAGCTTGGTTGAATCAGGTTTTTTCATCTAACGGTGAATATTGAATGCTTTATTACCAAGGTAACTTGGATTGCAAACCCTAATTTGAAAACTATATAAAGGAGAACTCTAGCAACTGGAAAACCTAATCCCCACACCTCATGTGTGTTACTAGTTGCATAACTAGAATCGATTCCCCTTAACCTTAGGTTTCTTCAAGACCCTGTAGGTTAACGACTTCAAAGACTTCATTGGGATTGTGAATCCAGACCCAAATAGTCTCTTTGTAATTGTGTGTTCTGATCTTGCCCGATTCTATCGTATTGAGTACAATTGAAATAATTGACCCGAGATTAATTTCTCCGATGGGCAATATAAAAGTAATCACAAACATCTTCGTCTCGTCGTTTGTGATTCCACAATATCTTGTTTCTCTAGTCGAATAATATTATTATGAGGTGATTGATAATACTACGCTGTTCTTCGGGAATTTAAGTCCGGTTTATCAATTGGTTCATGTTCACCTTGATTTATCAAAAGACGGAACAATAACTCTTGGGTATTTTTGTGGGAGACAGATTTATTCAATCTATAGACTTTTATGTGTGAGACAGATTTTTTTATCAAGTCTTCGACTTTGGGTCGTAGCAACTCTTAGTTGTGGGTGAGATCAGCTAAGAGAATCAAGTGCGTGGTATCCTGTTGGGATCATAGACGTAAGGAACACAACTGTACCTTGAATCAGTTCGAGATTGATTAGGGTTCAACTACAGTCCAGTACGAAGTTAATTGGTAGTAGGATAGAGTATGTAGCGGCTTAATACATTGTGGTGCTCAATCTGGACTAGGTCCCGGGATTTTTCCTGCATTTGCAGTTTCCTCGTTAACAAAATTCTGGTGTCTGTGTTATTTATTTTCCGCATTATATTTTGTTGTATAATTTAAATATCACAGGTTGTGCATTTAGATCAATCAATTAGAATATCCAACCTTTGGTTGTTGATTTAAATTGATTGACACTTGAACATTGGTCTTTGTTACCGTTCAAGTTGTTTCACATAATAATCAGGCTCGCAAATTTCTATCTGTTTGATTTGCTGATTACATTGTGAAACGGATATATTAATCTCTTTAATATACTTTACTCTAGATTGAGTCTGATTGTCTAGTTGATTCTCTAGAAAGTATATTGGAGTAAGTCCTCTCAGATTGCCAAACGAATTGTTGGGTGTGGTTGTTAGACCCCCGCATTTTCAGAAACTATCATTAGTTGAGCAATTTAGAGATAATTGTATCCATCACTGGTCATCAATAATTGAAACAATCATCGATTGGGTAATTCAGTGATATTGTTGCTATCACTAGCAATAAATAAATACTAAAAGAAAAGAAAAAACAGAATTTGCGATGATCTGAATTGGTAACACCACTTAATTATATGGTTCACTGGAAAACACTTTGCATGAAAGATAAATAAAAGGATAAATAATTATAATACTAGATCGATAAAGGTCCTCCGTGAAAAATTGAATACAAATATATTTACTTGCAGGATCTTAGATAACCCAGACAATATGTGACTAATAATCTCAACACGCCCCCTCACGTGTAGCCTCGCTGGGTCTAACACGTGGATAATAAATCGGGTGACGCGGAATAAAGGTGTGATCAAATGATTGACACAAACAACTTGCTATGTAACTATGTTAGAATATGGGCATCCAACTCAAAACCAATTGACAGTGACTAGAGTGGCCTTAAGTATTGTAAACCGTAAGATCTTAAATAACCCAGACAATGTGGACTAATAATCTCAAACCGCAAGAGATTGTTGGAAAAAATGCAGAAGCTGCTGAGAAAGTTGCTCAACTTGTTCCTTTGTGAAAGAAGATGCTCCAGAAGAGGCTTGTTGTACTTGAGATTCCGACGATGTCGTTTGCATTGGTATGCTCGCAAAGTTTATTTCAGGATTTGCAGGCTTCATGTGAGGTGTAACTTCCAGCACTTCTCACGAATATGCCATAGTTTCTTGAAATGATCACACCATGGTTTCTTTGTGAAAAGACGAGGGTACCCAAATACACCACAATCTTTTATTTTGATCACAAACTATACAAGACCCACTGTGTATAAACCTCTTGGAGCAACAATCACTCAAGGAATATTTCAACATAGTGTACACTTGAAATAGGTTAGTCCGAACTGGCCTAACACGTGAATAATAATATCAGACAAGTGGAAAAATCCAATACACTTTGTGTGATCGTCTATGGATATGAAATCGAGACAATACTACAACAAAGTGTTCACTTGATAATAATACGATATTACCGAAACCTTATAAGATAAATATCAAGTGCCTAGTTAACATACAAGTGTAATTACTTTAATTATAATATAAAAACAATTATAATGCGGAAATAAATTAAAGCACACACCAGAATTTTGTTAACGAGGAAAACTACAATCTTGTAGAAAAACCCCGGGACCTAGTCCAGATTTGAATACTCAATGAATTAAGACGCTACAAAAAGTAAACCTGCAACTTTGTGTAGACAATACTAAGTAAACTAAAATCCTAGTTACTCAGCTTCAGCAGTATTCTTGTTTTGACAATATCTAGCAGAACCGAAGTTCTCTATAGATATTTGTTTTGATAATATCTAGCAGAACCGAAGTTCTCAATAAGAAATGCTATCTATTATGATGATGAGAAACCTGGGATAACCAAACTAAAGTTAAGAATTACAAGACTAGTCCATGAATGTGAAGTTAGATTAAAAGGAACAATGTGGGGAACTGATAGTGAGAAAAAAATCCTTCAGTATTTTAATATCCAAGTCAGGAAAATGAAAAGGACAAGAATTATTGAGATCTTTTTTCATCTGCCAAATGAGAATGAGTTGCTGTTGTGCTGTGATGGGGCATCTAGAGGTAACCAAGGCAATGCTGGCTATGGTTTTATAGTGAGGAATCATGTTGGAGAATTCATATTTGCAGAATCTGGAGGTTTGGGAATCACCACTAACTATGTAGAAGAATTCATCTCCTGTATTACAGCTTTGGAATGGGCAGTTGAGCATCTTTCTTTCACCTTAATCCAGCAATCTGACTCTAAGATGTGTGTAGCTTTTCTACAGGAAGAGAGAATTCCTTGGTTCCTCCTGGCTAGATGGCAACGTGTGATGGCAAGTATTCATTCAATAACTTTCAGACATGCCTACAGAGAAATTAACTTCTCTGCCGATCATTTTGCTAAAAGGGGAGTACATTTGCAGAAGGGGAAGACTGTGAGCTTAAATGAAAGACCAAGCAATTTGTTAAGGTTTGAATTCCCAGGCCAACCATATTATAGATTTGTCTAGGATTTTGCTTCTTTCCTTTTCTAGTTTTAGCTCTTTTTTCCTTTTGTTTGAGTTATTTTTTGGGTTGTATGATTAACTCTTTTATTTCTTAATAAAGTTTTTGTTTCTTTGAAAAAAAAAAACTGAAGTTCTTAATAGATATTTGATACTAGATATCTTAGCAGAACAGGCGTTCTCTTTAGGACTTAAATCTAATATATATTATTAATGGTTCAATCTTTCAAGACAAGATTCCTTTGGATCGTATTCCAAACAGTAAAGGGTAAACTTTTTGGTAATAAAACTCACTTTATAATCACAATACCGAAATATATGATACAAGCACAGTTAAGGATATTCTATTTTTAAGACATGTTACCATATCCGAAGTTCCTCGGTTATTAGATCAAACAAGACAATGATTGTTAGAGAATTGCTCAGTCGAACTCGCATGCGTTGCTATCTCAAGCATCTTTGTCAATGTTAGTGATCAAAACTATAAGTCTTGATTTCTAGCCTATGTATCTAAAGGTCTCAGACTAGGATAGAAAGTATAGTTGATCTCAAGAACTCCATGGCAATCATCATACAAGACGAAGGACTACTCGAGGAACCGGTGGAACTTCATCGACTAAAAGGTATGTGGAAACTTGAACTTATCTGTCACTCAAAAGTCTATTTACTCTATCTCCTATTCTTGAGACAAAAGTCGTTTAGACGTATAGACTTTCATTATACACATTTGCTATTTCGAGCCGAGTTTAACTCGCCTATCTATTTCTCAAAATATGTGTTGGTAAACTTTCGCTTTAACCGAATTCATCTTTACCTAGTGACGAAAATCATGTTATGTTTCAATCACTTTGGAAATTGCTCTGACAAAAATGTTATGTGAATAACGGCTATATAACGTTATCTGAGAATGTTTCAATGATTGAAATGAGAGTTCAGATTACATAACCATTGGTAGGATATAAGCATTGTTGTGGAAACACATATATGTATAAGTCCTTATTCCATGAACCAAAGTTTGCGAACTTTGTTGATCAAGAGAAATGGAAGTGGCGCAAGCCAAGTCCGCGAACTAGCGGAAGTTCTCACCCGAGAATTTCAGCTGGAGTTTGTGTAATCCTTCCATGAGCTTAAGTCCGCGAACATGAGTAGGTTATATCTAAAACCGGTTGTTATTGAACTCATGTTTATATAAACTAAGGAATGATTTTGCAAACTGTGGCTATAAAGTTCATGAATCGATTCGAGTGAATCAAACCGTTTTTGCTTCGATTGTGTCTTGTGTAGTTACATAAGATCTAAGCAATTGAACAACTCTCTAACTAGTTCATTTGAGTCATTTGAACTAGTTATGGTGAAGAAGAATGTGGTTGATATGAGAGTGATCATATGGCTAACCATTTGGCTGACTATTGTTGAACCAATAAATGTTAATGTTTGGGTACGGTTCATAAACCCAAAATTGAACATTTTATTTGTGTGTAACAAGCTAAGTTTTCGATCCAACGGTTGAGAAATATTAGCTTGAATCTAATCAGGTTTTCATCTAACGGTGAATATTGAATGCTTTGTTACCAAGCTAACACTGATTGCAAACCCTGATTTGAAATACTATATAAGGTTGAAGTCTAGCAACTGGGAAACCTAATCCCCACACCTTACGTGTGATACTAGTTTACTAAGCTAGAGTCGATTCTCCTTTAACCTTTGGTTTTCTTCTTCTAAAACCAGGTTAACGACTTAAAGACTTCATTTGGATTGTGAAGCCAGGCCGATATTACTTTTCTTGTAGTTGTGTGATCTGATCTTGTTGTTTCTATCGTACGAGTACAATTGGAATAATTGGCTTGAGATTTATATCTCTGATAGGCAAGATTGAAAATAAATCATAAACACTTCGTCTCATCGTTTGGGATTCCGCAATATCTTTTTTCGCTGAGTCGATTAAGATTATTGTGAGGTGATCAATAATACTAGGCTGTTCTTCGGGAATATAAGTCCGGGTTATTGATTGGTTCCTGTTCACCTTGATTTATCAAAAGACAGAACAAAACTCATAGGTTTATTCGTGGGAGACGGATTTATCTATTCTGTAGACTTTTCTGTGTGATACTGATTTGCTTATTAAAATCTTCATCTTTAGGTCGTAGAAACTCTTAGTTGTGGGTAAGATCAGCTAAGGGAATCAAGTACGTAGAATCCTGCTAGGATCAGAGGCGTAGGAGCATAACTGTACCTTGGATCAGTGTGAGATTGATTTGGGTTCAACTATAGTCCAGACCGAAGTTAGTTTGGAGTAGGCTAGAGTATGTAGCGGCTTAATACAGTGTGTGTTCAATCTGGACTAGGTTCCGGGGTTTTCTGCATTTACGGTATCCTTGTTAACAAAATTCTGGTGTCTGTGTTATTTCTATTCCACATTATATTTGTTTATATAATTGAAATATCACAGGTTGTGCGTTGTTCAATCAATTAGAATATCCGACCTTTTGGGTTGTTGATTTAAATTGATTGACACTTGGATATTGGTCTTTGGTACCACCCAAGTTATCTCTCTTTGATAAAGACTCGCAGATTTCTATTTGCTTGAGTAAAGATCAAATCGAGAGATTGAGATATAAACTCTTTGTATACTTTTTATCTAGATTGAGTCTGACTGTCTAGTTGATTCTCTAGAAAGTATATTGGAGTTTGTCCATACAGATTGCTAATCAAATTTTTGGGTGTGGTTGTTAGACCCCCACGTTTTCAATTGGTATCAGAGCAGGCAAACACGTTTAAGACCTTACAAGTATGTGTTTGTAGCGATCTGACTCTATGGACAGAGGTGTTATCTCTATAAACATACCTCCAGTCTTCGATGGCTCTAATTACTTATGGTGGAAAATTATTATGCGAGCTTTTCTTTAAGCGCGTGATTTTCAATCATGGGTATATGTTGTTAATGGATATGATCCTCCCGTCGTGGCAGTTGGTGATGTAAACGTTCCAAAGAATATTGGTGAATACACCCCTGCTGAGGTACTTGCTGCAAAGCAAAATTACGACGTTTTGAATGCCATCATACATATCATTACCCCAAATCTTCAGCACCATGTGACAAACTGCACTAAGTCGCAAGAAGCTTGGGATATCTTAGAAACCGTTTTTGAAGGTAATACCAGTGAAAAGGAAGCTAGGCTTCAAAACCTTAATTCCGATTGGGAAAACCTTTGTATGGCAGATGAATAAACATTTGATGAGTTTAATCACAAAGTGTCTGAAATTGTTAATGCATCTTTTGCATTGGGTAAGACTATTCCTGAAAAGGACATTGTGATGAAAATTCTCAGATCGCTGCCATCCCGATACGATTCTAAGAAGCATGCCATCGTTGAGGGAAATAACCTTGATATACTATCCAGAAATACCCTAGCTGAAAAGTTGAAAATTTTCGATCTTGAACTTGAACAAAGAGAGAAACGTCATCAATTTAGCAATCATGTTGTTGCATCTGACTGTAAATCTTGACGTTCTAAATTGACTGACAAAAGGGATGAGAATTGCTTTAATTCGACTCTGTCACTGTTTATACAAAAGCTTAAGAAATCTCTTAGACAGAGAAAAAGAAAGTCTCAAAAGAAAGCTCAATCAATCAATAAAAAGGTTCAGAAAAACTATGTTAACAGTTCCAGGTTCATGTGCTATAGAAGTATTCACAATACTTTCAATCGTCCTGATATGGAAACGAATGAGATTACGAAAGCTTGGATGGATACTCTTGACTACTATCCAGAGGATGATATCTATGATGGTTCTCTTAATCTCTTTGCTGATAATCACGTCTGTCCTCCTAACAGTCCTGACTATTCCACAATAAACAATCATACTTCTTCTGAAATACTTGAAAAGGAAGTTTTAATTAAAAGGATTGAAAATATGGAATACCAACTGTCTAATTTAAAATTGGAGTTGATCAATCGTGATTCTTACAAAACATATCGAACTTCTTCGACTATGAATTGTCAGCAAACTCCTCCTGATTATATATCATCCTTAAGTCACCTTGACAACAAGGATCATATAGAAAGTCACAAGAATTTATTTATTCCTATGATTTCTTCTCATATTCATCAGGATAATCTTAAAACCTGTGGCACTGTGGAACAAGAAAAGTTCTGCTCTGTCAAACATGTTTTGCAGAAGAAGAAAAAGAAATCTCATACAAAACCCTCATCCCTTGTAAAAGAGGTTTCCAGTAGAGTACATAGTTTACGAAAATCAACAATCAAGGTATTCAAATCTTTGCTAAAAGAAAGAAAGGATGATGAAGGTAACTTTTCTTTCTTAAAAGCAAAACAGAAACAAAATATTACATACTGCATCCCCTCAAAAGAAGCTAACCAATTCTTCAAAGGATTGGAACAACTACAGGTTGTAATGCTGTATTGATGATTTTTGTTTATCCCTCGTAGACAAAAATCATAATCTGAGGGTTGTGATGAACGTTTTCTGTTATTTAGCCTAGATGTTTATCTGTTCAAACGTTTTTGATTAAGGATCTTCTCTGAGGATATTTTTAGGGTTTTGGTAAAAGGTCATTTTGGATATTTATATCCTATCCCCAGTTGCTTTTAAAATGAAGTTTTTCTCCTCAGCATAAACATTTCTTCTATCTTCTCTATCATGTATTCTTCAAGTCTTTCTAATAAAGAAGGTGATGTTTGGACTGTTCTCTTTCCTTTTTAAGAAGATACGTTTCGACTCCTCTGATAATGTGATGAGCCCTGATATTCACGGTTCCTCTCTGGACGGGAACATCTCTGTCTCTCAGTTTGATAAGCTCTCTTTAACCATGAATCTCGTCTTAGAACAAGTTCGTGCCCTAAAAGTTGAACTTGAAGCTTCTTTCAAGAGACTCGAAGAAAAGATGGATCATCTGGAATCGAGGATTGATTTGATTGAAGAAGAGCTTGATGAATACCGAGAGTTTGACAATAGTACTGAAAGTAAGTGAAATTCTTTATAGGAGGTTTATCTAGTAAATCTTCTACTTTTCTGTTTTTGTTAGAAGAATAACTAGAGTTTGGAATAGCCATTATTGTGGTTAGACATAGCTATGTCCAACGTTTTCATCTTCATGTTTTTAGATTTATTGGTTTAAATTCTAAACTTGTTTGGAAGATGATTTTTTCAGTATTAATCTTTATGGTTTTATATATTGCAATTGTTTATGGGATATGTGTGTTTGCGTCCGTGAACTATGATTGTCCCATATCTTGTCAAAAGTAAAGTCTTTCGTAAGTCGATATTCTTATATTGATAAAGGAATGAATGGACTTTTGAAAAATACAAAAGTTAAGCCTATATTGTCAATTATTGATGGAAGATAGGTTAAAATCTTTTGTTTTTCAAGGATTATGTCTATTGTATGTCATGGTGCAAATTGTGATGGAAAATAGAATGAATCCTTGTGTATTCCGCAGTAATTGATCTTCCCTGATCCATATTTTTTTAGTATTACTGTGAGGCTCCGTAATGTGTCTTATGTTGAGCACTAAAACAATCAAATTTGATTATTTTCAAGGTTAGCTTTGTTGTTGTTCTATAAGGTACTTTATGTCGAGCATATTGGACTAAATTAATCATCTTGTTTGGTTATTTAGTTATGACTCCATAAGTTTTCTTATGTTTGAGCACTTTTGATTGGGTTGGTTATTTTCATGATTAACTTAGTCATTGCTCCATAGATTCTCTTATGTGAGTATGGCCAGTTAAATTGATTACTTTTTGTGATTAGTTTGGTTGTGTATTTCGATTAAATTAATCATGGGTTCTCTTGTGGTTAATTTAATTGAGTATTTTGGATTCAAATTCATACTTGTATGTGATTTGTTATGTCCAAATAAATCCTTCTTTTCTTTCGAAATTAAGGTCGCTCTTGTTTTTCTTTCGGGAATGACATATTATGGGGGAGAGTTCTTTTTGAACTTGTGCTTAATTGCCAAATCTTTGTAGGGAGTGCGGCTGTGGAATATTATACGGGTTTTCTTGTATCTTTAAACTCCTTGATGAATGCATTTAGCTTCGGCTTTATGATTGCATCTAAATAAGATGATATGTGTTTCTTTCTTTTGGTCATGAAATGTCTCTTTCGGAAATTTCATTAGGATCCCGTTCTTGTGCCTTTGCCAATTTTATTGACAAAAACGGGGAGAATTAATAAGTAGTTCACACTACAAATACATATGGTTTTCGGATCATTATGTAAGGGGAGTGGTTTCCATGTGAGATGGAGTATTGACAAAGGTGAGTGATACATATCACCATAGTATTGTTGTCGAAGTTGTGATACAATTGAACTTTGACGTTGTGTAATGATACTATGACATTGTATAACAATGATTGAGAACTCTTGTTTTCTTATTGTTATAGCTACGGATTTTCAACAACGATGATGCTAAACTTACAACCTTTGGGATCATTGGAGTACTTGGAAGTGATGAAGATTTCGAGTAATGTTGAAGATTAGACATGTGGAATAGGAGCTACAAAAGTTAATTTATTTATTTTTTGTATTCCATATGTATTAATAGTTTTGCCGCTAAAATTGACAAAGGGGGACATTGTTAGAGCATTGCTCGGTCGAACTCGCATGCGTTGCTATCTCAAGCATGTTTGTCAATGTTAGTGATCAAAACTATAAGTCTTGATTTCTAGCCTATGTAGCTAAAGGTCTCGGACTAGGATAAAAAGTGTAGTTGAGCTCAAGAACTCCATGGAAATCATCATACAAGACGAAGGACTACTCGAGGAACCAGTGGAACTTCATCGACTAAAAGGTATGCGGAGACTTGAACTTATCTGTCACTCAAAAGTTTATTTACTCTATCTCCTACTCTTGAGACAAAAGTCGTTTAGACGTATAAACTTTCATTATACACATTTGCTATTTCGAGCCGAGTTTAACTCGCCTATCTATTTCTCAAAATATGTGTTGGTAAGCTTTCTCTTTAACCGAATTCATCTTTACCTAGTGACGAAAGTCATGTTATGTTTCAATCACTTTAGAAATTGCTCTGATAAAAAATGGTCTGTGAATAACGGCTATATAACGTTCTCTGCGAGTGTTTCAATGATTGAAATGAGAGTTTAGATTACATAACCATTGGTAGGATATAAGCATTGTTGTGGAAACACATATATGTATAAGTCCTTATTCCTTGAACCAAAGTTTGCGAACTTTGTTGATCAAGAGAAATGGAAGTGGCGAACTCATTCCGCTAACTGACGGAAGTTCTCACCCGAGAATTTCTGCTGGAGTTTGTGTACTCCTTCCATGAGCTTAAGTCCGCGAACCATGTCCGCGAACTTGAGTAGGTTATATCTAAAATCGGTTGTTCTTGAACTCATGTTTATATAAACTAAGGAATGATTTTGCAAACCGTGGCTATAAAGTTCATGAACCGATTCGAGTGAATCAAACCTTTTTTTCTTCGATTGTGTCTTGTGTAGTTACATAAGATCTAAGCAATTGAATAACTCTCTAACTAGTTCATTTGAGTCATTTGAACTAGTTATGGTGAAGAAGAATGTGGTTGATATGAGAGTGATCATATGGCTAACCATATGGTTGAGTATTGTTGAACCAACAAATGTTAATGTTTGGGTACGGTTCATAAACCCAAAATTGAACATTTCATTTGTGTGTAACAAGCTAAGTTTTCGATCCAACGGTTGAGAAATATCAGCTTGAATCTAATCAGGTTTTCATCTAACGGTGAATAATGAATGCTTTGTAACCAAGCTAACATTGATTGCAAACCCTGATTTGAAATACTATATAAGGGAGAACTCTAGCAACTGGGAAACCTAATCCCCACACCTTACGTGTGATACTAGTTTGCTAATCTAGAGTCGATTCTCCCTTAACCTTTGGTTTTCTTCTTCTAAAACCAGGTTAACGACTTAAAGACTTCATTGGGATTGTGAAGCCAGACCGATACTACTTTTATTCTAGTAGTGTGATCTGATCTTGTTGTTTCTATCATACGAGTACAATTGGAATAATTGGCTTGAGATTTATATCTCCGATAGGCAAGATAGAAAAGAAAGCACAAACACTTCGTCTCATCGTTTGTGATTCCGCAATATCTTTTTTGTTGCGTCGATTAAGATTATTATGAGGTGATCAATAATACTAGGTTATTCCTTGGGAATATAAGTCCGGGTTACTGATTGGTTCCTGTTCACCTTGATTTATCAAAAGACGGAAAAAAACTCATAGGTTTATTCGTGGGAGACGGATTTATCTATTTTGTAGACTTTTCTTTGTGATACAGATTTGTTTATTAAAGTCTTCGACTTTGGGTCATAGCAACTCTTAGTTGTGGGTGAGATCATCTAAGGGAATCAAGTACGTACGTAGCATCATGCTGGGATCAGAGGCGTAGGAGCATAACTGTACCTTGGATCAGTGTGAGATTGATTGAGGTTCAACTACAGTCCAGACCGAAGTTAATTTGGATTAGGCTAGAGTCTGTAGCGTCTTAATACATTGTGTGTTCAATCTGGACTAGGTCCCGGGGTTTTTCTGCATTTGCGGTTTCCTCGTTAACAAAATTCTTGTGTCTGTGTTATTTCTACTCCGCATTATATTTGTTTACATAATTGAAATATCACAGGTTGTGCGGTGTTCAATCAATTAGAATATTCCACCTTTTGGGTTGTTGTTAAATTGATTGACACTTGGATATTGGTCTTTGGTAACATCCAAGTTATCTCTCTTTGATAAAGACTCGCAGATTTCTATTTGCTTGAGTAAAGATCAAATCGAGAGATTGAGATATAAACTCTTTGATATACTTTTTATCTAGATTGAGTCTGACTGTCTAGTTGATTCTCTAGAAAGTATATTGGAGTTTGTCCATACATATCGCTAATCGAATTATTGGGTATGGTTGTTAGAACCCCACGTTTTCAATGATTACCGAAATAATCAGTCTTGATTACAATGTTTATAATAAAATCACAACTACTTGTTGATCTTATAAAGGGTTATGTTTATTGAAAATAAACAACCTCTTTAATCCCGGAAAATCAAGTCACAGAAAGTTACACCAAGATCAAAACACAAGAACAAAAGTCTTTAAATCTTCAAAGTCTTCAATATTCGATTTAATCTTCAAAGTAACAACCTGCAACAACAAACTTGATTCCTTATTGATTTGTCGGAAGTAACGGAGTCTGTTAACAATGGAAAATCAATGAATCTATCTTACGGATCTAGAAAAACTTAGATCCGTAGAAACGTTAAATCCTTGATCTAGTTTGAGTGAGCCTTATATCAGATGAGAAGGTTCTCAAGAATAAACAAACTAGGTGCAATCAAAGATTCAACAACCGTTAATCAATCAAATCAATAATCGAAAACTAAAATAACAATGCAATCATCTAGTTTCCCACCAACGGTACTAATTTATACATGTGTATCTTCCTCTCTCTGGGAACTAGTGATTGATAGGTGTAGAATACACCGTATTTACTATATAGAGTTTATGCTTTCTTTGCTATTTTTCGTGTGAATTATGTACTTTATGGTTGCTTTTGAGTTATCAGGTACGCTGGAGTCGCACGGAGGAAAAGAAGAAGAGATTACTCTATCTGAGTCAAAAAGGCGTAATTGTTGTTTCACATGCTAGTGGGAGCTGAGCCAAGGTTAAGGGGCGACTCTACTCGGAGGAATACTATCTGGAGCCGACCGAAGGTTAAGGGGTAGCTCTCTTTTGGAGGAATGCTAAAGACAGACCAGCTGAGGATAAGGGGTTAGAAACTGGTTAACCCTTATCAGAAAAGCCTGAGTACCAATATTATGCCCCTTATCTATCCTACCTGAAACCAGAAAAGAGAGTTTTCTCTCTCGATTAAGTCCTCATTTCATTTCCACCTGAATTAAATGAGAACAAACAGATCGAGTCTGTGATTTCATGGATGATGAGGAAGGAGATGGGTTCTATGAGGAGGTACTGAAGATGCCACTACTGTTCAATTGATCGGGAAATCAGTGAGGGAAGAACGAACAGGAAATTGAGCTGAATTAGGTTTCTATGAGGAATTCGTGGTGGTGATACAAATCCCAGACAAGGAAGAACATATCGAGATGAGTTTTATGGAGTTGTAGTAAGATCTTGAGCGCACTGTTGATGGTTACAAAGTGGAAGCATCTGAGATCGGAGAGTGAATCAAGAAATAATTGTTGTTGTTATCAGATTGAAGATGGATTCTATGGATGAATCAGATCGAGAATGAAATGGAAGAAGGCGATTTGGTGCCGCTGGTGTTACATGAGATGATACAAGGGTCGAATGGGTTTGCTGGAATCGAAACATGGGATTGTTGTTACTCACTGAAGAGCAGATAGAAGGTTCAGGTGGTAACTGAGTTTTGGATGCTGGTGCTGTTAAATTGGATCGGGATTTGATTGTTCTTTGTGAATGGATAAACAAGGCAATGATGAAGCTCAGGGAGAAGATGAATCTGTAGGTGGTTTTGGAGGACAATGCAAGTGTTGGCCTGGTTTTGTTGAGCTGAATTGCAGATCAGGGATAATGGAGCTGCTGGATTACATTAATGAAGGTGTTGGTGCTATAAGCTATTATTTGCTATGACTAAGCCATTGCAGGTGGTGGTGGTAAGCTACATGAGTTGCATGGGTTTGTAGAGTAGCTGGTGTTGGATTGAAGATTGCACAATGGATTCAAGTTGGATGCAATGCTGTGGAATTACAGGTGGAATTTGTATGCTGTGGTTTGAGATGGGTCTCATTGTGGAATCATAAAGCTGTGTAGGTGGAGTTAATGTTGGTGCTGCAGTGGTATTTGTGTGGGTATGAGTTGCAGTGAGCTGGAGCAGTGGCTAGCATGGAATGGCAAGGACTTAGAGTTGGCATGTGTTGAGAATGAGATAACAGTGTCTCAAATGGCCTTGTTGTTGCAGCAGCTGGGTTTGTAACTGAGCCAGGGACTTAAGATTTGAGGCAATGATGAGGAGTTACAGAGCCAAGATGGCTAGTTGAGAAGATACTGAAATGCTGCAGTCTGTGCTGGAGCTGTACACTGGGTGCTGTGTATTGCAGAGCAGTTGATGGAATTGATTCTGATGGTGAAGCTCAGGGAGGAAATGGACTGGGGTAGATGTATGTTAGGGTTTGAACTCAGGAGAAGGATTGTAGGTGGTTGTCTTGAATGAATGGGAGTTGTAGGTAGAATGTGTCTCTGATGTTGCACAGAGCAGGATATGGGAGTGCTGAAATGGGAATGGCAAGGAGTCAGATTTGACCTGAAGAGCTGTTTTGCAGGGCAAGAGCAGGATGTAAGAGCTGTTAACTGAGATTGGTATGAAGCTGTTGTGATCTGTGTCAGCAGCTGTGCAATGCAAGGAAGCCAGGTGCTGCTGTGAACTGGCCTGGATTTGTTGACCTGTGGCAATGAGTGTAACTTTGAGCCACAGTGGATGGCTGCAGCTGAGGTTGGCTAGTGTTGGTCCTGAGATGTGTTGGTGGAGCAAATGCAATGGAGAGGATTTGCAGGTGGAGTTATGGCCAGGTTGAGCTGATGCTGGCCTGGGAAGTGAGGTTGGCTGATTGAAGTAGATGGTGGTGAAGCCAAGGCAGCCATGCAATGGAAATGACAGGGATGGAGCTGAGATGTTGAGCTGGTTCTGGTAATGCAATTGAATGGAATTGGCAGAGTAGGTTACAGCTGAGAACTGAGGATGAAGTGGTGCATTACAGGTTTTTAGGCAGCCATCATGGCTGAAGCACAATCATTGTGCATCACAAGCATATGGCCTGTGCAAGGTTGCAATGGCCTGTGAAGGACTGGTCTGACTCATCCAACTCAGCTGACTCAATGTTCTGACTCAATGATCTGATTTTCTCTCTGACTCGGCGCTTGACCGAGTTAACCTAACGAGTCGACTCAGCATTGACCCGACCGATCCGACCCATTGACCGGTGGCCGGGCGGACTTTGCCGGTCACCGGGGCTGTTTTCCGGCGAACTTCCGGCCGATTTCCGACCACAATCCCAGACTTCCGTCGACCACTTTCGGGGCGTATTTTCTACACGGGTTTCTCACTCTTATGGGCTTGGTGGATTCTCACCTAATGGACTTTGAAGACTAGACCTAATTTTAGAAGTTGGAAAAAGCTATAAAAGGGAAGGTCCTCTACAACATATGATATCTTTTCTTGGAATTTTGGGGAGAGCCACTTTTGTTTACGCTTCTAGGGTTTGGTTTTGTTCTTCTTCTTCCTTGTTTTATTATTGAATATTGATGATGATGAACTCCATAGCTATGAGTAGCTAAACTTATTATTGGTTATGGGATAAAAGTTGATTTCTCAACATGCTTTTGATTCAATGAATTAGTTTTGTCTCAGTAATTATTGTTTGTGATTCACAATTAATAGTGTTATAAGATTTGAAAACTTGTTAGGTTGAGTCCGGAATCAATCCGATTTGTGTTCATCTCTAGAGCTATATTAGGGTTTTCAATACGAAAACGTTGTTTATCCCTGATTCTAAGTAGCATAATTGTGATTAGTGCTTATAGTGATATATCCTATCAGTCACAAGTGAATCATAACTTTTGTTAAAACGTTTAGTGCTTTTACACATTCGTTTGCATTGATGAGTCTTATTCCATAAATCTTAATGCTTTTAGGGAGTTAAACTTAATTGTGCTTTTACACTTTAGGTTGCTTTCGACGAAGAATTCACATATGCATCTTTTAATGTGGTTGTGATGAAAACAGTGAATTAACGGGTTATACTTGCGATCAAGATATCCTAGGACTTTTAATAAATACGAGATTAAATACCAATTCTAATCATTGATGAAAATACATGTTTGTGAATGATACCATCTCTTGACCAATATTCTCTCCTTATTGATAATTCCAATTACTTATTTTGCTTTTAATTACTTTTATTTGCTTAAATACAACAAACATACTTTGGGTTACTTAGAAACTGAAAATTTATAACAACAAACGCCTCTCTGTGGATACGAACTCTTTCTTATCGCATACTATATTTATATTTAGTTGATTGAGAAAGTGAAATTATATTTGACGGATTGACAACCGACCAAATTTTGGCGCCGTTGCCGGGGAGGCACACGGCTTGTTATTGAGTTTTTAGTTTCTTTTTACAATTTCTGCTTTTATCTTTGCTTTTTGTTTGTCGTCTTGTTTCTCACTTGTTTGCTAGAATTGTTTTCAGGTATCAATCCCTGGCTACTAAAGATTGGAATTATCCAAGGTGCGGGATAGCTACTCGAAAAGGCACAATACTCCAACCAAGGCGAAACACAACGGACGAGCACGAGTTAGAAGTAGGAGAAGAGATTTTCCAACAACAAGAAGAGGAAGCAATGGGTGATGCAAATCATTCACTCAAGGACTTGGCTTCTCATAGGCTTGATACACAACATGGGTGTATTCAAACAAACTCTACTTTTGAGATAAAGCCGGGGTTGCTTAGAGAATTACCAAAATTCCATGGCATGGTGAATGAAGATCCTAACAAACATCTTTTGGACTTCCACACCATTGTCACGGCTATGCTTCCAGCAAATGTTGAGGCGGATGGTGCAATGTTGAAGGTCTTCCGTTTCTCTTTAATGGATAGTGCGAAGGATTGGTTGTACTATTTACCTCACGGAAGTGTCACAACATGGAATGGGTTGAAGAAACTCTTTTTGGAGAGATATTTTCCTGCATCCAAGGCTACTCAAATTCGCAAAGAAATTTGTGGGATGAAGCAAAACGTGGGAGAATCCTTATATGAATGTTGGGAACGGTACAAGAGATTGGTTGCAAGTTGCCCTCACCACCAATTTAGTGACGCTATGATCATCCAATACTTCTATGAAGGACTCCAATCAAGTGATAGGAATCTTATTGACGCTGCGGGTGGTGGTGCACTAGTTAGCAAGACGGTGGCACAAGCTAGGGAGTTGATTGAAAACATGGCAGCGAACTCACAACAATTCTTAAGTCGTGGTTCGGATGTGATTCTAAGAAAGGTGAGTGAAGTGAGCGAGGTGGAGGAACTTCGTCAACAAATGGGTAACATGACAGCAATGTTGCAACAAGTGGCATCCGCGGTTATACCAACTTCTCCTCAATCTTATGAAGACGAGCAAGCTAATGCGATCTTTCCGAATCAACCAAGACGGTATGATCCCTACTCCAACACTTACAATCTGGGATGGAGAGATCACCCCAATTTTAGCTATGCCAACAAGCAAGGTGCCGTTCAACAACCTACTTTCAACCGTCCTAGTGGATTTCAACCACAACAACAACAATTTCAGCAACCTCAAGCACAACAATCAATGCAAAATCAAGGTTCGGATATTGATTCAAAGCTTCAAACAATGATGCAAGGCATTTCCACCATGTTCAAGGAAAGTCAACAAGAGACTAAGAGTGCTATTAAGGAGTTGCAAACACAAATGGGCTCCATGGCTATTGAGTTGAACCAATTGAAGGCACAAAATAGTGGGAAACTCCCTTCTCAACCTATTAACCCAAAAGAGGGTGTCAATGCTATTACGTTGAGAAGCGGTACACAACTTGTGCAACCCGAAGTTGCTGATTCGGGCAAGGTGGAGACACCAAAGGAACCTGTTTTGGAGGAGAAAGTCGAGGATTCTCCCCAAACTTCTGAGGTACCTATCTCTAACTCTAAAACTCCGGTTTCTACTTATGTTCCTCCTCTACCTTTTCCTCGCAGATTGGCAAGTTCTAAGAAGGCGGAACTAGAAAAGGAGATTTTAGACGTTCTTAAAAAGATCCATGTGAACATACCACTCATTGATGCTATCAAGCAAGTTCCAAAGTATGCAAAGGTGTTGAAGGACTTGTGTACCAACAAACAAAGGCTCAAAGGTAATGAAGTGCTTAGTGTGGGGGAGAATGCCTCGGCAATCTTACAACACAAACTCCCACTTAAGTGCAAGGATCCGGGTAGTTTTGACATTCCCGTCACAATTGGTAACACAACTTTTAACAAAGCTATGTTGGATTTAGGCGCTTCCGTTAATGTTATGCCTGCGTCAATGTATAATTCACTTGATCTTGGTCCTCTTAAAAAGGCTGAAATTATATTGCAATTAGCCGATCGCTCTAATGTCTACCCAATGGGTATTGTTGAGGATGTTCTTGTGCAGGTTAATCAACTTGTATTTCCAGCGGACTTTTGTGTGTTAGAGATGGATAAGGGTTCTCCGGACTCATCTCTTCCATTGCTTCTTGGGCGTCCTTTCATGAAAACGGCGAAAACCATAATTGACGTGGATAAGGGAACGCTAACTATGGAGTTTGATGGAGAAATAATACGTTTCAACATTTTCGAGACGATGAGATATCCTAGCGATGTCCACTCTTGTTTCTCCATTGATGTGATGGATACATTGGCACAACAAATGTTTGAATTAAACGGTGATGATGCTTTGGAAACCGTGTTAACTACATCCATAGATAATGGTGTAGAGTGTGGTAATGAAGTCAAGGAAGCTCTTGGTGATCTTAATTCACTACAAGAATGCCCGAAAACTCATAATATCTCTTTTATTTCTTTACCATGCAGTGATGAAAAGCTTGTACCTTCAATTGTTAAATCTCCGATTTTAGAATTGAAACCTCTTCCCGACCACCTTAAGTACTTGTACTTGGGTGATAATGAAGAGTTACCGGTGATTGTTTCTAACAAGCTTAGTGATTTACAGGAGCAAAAACTTCTAAGGGTGCTAAGGAAGTACAAGACGGCCATAGGATGGACAATTGCCGATATCAAGGGTATTAGCCCTGCCGTTTGTATGCACAAAATTCGTTTGGAGGATGATGCAAAGCCTAAAAGGGACGCGCAACGTCGTTTGAATCCTCCCATGATGGAAGTTGTGAAAAAGGAGATACTCAATCTTTTGGAAGTGGGTGTTATCTACCCCATATCCGATAGCAAGTGGGTAAGCCCGGTACAAGTAGTACCAAAGAAATCAGGTGTGACGGTGGTGGAGAATGATAAGAATGAACTTGTCCCAACTCGTGTGCAAACCGGTTGGAGGGTTTGTATTGATTATAGAAAATTGAATGCCACCACTAGAAAAGATCACTTTCCTTTACCTTTTATTGATCAAATGCTTGAACGTTTAGCTGGACACTCTTACTATTGCTTTCTTGATGGCTATTCAGGTTATAATCAGATTGTGATAGCACCGGAGGACCAAGAGAAAACCACTTTCACTTGTCCTTTCGGTACTTTTGCTTATAGAAGGATGCCTTTTGGTTTATGCAATGCTCCAGCTACCTTTCAAAGGTGTATGGTAAGTATCTTTTCGGAATATGTTGAAAACATAATCGAAGTGTTCATGGATGACTTTAGTGTCTTTGGTGATTCTTTTGACCTTTGCTTGAACAATTTGTCTCTAATCCTTGAACGATGTGTTGAAACAAATCTTGTGCTAAATTGGGAGAAGTGCCATTTCATGGTAACTCATGGCATAGTTTTAGGCCATATAATATCTTCTAAAGGCTTGGAAGTTGATAAATCTAAGATAGACCTTATTCGTGCTCTAACCCCTCCCACTACGGTGAGGGAGATACGTTCTTTTCTTGGTCATGCAGGTTTTTATCGTAGGTTCATCAAGGACTTTTCCAAGATAGCATCACCACTTTGTAACTTATTGCAAAAAGATGTGGTTTTTAACTTTGATGAGAAATGTATGGCGGCATTCAATCGTTTGAAAGAACTTTTGATTTCAGCCCCTATCATTAAACCACCGGATTGGAGTAAGCCGTTTGAACTCATGTGTGATGCTAGTGATTATGCGGTTGGTGCGGTGCTTGGGAAACGTGTGGGGAGGCTTCCTCATGCTATCTATTATGCTTCTAGAACGTTAAATGAGGCTCAACAAAACTACACCACCACTGAAAAGGAGTTATTAGCCATTGTTTTTGCTTTAGAAAAGTTTCGCTCTTATCTAATTGGTACAAAAGTTGTTGTCTTTTCCGATCATGCAAAGCACTTAGATACTTGCTTACAAAGAAAGAGGCGAAACCGAGGCTCATACGATGGATATTACTCTTGCAAGAGTTTGATATTGAAATCAAAGACAAGAAAGGAATTGAGAACACCGTTGCGGATCACTTGAGCCGACTTGCTGTGGACAAGGAGACTATCCCGTTGCGTGAAAGTTTCCGGACGAGCAACTTTTCTCAATTGCCCTTGGAGAACCATGGTATGCCGATATTGTCAATTACTTAGTTTCTAAACAAATCCCAAAGAACTTGTCTCGTCTTTGAGAGGGACAAACTTAAGAGGTTAGGGAACCAATACATATGGGATGATCCATACTTATGGAAACATGGTAGTGACCAAGTAATACGAAGGTGCGTGCCCGAATCCGAATTTAACTCTATCTTGTCTTTTTGTCACTCTTATGCTTGCGGAGGACATTTTGGGAGTAAGAGAACCGCGCACAAGGTACTTGAAAGTGGTTTTTATTGGACAACTTTGTTTAAGGATGCACACATATTTTGTACAACTTGTGATAGGTGCCAAAGAACCGGCAATCTAGGTGCCCGAAATCAAATGCCACAAACTTATATTCAATTTATTGAAGTTTTTGATGTATGGGGTATTGATTTTATGGGGCCTTTTGTCAACTCCCATGGGAATTTTTATATCTTACTTGCGGTTGATTATGTCTCGAAATGGGTGGAAGCTAAAGCCACCCCTACTAATGATTCTAAAGTGGTTTCAGATTTTGTGCAAGCTAATATTTTTGCAAGGTTTGGAATTCCAAGAGCCATAATTAGCGATGGGGGTTCTCACTTCAAAAACAGGATTTTACAAAGCTTGTTGTCGAAGTACAATGTGTCGCATAAGATTGCAACACCTTATCATCCCAAAACCAATGGACAAGCCGAGGTGTCTAACCGTGAGGTGAAATCAATTCTAGAAAAGACGGTGAACCCAACAAGGAAGGATTGGAGCATGCGACTTAATGATGCTTTGTGGGCGTATAGAACCGCATATAAAACACCTATTGGAATGTCTCCTTTTAGGCTTGTGTATGGTAAACCTTGTCACTTACCCGTGGAAATTGAGCATAAGGCGTTTTGGGCTATTAAACAATGCAACATGGAGATGGATGGGGCTGGAAAGCAAAGGAAGTTACAACTCCAAGAGCTAGAGGAGCTACGCAATGATGCATTTGAAAGTTCACGGATTTACAAAGAAAAGACGAAAGCATTCCATGATAACATGATTTCTAGGAAACAATTTTGCATTGGGCAGAAAGTGCTTTTGTTTAATTCTCGCTTGCAATTATTTCCGGGTAAACTAAGGTCACGATGGATCGGACCTTTTATTGTTACTAATGTGTTTTCTCATGGTGCGGTGGAAATTGTAGCATAGCTACGGGGAAAGAACTTAAAGTTAATGGGCACCGGTTGAAACCATATTATGAGAATTTCACTTCCGAAGTGGTGGAAGGAGTTAACTTTGTGGATGTGCTCCCTCTGGAGGAGTCATAGAAAGCAAGGAGTTAGTCGGGCTGACGACTTTAAACCAAGCGCTACTTGGGAGGCAACCCAAAGGATGAGTATTTCTTGTCTTGTATTTATTTCTTTTCTTGTTTTTAGTTTTTTCTTGTTTTGTTTTTCCTTTGTTTTTGCTGATTTCTTGTTAGGATTTCCCACCTTGACTTACTTTGGATGATTCAATTTACATTGAGGACAATGTAAAGTTTAACTGTGGGGGAGTGGTTTATGTTGTAAGTTTTTGCAATTTTTCAACTTTTTTGTGAACTAGTGAATAAGAAAACTCCAACTTGTAGTTAGTTTAGAGTCACATAGTATACATGTCGCTAAGATTACATCGAGAATCTCACAATAGTGACTGAACTTAGAGATGTGAGAGAACATGATCGGGTTTCTTAATTGTATGAGAGTTAAAGTTGGATTTAACCATGCCAGTGGCAAATAAGGTGCAGGCTGAATTCGGTATTAGAACAGTGATCCCCTATAGTGGAGACTACCCATGTTACATAATGTGAGGCACCAACCTTCAATTCTTTGTACCTGTCTAAATTTGTGCTTTTAGAGTGTGTGTCACCGTACGTAAATTCCGGGCAGAATGGTGAGCTGTCCAATTTCCCACCATAGAAGCACTATTTTGATCTCTTGAGTGCTATTTTTATCAACCATGTTGGTGACATCGAATTGCTAACTTACATACCACTTGTGATTTTGTTGTGATTAGCACCATCCACCTTATCTCTCTCTACACCAACAGGTCCATAGAAACACCATCATCATCAACAAGAGGAGCATCACAAATTCGAAGGAAAGTTGAATACGTTCGAGGTTTACAAGCAACGGTACGTAAATGGGCATATTTGATTTGAGTAAAGCAACAAAAACAGGGGCAGAATTTTTATAAGTTGAAGACTATAGTACAAGAGCGGAAATTATAAAGGATGAGAATTTGAGAAGTCTATGATATCAAGACATATAAGTTGTGAAGATTCAAGCGGTAAAGTACTTACACCATGGCATTGTATTTACATTTTTATTTTATTTTTGTATTTTACTTTCTCTTGTCTCAATGAAAGAAAAAAAAAAAAAAATTGAAAAAAAAAAAAAAACGAAAAGAGACAAGAGAAAAATGTTTTTATTTTATTTTATTTTTATTTGTTATTCAAAATAGTCCTAGAAGGTTTTGGAACTTAGGAGGGATTACTGATTTAAGGCAGTATTCGTATAGAAGGAAAATAGTCCTAGAAGGTTTTGGAAACCAAACCAAAGTAAGGAAGTATTCCTAGATAAGGAAATACTTCCTAGATAAGGTAAATAGATTCCTAGAAGGTTTTTGGGAAACCATTAAAGCTATAAATAGAGATGTTTAGCTCATAGCTAAGACATCTAGAGTGTGGTTTGTGATACATACACACCTAGATCAGAGAGAGAAGTTTTTGAGGCAATTAATTATTGTAAAAGCAAGCTTAGTAAAACAGTTTAAGGTTATCCCTCTTTAGAGAGATTGTAAGCGTAACAAATAGAGAATTGTAATAGTTTTCTTGTTCATAATCTAGAGAAGATATTTTCTTCAAATCTGGTTTCTTGTTTCTTCTGTTTTCTAAGTCTTTTCGTCTATTATTATTCTGAATTCCGCCTCTATAATAATAGTCACCAAGGTACAGAGATCAATACGTATCAAGTTGGTATCAGAGCAAGTTCATTTCTTTTCGGGAAGATTCTTGTGGTTTATGGTCTTCACTAGATATCTCTACAAACAGCTTGGTGAGTTACTCGAGAAGTTAAAAAAACGTTAGAAGAACAAGATGACCATGGTATGGTTGAATTTAGATAAGGAACATTCGTATGACGAAGGTAAGAAGTTGAAGCCATTGATACGTGGATCGTTTCGTATTTTCGGTAAGATCGGTAACAATGTCTTTAGTCTTGATTTACCACCTAATCTAGGAATTTGCTCGGTTGTTAATTCCGAACAATTGAAGTTGTTTGATCTATCGTTACGAGATGATGATGTAGATGACAAGATGATCTTGCTACATGTTAAAGACTTGTGGTTTGATAGAGAGGAACCACTCGAAGAGGATTGCATTACGGAGCGAAGAGAGACTAAGTCAAGACAAGAAGATAAGGACGCTTTTCTAATTGGAAGTCGAAGTCAAGTTCCAAGCAAGGAGAGATGGTTCAACATGGAGAAAGGAACTCTTGGGTTCCCTAACCTCCAAATATAACTTTCACAGGAGTTCAAGTTCTTGAGTGGGGGCGCATGATACATGTGTATCTTCCTCTCTCTAAGAACTAGTGATCCTCAAGACGGATTGAGGATACAATTATAATTTAGGAGGGATTACTGATTTAAGGCAGTATTCCTACAGAAAGAAAATAGTCATAGAAGGTTTGGGAAACCAAACCAAAGTAAGGAAGTATTCCTAGATAAGGAAATACTTCCTAGATAAGGTAATATTCCTAGAAAAGGAAATATACCTAGAAAAGGAATTACTCCTTGATAAGGAAATAGATTCCTAGAAAGTTTTTGGGAAACCATTAAAGCTATAAATAGAGATGTTTAGCTCATAGCTAAGACATCTAGAGTTTGGTTTGTAATACAGACACACCTAGATCAGAGAGAAGTTTGTGAGGCAATATTAATTATTGTAAAAGCAAGCTTAGCAAAACAGTTTAAGGTTCATCCACTGTTTAGAGAGACTGTGATAACAAATAGAGAATTGTAATAGTTTTCTTTTTCATAATCTAGAGAAGACATTTTCTTCGAATCTAGTTTCTTGTGTCTTTTGTTTTCTAAGTTTTTTCGTCTATTATTATTCTGAATTCCGCATATATAATAATAGTCACCAAGGTACAGAGATCATACTATCACTAATAGAGCTTCTAAATCCCAAAGAAGTCTTTAAACCGAGTGGCCGTCAAAGATTTCGCCTAATTAGGTTACTTTCCTCTCCGAATAGGCGGCTCCACCAGTAACAACACAACTAGGTAGTTTTGCTGGCTTTGAGGATTAGTTTGCTCGAAATGCAAACTTTGGTATTTATAGACCAAGGAAGTTTGGACACCAAGGAATTTCCAAAAACGAAAATATTCTCAAGATATGCATTATATTTCCAAATTCGGTTTCCATAATTCTTGGAAATGCTTTGTCCAAATATTGACCAAAAATCTCTTAGAAAATCTCCAACTAGTAAATGCACATTACTAATTTCATTTTCCAAAAATAAAATTAAAAACCTTAATTAAAAAATTCTCAATTTATTTTCGATCCGGGATTCTCCTTAAGCTATTAAGGAATATCTTTGAACAATAAAAGATAAGCGTTATTGCACATGTTCAAAGTATGTCGACATCTTAACTTAGTAAATCATCTTTCATATTTACTATCTTGGAATCGATTTGCCACACTTCCAAAAAAGTTTAGAATTGGTTCATATGACTTCCAAGAACTATGTGATTGATTAATAACACTCAATTACCAAACATGGGTTTCACAGTTCTACTAAAACAAGTTTCGGTTCTACCTCCATGTGGGTACTGGAATTAGTAACACTAGCTTTCCAAAATTCGGTTGACTAGGTACAAGGATCGGTTCCCACATATATATGGTATATAACTTGTATTTGTTGCACATGTCCATAGGATCGGTTCCCAATATCTAAAAACGTGTTGCACATGTTCATAGGATCGGTTCCCAATATCTAGAAACGTGTTGCACCTCTTACAAGGATCGATTCCCCTCTTGTGATTGGTTGCACCTCTTACTAGGATCGGTTCCGCTTTGCCTAGAGTTGGTCATACCAATTACAATAAATCGATCATACCATCTCATGTGATTACTTAAGATCGGTTTCACTAATAAAAGTCTTACCCAATACAAAAGTCAGGCCTTGTGAATAGTTTTACCAAGAACATAAACAAGTCATGAGTGGTTATACTAATCACACATATTGGTAGTTCAAAAGCTATGAATGAATAACAATACCAATAAGCCTAGCGATTTCCCTTTCGATTCACGAAACAAGTTCATGAATTTACTTTCTTTAATCGATTGTAAAACATTGTTTCCTAGGATGAAATCTTCACCTAATACCCATACATAATCACAATAGCATTCAAACGGTTATGTCGATGTCTTATATACGAAGTTCAAAAGATACGCGTTATACTTCGTAATTCTATAAATTCCTTGACACTTTGATCATCAAAATATAATTTTGCATGTTATGTTTTCAATCTAAAATATTTGGAAGACACAAGATAGATATGGATCAAGTCAAGTCATAGTTACTAACCTCAAGCTGAAGGATGATGTCTTTGTTGTCTTCAATCCATCTTCAGATCTTTGTGAGTAACTGGAGCACAATACTTATATCATTTCTAGTCTAACCTATCGAAGTTGACTGTAGTTTACATATTAAGCGACTCGAGTTTTGAAACTAAATATGACAACCAATCTTGACATACCAACGCTTGGTGGGTTCAACCGAGCAGTGCTCTAACAATTTCCCCCTTTGTCAATTAGTGACAAAACTCTATTACATATGGTGATAAACGAATTAATAACTCATACTAATCTGCATGTATTCAAAAATAAATGTCGTTGTTGACATTATGATAACAAAGCTAATACTCCCCCTAAGGGTAAGATAGGTAGATTTTCAATCCACACGTCTTTCTTATTCCTTTGTAGTCCATATAACTACAAGTATCATATGATATGCTACTCCCCCTTAGTCTATGATTTACTCTTTCGTTAGATAAAACGTTAAGCACCATTGTCCTTTCCCTTAGTGATACCAATCAATATAAATCAATATTTTCTTTCTAATCGATCCTTAGTAAATCAATACCACTCACTTGTTTACTCCATATATTTCTCCCCCTTTTTGTCACTAAATGACAAAGATACGAGCAAATAAAGGACAAACCGAAAGGATCTTACAAATCTCACAAGACTTGCAACCTATAAGAGTTAAGCACGAGGGTTCAACAAACCATTTTTGATAACCAATATCAAAACCGAAACTACAAAGTAATTTTGTTTTAATATGTTACCAAGGAAATAATTGCCCGAAGCAATTTTCCCTAATAGTTTAGCAAACCAAAAATCGACTAAGCACCTTAGTTCCTTTGCTAAACCGATTGTACAAATACAATCGCTTGTTCGATAAGACCAAAATAAAAACCAGAATTGACTCTATTTTTCTCATCAGGTTCTAATTATCCATATAACTTAGACCTTTCACTTTTAAACAAGACAAGTACTAGGTTAGTTAACTAGCATATCTTGTTAAGGCATTCGATTAGACTTGAATAACCGAAACCTCCACTTTGATAAGTCTAACTTAGATCACAATTAACTTAGTTTCTCTTATCCGGAATCGAATTGGACTAAACAATTCATCCTGAAAACCTTTTCTTTTGTTAAGCCATAAACAATTCATACAAACCAAATAAATCAACTTGCATAATTATTTACCTCAACCGGCGGAAGCAATTGAAACAACATAGACATTAAAACACCGCAATTGCACCGAAATTTTGTAAGCCTAAACAATTGATACCAAACAATAAAGCAAGATAACAATAGTTTTTCTTAACCGAAAACAATTTGAATCACACAAACATCCATATACAAATAATGGAAGAAACATAAATTGTACCGAAATTTTGTTAAGCAAAAGCAATAGATATATGCAATAAAATCAGGCTTTTCTTAAACATGAAAATGATTAACTAGCAAATTTGTTACCTCAAATTTCGCATCCTCTTTTTCTCATTGTTTTGTCATCCTTTCGCAAAGACATAAGAACAGAAACAACAACCTTTACCAGAGAAAGGTTGAAATGGTTTTAACTATTACGTGCCAATAATAATAAGCTAATACCAACGACTCATATGTATACTATATACACAACTTATAATCGTGACTCACATATAGGATTAATTGTCATCATCATTTTATGATTATTTGATTAAGCAACCCAAAAGGTTAGATATGAAATTCGCTAAATCAAAAGTCACAAAATCATAACAAGGTAACCGATTATGAGACCTAATTATCTCATATAACGATGACAACGCGGAGATACATTCATTTGATCAAGAACGTTTAGCACAATATTTTGAATTTCATGAGTATTGAAACTTATCATTCGAGTGTCATCATTGTGACTATCTTTTGATACCTTCCTGGTTGTCTTTAGAGAATACTTTGGACACCATTTAGAAATGGGTTTTACAGGAGCAGCTTTGTTCTTCCTATTATTTCCTCCTGAAATCTTAGACGAATCTCTTGAGAAAACATTAAGGTAACTAAAATGTTGAAAACTATGAGAGTTAGTCTTTTTCCAATTTGGAATATCAGATCTTGTTTTTACAAATTTATCTCTCCTTTTATTGTTTAAGCGATAATGAGAAAACTTTGTAGAAGCCTGATAAGCAAACTTTGAATTATTATTATAATAATTCTTTTGCTCATTTTTAGGACAATGATGACCTAATTTAGCACGAGAAGCATTATTGAGTTCAACCAATTTTGCGGAAATGCGTGCATCTATGGCTTTCTCATTCCTTTTACGGAATCTGCACCCCCTTTCCAAGTGTCCTTTATTTCCACAATAAGAGCAATGCTTAGTAACACACGAAACACGAGGCTTAGTGTTACCTTGTTGTGGATTCTCTTTCATTGGAGTTTGACGGATTTTACGTTTTCCGTCTTTTGCAGAAGATGAAGGTTTTACAGATTCTTCTTTTATGGAAGAGCAATCTTTTGTTGCACCTTTTGAAGCAATTTCTTCAGCAGAGTCTTTAGGTTTTACAAACTTTGCATGTTTAGCATTCAAAGTTTGTTTACCTTTGTAGCCCGATCCTCGCATGTCACGAGGAACTCTAGTTGACTTCAACATTGATTCAAGTTGTTTTGTGCTATTATCGAACTTTTTCAAGTTCTCTTTTAGACCCATATTCTCTTTTTTCAATGTTTTTATTTTTTCAATCAACCTTAAATTTATCAATTTGAACTTTATAATCTATTTCAGATTCGTTAGAATTAGTTACCTTAGTGTTCTTCAGGTTCTCCAACTCTATGTATAGCTTCACTTCTCAATCATGAATTTCTTCGATTTGCTCTCTGTAACTTTTCATGCATTCATGATAATTACCACCACCAATAATCTCGATATCGTTGTTCAATTCATAAAGTTACTTTTTCAATCTTTCATTCTCTTCACGAAGTTACTTCAGTATCCTTTTCAGGTGTGCATTCGACAGTTGCATGAAAAGCTTTGTTCTCTTGATCCTTGGAACAATTAGAGCTATCACCATTATTTTGTTCTCTATTCTCTACACATTTCTTTGCTTTTTGAGAAGGAGAAGAACTCCTTTTCTTTTGTCTTAATAACTTTCTAAATTATCGTGTGGTTGTATCAACACTACAATCCTCAGTTTTTGCATCACAAGAATTTTCTGCCGAAGAACTAGTCTTAGTTACAACTTTAAGGGTAATACCCTCTTCATTCTTGAATTGGTATTCAAGGTCAAAGATCTTTAATTTACCAACTAGAGAGCTTCTAGATAGTGTGGAAAGATCATTTGCTTCCATGATGGAATGATTTTTAGATTCGTATCTTGGTGTTAAAGACCTTAGAGTTTTACACACAATATCTTTATCTGAAATAGTTTTTCCTAAAGCGTAAAAGGCATTCACTATTTCAGAAAGTTTTTGATCAAACTCATCAAAGGTATCGTCTTCATCCATATAAAGGTTTTCCCATTTAGAAGATAGGGTTTGAAGCTTAGCTTCTTTTTCAGAGGTATTACCTTCAAATACGATATTAAGAATCCCAAGCCTCCTTTGATGTTTTACACCTGACTACATGATGATGGAGATCTCGATTTACAGCATGGATAATGGCGTTCAATCCATAGGAATTTTTCTTCGAAAGCAATTTTTCTTCGAAAGCAATTTTTCTTCATTATTGAATTCTTTCAATTCCTTTAGTCTAAACTCAGTGGTTGAGTTATTGACCAGTACTTTTGGGTGTTCATACCCATCAATAACTAAAACCCAAGTGTTAAAGTCATGAGATTGAAGAAAAGACTGCATAACTATTTTCCACCATAGATAGTTTGAGCCATCAAATCCTGGAGGTACGTTAACTGAATCAACCATTTCATTCAAAACTTTATAGGTTGGATCACGCCAAACACAAATTGTTAGATCTTTTCGTCTTTGCCCGCTCTGATATCAATTGAAAAGATGAGGGTACCCAAATACACCACAATCTTTTATTTTGATCACAAACTATACAAGACCCACTCTATATAAACCTCTTGGAGCAACAATCACTCAAGGAATATTTCAACACAGTGTCCACTTGAAATAGGGTTAGTCCGAACTGGCCTAACACGTGAATAATTATATCATACAAGTGGAGAAATCCAATACACTTTGTGTGATCGTCTATGGATATGAAATCGAGACAATACTACAATAAAGTGTTCACTTGATAATAGTAAGGTATAACCGAAACCTTATAAGATAAATATCAAGTGCCTAGTTAACATACAAGTGTAATTACTTTAATTATAATATAAAAATAATTATAATGCGGAAATAAAGTAAAGCAAACACTAGAATTTTGTTAACGAGGAAAACTACAATCTTGTAGAAAAACCCCGGGACCTAGTCCAGATTTGAATACTCAATGAATTAAGATGCTACAAAAAGTAAACCTGCAACTTTGTGTAGACAATATTAAGTAAACTAAAATCCTAGTTACTCAGCTTCAACAGTATTCTTGTTTTGACAATATCTAGCAGAACCGAAGTTCTCTATAGATATTTGATACTAGATATCCTAGCAGAACAAGAGTTCTCTTTAGGACTTAAATCTAATATATCTTCTTAATGGTTCAATCTTTCAAGACAAGATTCCTTTGGATCGTATTCCAAACAGTAAAGGATAAACTGTTTGGTAACAAAACTCACTTTATAATCACAATACCGAAATATATGATATAAGCACAGTTAAGGATCTTCTATTTTTAAGACCTGTTACCAGATCCGAAGTTCCTCGGTTACAAGATCAAACAAGACAATGATTACCGAAATAATCAGTCTTGATTACAAGGTTTATGATAAAATCACAAACTACTTGTTGATCTTAAAACGGGTTATGTTTATTGAAAATAAACAACCTCTTTAATCCCGGAAAATCAAGTCACAGAAAGTTACACCAAGATCAAAACACAAGAACAAAAGTCTTTAAATCTTCAAAGTCTTCAATCTTCGATTTAATCTTCAAAGTAACAACCTGCAACAACAAACTTGATTCCTTATTGATTTTTCGCATAGATCGGAGTCTGTTAACAATGGCAAATCAATGAATCTATCTTACGGATCTAGAAAAACTTAAATCCGTAGAAACGTTAAATCCTTGATCTAGTTTGAGTGAGCCTTATATCAGAAGAGAAGGTTCTCAAGAATAAACAAACTAGGTGCAATCAAAGATTCAACAACCGTTAGTCAATCAAATCAATAATCGAAAACTAAAATAACAATGCAATCATCTAGGTTCCCACCAACGGTACTAATAGAGCTTCTCAATCCCAAAGAAGTCTTTAAACCGAGCGGCCGTAAGAAATTTCGCCTAATTAGGTTACTTTCCTCTCCGAATAGGAGGCTCCACCAGTAACAACATAACTAGGTAGTTTTGCTGGCTCTGAGGATAAGTTTGCTCGAAATGCAAAACTTTGATATTTATAGACCAATTAAGTTTGGACACCAAGGAATTTCCAAAACCGAAAATATTCTCAAGATATATTATGCAATATATTTCCAAATTCGGTTTCCATAATTCCTGGAAGTGCTTTGTACAAATATTGACCGAAAGTCTCTTAGAAAATATCCAACTAGTAAATGCACATTACTAATTTTCATTTTCCAAAAATAAAATTAAAAACCTTAATTAAAAGATTCTCAATTTATTTTCGATCCGGGATTCTCCTTTAGCTACCAAAGAATATCTTTGAACAATAAAATATAAGTGTTACTGCACATGTTCAAAGTATGTCGACATCTTAACTTTGTAAATCATCTTTCATATTTACTATCTTGGAATCGATTTGCCACACTTCCAAAAAAGTTTAGAATTGGTTCATATGACTTCCAAGAACTATGTGATTGATTAATAACACTCAATTACCAAACATGGGTTTCACAGTTCTACTAAAACAAGTTTCGGTTCTACCTCCATGTGGGTACTGGAATTAGTAACACTAGCTTTCCAAAATTCGGTTGACTAGGTACAAGGATTGGTTCCCACATATATATGGTATATAACTTGTATTTGTTGCACATGTCCATAGGATCGGTTCCCAATATCTAAAAACGTGTTGCACATGTTCATAGGATCGGTTCCCAATATCTAGAAACGTGTTGCACCTCTTACAAGGATCGATTCCCCTCTTGTGATTGGTTGCACCTCTTACTAGGATCGGTTCCGCTTTGCCTAGAGTTGGTCATACCAATTACAATAAATCGATCATACCATCTCATGTGATTACTTAAGATCGGTTTCACTAATAACAGTCATACCCAATACAAAAGTTAGGCCTTGTGAATAGTTTTACCAAGAACATAAACAAGTCATGAGCGGTTATACTAATCACACATATTGGTAGTTAAAAAGATATGCAATGAATAACAATACCAATAAGCCTAGTGATTTCCCTTTCGATTCACGAAACAAGTTCATGAATTTACTTCCTTTAAACGAATGTAAAACATTGTTTCCTAGGATGAAATCTTCACCTCATAACTATACATAATCAATAGCATTCAAACGATTATGTCGATGTCTTATATACGAAGTTCAAAAGATAAGCGTTATACTTCGTAATTCAATAAATTCCTTGACACTTTGATCATCAAAATATAATTTTGCATGTTATGTTTTCAATCTAAAAGATTTGAAAGACACAAATAGATATGGATCAAGTCAAGTCATAGTTACTAACCTCAAGCTGAAGGATGATGTATTTGTTGTCTTCAATCCATCTTCAGATCTTTGTGAGTAACTGGAGCACAATATTTCTATCATTTCTAGTCTAACCTATCGAAGTTGAGTGTAGTTTACATATTAAGAGACTCGAGTTTTGGAACTAAATATGACAACCAATCTTGACATACCAATGCTTGGTGGGTTCAACCGAGCAGTGCTCTAACACTTTGTCTATTCTCTATCTATATCAGGTCCATGGGAAATCAAAGCAGAACTCTCATGCTGAATCGGAGTGTATGGCATAACTCGCTTTCTAGCTTCCTATTGTCTCAACTCTGGAAATACTTCTCTTAACTTAGGAAGTGGCTTCTTCCCCAAAATTTTACCGTTTACTTCATCTAAACTTGGGTTCACTCCAACCAAAAACAGATAAACACGATCATTTTCTTCACGAGTCAAAAACGAGTACAATCATTTGGATTTTCCCATTTATCATCATAAAATTGGTCTAACCTCTGCCACCAAGCCACCATCTCATTGAAGTATGTGGTGATGTCTCTCTCACCTAGCTTGGTACTCCATAACTTTGATTTCAACTCAAAAATTTGTGATGAGTTTTCTAAATCTGACTACATTGTAGGAACTGAGTCCCAAATCTCTTTAGCAATACTCATGAACATATGTGGTTTTGAGATGGAAATTTACATGGATTGGAGAAGCCATCCACTAGCCAAGGAATTTTCAGATCTCCAAGCTTTAAACCTTGGGGTCAGATTTAGTTGGTTTTATCTCATCACCAGTAAGATATCCAAGCTTTCCACGACCATGTACAACTAGTTTGACAGATTGTGCCCATTCTAGATAATTTGTACCATTCAATCGATGAACATTCATATCGTAAGAAGAGTGAACAACAACAATGCCAACACTGCTTGTTATGGTTGAGGATTCTGAAATTGTGGCTTCAAAAACATATTTAGCGTTGTTTTTTGTTTGGTTTTTATTTTCTAGGATCGGTGTGCCCTGATATTATGAAATGTATCAAAAAAAAAAAATCACTTTCTTGCTTAGAATACTTCAATCACATGTTACATAAAATAGGCAACTTAATGTTAACCTAATTGGCCAACAGACTCCCTAAGAAAGAGAAAACAACTATTTAAGATAAATTCAAACAAGATAATCCTAATCTAGTAATTGAGCACATTACCTTATTAACAACGTGATTTTTTGAAGAGCAGTAGACTAACCGTAATTGGTCAAAAAAGACGTACAAATTATTGACCGTACATAAAGGATTTTAGTTTTTGTTAATAAAAGATATTAGCTCTAAATAATCTTTGACCAAAATTAATTTAGAGTCACCGATATTCATGGGAAAAAAATATTAACCGATTAAATAAGTATAACAACACCCACTATTAATTGATAGATGATCAATGTATTTTCTTTTAAAAATATCTTTTATTACGGATTTTAACCGTAAATCTGAAAATGTGAAAGTATAAATTCAATATATTTATCATCTTTTGTATACTTGATGTGCATATTTATAGAGAAGTTTATCTTAATTGTAGGATTAATTTTCTCAAATCTTTACATCATACAAATATTCACCAACTGTAATTAAGACTTTAAAGGTCAATATTCATCAAGTCGTTGGTATACGATGGAAGCCAAAAGTCGTATGTTTTGTGAATGAGAGGTTAGAAGATAATATTCAGCTTATATAACTCTTTTCTAATGTTAGAAGTTAATTTTAAATGCATTTTATAGGAAGATAATAACTTCTAATTTATTATTTTATAGTAAATTTGCATATCATTAGAAGAAACTCAGAGTAAAAGTGGGACCAGTGGGAAAAGCCGCAACAATGTTTTTATTCGGCTGAAAACAAATTCAGAGGAAAAGCAGTATAAAATCAACGAACTTTCAAATGCCCTGATAAAATATAAGGTAATATTTTCCAAAGCTCCTACTTGGCTTTTTTCTTTTCTTTTCTTTTCTTCTTTTCTTCTTAGTTTTTATTTTTATATTCTATTTCTTTTTTGTCCCCAAAAAAGTTTTTAATTGTATTATGTAAGTCTATTATGTTAGTCAGTTGCATTTCACATCTTGCACAAACATATAACACAAGTTTATAAACATACTTTCGTACAAAATTTGGTTGCCAAGTTTCTTCTTGTTACCTTAAATGTTTCCGTTTGGAGTCAATTGTGAAATTCAACTTAAGCATGCAAAGCTCCTACTTTCAAATGCCATGATAAAATATAAGGTAAAATTTTCCAAAGCTCCTACTTGGCCTTCTTTTCTTCTTAGTTTTTACTTTTATATTCCATTTCTTTTTTGTCCCTAAAAAAGTTTTTAATTGCATTATGTAAGTCTATCATGTCAGTCAGTTGCATTTCACATCTTTGCACAAACACATATAACACAAGTTTATAAACATACTTGCTCATACAATTTGGTCGCCAAGTTTCATCTTGTTACCTAAATGTTTTCGTTTGGAGTCAATTGTGAAATTCAACTTAAGCATGCATGAATCATTTCTGAAATGTTTCTGTTTCTCCAAGTAGTTGTTGGAGATGTTATCTGCATCAATATACAACTGAAATCATTTATAAGGATTGGCAGAAGTGTTGCCTTTGAAAAAGAAACTGATCGTGAGGGAAAGTTATATGTCCCACTCCCTAAAGGAAAGGTTAAGAATATTACTCAATCTAGGTTAGATTTAGTTATTTATAACGATACATGAGATTTTTTGCTAGAACTATCACAACATTATATAATACACTGTTGTACGATGTATCATTTTAGTTCATTCTGCTTGACTTATGGTAATGGTTCTTCTTATAGGATATAACCCTTCATGATCTGGATAAGGAATTTGCTGAACAATGAAATCATGAAGAAGAAGAATTCATCAAGAAGAATTCTCAAAAAGGGTATATGTGCTTTAGTGCAAACAAAGTTTCTACAAGTCTCTCAAAACCATAAATCATTGATTTCAAATTCCAAATCCAATAATAGAGAATTTTGAAGACTTAAAGGAAGTCACGATCCAATAACAATGATTGCTTGAGATTTTGAAAGACTCTCTATTGACTAACAAGAGATTTCAAAAGTCTCTAAAATTCTTTTAATTTCTCCACAAATCTCAATTGACTAACCCCCTGTAAAATTTTCTAGATTTCCAGAGAATCTCTATGAGTCACTAAATAAAAAATCTATGAAAGTATATAGAAATCTCATTTGGCTATCCCTGTAGAAATCTCATAATAATAACGGAAAGGAAAAATGTAATCAATCAACTATGTTGGTATACGTGAAACTAACCATAAATATGATTACGGACTTTGCACCATGTCTTTTTGTAAAAGAAGTTTCATATTCAATTTTTTTTTTGATCGGTCAATAGAAAATATATCAGAAATACACAAACCGTGTGCAGGCGCATACAACTAAAGGAGAGCCAAAGCCCTTAAAAATAGCAAAAGAAACAGAATTTTAAATAGACAAGATAATCTACCAACGAAGAAACAACTCGTCGTATCTAAATACAACTGTAAATGCACCCTGCAAACAATAACTACTGTCAACTATGAGACTCCTCCACGTCCACGACAAATAAGCCTGTATGATTTTTCTCAAACTACTGAACATATCTTCACAAAATTTCTTGGAAGAAGGAAAATCTAACCCCATAAAGAGCCTAACTCCTTAAGACTTACTGTTGATATTTTATTAGAATCATCGAAAGATTTGGGAAACAATTTCTTTTTTGTACTTAAAGTTTTGGAAAGTAATTTATTTTTTGTACTTAAAGTCCCATTGGGAAAGAGACCCATTGCTTTAGACTTTAAGCTCAACTTTCTTGTTGATCTTATAATTGGCTAGGATGAACATGGCATTGAGGAGCTAATCTTTGAATCTAATTGAGAAGTAGCCACTTCCTCATATTCTTAAAACCCATGATATATGTTATAACTTTCAAACCCCGAAGGAAGGGAAGGGTCATTTGAAGAGGTGTTTGTCCCTTCTTTTACCTGCGGTGCACTTTCATCATCAACCATCTTAATATTTTGCTATCCCTCCTTTACTACAAAAGTTTCGTTAGTTTTGTTAGATATCCTCATTTTCTTATTCACAATCTCATTAGGAACACTAGTATCCACAATCTTAATCGTCACATCTTTTTTGCTTGACCTACAATCCAAGACCAAGTGTCCCACAATTTTGCAATGCGAATAAAATTTAGGATCTTTGTGAATCTCCACGGATTGCCAAAATCCTAAATCACCGCCATCATCACTATCTCCCACCCAAACTCGATCTGGGATCTTAATTATTAGCAAAGTTCAGTTCAACTAGAACGCTAGCAAAGAAACCAAAATTCATAGAAATAGTGTTTTTATCTATCCGGATAGGTCCTCCCAAAGCTTTCGCCATTGCAAGCAGGTTTTCCTCTGTCCAATATTCCAATCTTAGTCCCGGAAATTTAATCCAAACCTTAGATAGGGATGTTCTCTGATTTTCGGAATTAAATTTCGGCTCCCAATCTCTTACTTGTAATTCTGAATTTGCAACTTTCTATGTGCCTGCCAAAATTCTGATTTTAGTATTTTCATTATCTATCTTGATAACAAAAAAAACCTTCCAATAGGAATGACCTTGACTTCCCCTTCAACATTCCATTTCCTGATAAATTTTACTTTAGCTTCTTCCAATTTGATTTTGTTCAAATCAAGCCTTCCAATATTGAGGCTGAATATCCATTGGGATAGCCCATTCTCATACATATTGTTACTGACGTTGATTGCAGGTAACTCTCCTTTAAAATATGGAGAGGGCAATGCATTTAAAGTAACGAAAGATAATTCTCTATGAACATAAAAATTCTCCATTACCACTGAAGCAAAATCTCTTTTGAGAGGATCAGAGCTCAAAAGGGACATCATTTGAAAACCATTTGAGATGGGAAAACACAACAGAAAGAAGTTGGCCAACTCTAAGCAAAGAGAAGGAGTAGAAAAATGGAAAAAAGAAAATACTAATGAGCTTAAACAAGAAAGTAATCGAAATTGTTCCTCGGTCCTACTCGGTTGGGGAGGTTGGAACGAGGAGCAATAAGTTCGGACTTGTAAATTGCCAAACCTCGATCTAATACTCGGATTATATATATTTATTAGAGACTTTTATATTGTTTCTCATAAGTCGTAATTTTTACCTAATTAAGATTAAAATTTTAACACTATCATGTAATTAAGTGTGTAATATTGATATATTGAACGTATTGATCGTGTATTTAGAGGTTTTTCTATTTGATAACTCTCATCTGAGGAGTTACAAATTTTTTATTTTCTGATTTTAGTGAATGCAAGGCTAACTCGGAAAAGTCGTTGGCTCGTTTTGCTGAAATAATCGGTCAAAATCGGCAAAGTCGTCCACGTTAATCACTAAAAATTGGAAATAGTTTGGAATCGGGAATCGCCTCGGTCAAATAGCTTGTAGCGATACTCGGCGAGTAATCGGCCTTGGAGAGCGATTTTTACTACACTGAAGAGAGATGAAAGTAGAAACAACGAACATTTAAACAAGCAATAACCAGAAAAGAAAAAACTGAAATCGATTGAAACAACATCGGGTTTGAAATCAGGGCATCATCGCTCACATAATATAGGATAACCAAATAATTGAACCAATTATATATATGGTACGATCAATTGTAAGTTTAATCCACACATGAACATCTATGTCAGTGCTGGTTCTGAAGGGTGGAAGGGTGTGCTCCCACACAAGGTGTACCAGTTGGTTAAGGCGTACAATTTGGTTGAGTTACGCTTGGAATTTGTATGCACTAGTGGTCCAACTGATTCAAATATTTTTTTTTGTTGGAATTGAACTAAAAAAACCCATTCTGGATGAACGAAATTCTCTTAAAATTAACGAAAACCCTAGAAGGATATCATGCATCTCAAAATAAAATTGAAACCGGAGAGAAGAGAAAATTCAGTTGTTAGGCGCTTCCCTCAAGTTTTGTTTTCACTTCCAATGGAAGGCTCCCAACTTCCTAATACTTTTTTACCATACGTTCTTCTTAAGTTATGCGGCATAAATTACTTCGAATCAATGCTATAAATAAAGTAGATTTTATTTATGCGTGAATTTTTTTTGGATAAAAATGCATTTTGATCTGTTTCGTACAAGGTCATCGAAACTTCAGAGACGACCCTGATCTCTGCAAACTAGCTATTTAAATTAAAACATAACACCTAAATATAAATGATCCATAACCAACTCTAAATCTCACTTATCTCAAATTTTTCACATATTAAATAAAAGAAAATGGTAATATGAAAATGAAAATTACATTACTAGGTTATCTAATCAGCAGATGCATTTCTGGTATTGTTGCCGGTGATGAGCTCAAGTGAAACGTAAAACCTTCACCAAACAATCTTGTTGCAATCTCTTGTTGACTAATATTAAAACATATTATCATTTTTCCGTGAAAATTGAGATATTAATAACTAATAATAATAAAACATCCGGTGAAGTGGATACTCACCACCATCGTAGTAGCCACCATCTCGATAAATTTTCCATAAACAATCGTCTTCACAATATTGACCCAAGTCTCTGTTTACATTGTAAGCTGTAAACTTTACCATGTGAGGACCAATTCCGTGTTTCGACCAACTTGTTTCACACACAAATTTGGTTGTCCTCTTCCAATTAATATTAAATCTCCATAAGAAAACTTGTCTATAATACAACGTATGCTCACCCAAATCATCTTCACTTGACCAGCAATGGATGGTTAAGGGTATTCTTTGATCTATAACATTTTCCACAGTGACGATTATTTTCCCGTCAGCTGGTTATGCACAAAATAATGATAAAGTCAGAAGAGTGAATAAGAAAAAGAGAATGACAGAAACTAAAAACGATGATTTTGACATTACGATTGAATTAGTAACAAACTTGAAAACTAAGTAACAATAGTACAAATAAAAGTAAGAGAAGCTATTCTTATATAGAGGTTTCTAATGATATATATAGAAAAGTAGGTGCTACATGTTATAAAAATGGATAGAACGTAGGTGATCAATGCTATAAGCGCATTCCAACAGAAGGTGCAAATTTTATTTTTATAAGAATAGACAAAATGTAGGTGATAAATGCTATAACTTGAAATGGGTTCATGGCAAAGATATGATGATGCAGCAGTTGCTATCTTGGCAGACCGAAAGGGAAAAGAACGTGATATGAACAAGAATTTTTTGTTCCATTCCAGCCTATCAAACGCTTTTGCTTGTATTTCCTCCGTTAGGCTTCATATTATTAGTTTTAAAGCAATTAGGTTTTTTCTGCAGATTTCTGTGATCTTATTTTTGCTTGTATTTCCTCCGTTACTTACTCGGTTCTAGTGAATGGGTCTCCGGGTGAATCTTTCTCTCCTTCTAGAGGTATTAGACAGGGGGATCCTATGTCCCCCTATATTTTCATCATTTCTATGGAAGCCCTGTCAAGATTGTTGAATTTTGCTGAAGTGTCGGGTAAAATCACATGAATAAAAGTTACGAAAGAGTGTCCTTCGATTACGCATCTTTTCTTTGCTGACGACTCCTTTCTTTTTACTACATCTAGTATAGTTCAAGCTAGAAACTTACTGGAAGTGCTCAAAAATTTTAGTGATTCGTCAGGGCAAGTTATTAACTATCAAAAATCGGGTATCTATTTTAGCAAAAAAGTCGAAAATAAACACTGTAAGTTGCTGGCTAGGATTCTTAAGGTTGGCAGAATAACAAAGAATGATACTTATCTAGGAACTCCCTTATTCTTTAATAGATCTAAGAGTTTTAACTATCAAAATCTGCTAGACAATGTTTATAGTAGGGTTCAAGGCTGGAAGGCTAAGTTTCTATCACAAGTTGGTAGAACTACTCTCATTTCTTCGATTTCTAGTGCCATGCATGTGTTCCAGATGATGTGCTTTCTGATTCCTAAAAAAAAACTCTAGATAAAATTGATGCCCTCCAAAGGAATTTCTGGTGGCAAAAAAACAAAAATAACAAAGGTATATATCTCAAAGCTTGGGAGTCAATGTGCATCAGTAAGGTTGATGGTGGTTTAGGTATTAAAAACCCTTACAAGTTAAATCTAGCTTTGCTGACTAGATTGGCCTGGAGGCTTTTAGAAAATCCAAATCAGTTATGGAGTGTGATTCTAAGAAACAAATATTTTCCAAAGAACAATCCACTGTTTTATAAAAAGAAAAAATTAAAATCCTGGGTGTGGTCTAGTATTTGTAAAGGGTTAGATATCATCAGAGGAAATCATATTTGGGAGATAGGAAATGGGAAAGATACACAAATTTGGACGGAAAAATGGCTCCCAAGTGGGAGAATTCCAAAACCAAAAAATAGTATGTTGGCTAACACAATTAGCAAGGTTGCCGATATAATCGACAGTAGGGGAAACTGGAATTACAATATTATAAACAACTTGTTTGAGAAAAGTGACATAGAAGAATTAAGAATGCTTGAACCTAGTAATAAGTTAGATAGGGAAGATAAGAGAAGATGGTTGGGAACCAGAGATGGTATAGTTTCTGTTAAATCTGCTTATAACTACCTATGTAACAAGAAGCATTTAGACTGTAAAGTTGAATGGGTAGGAGTATGGAAGCTTAATGTTATGCCTAGAGTTAAAACTTTTATGTAGAAAGCTCTGAGTGACTATCTTCCAGTCAGAGAAAGTTTAGGTTACTACACACCTGTTGACGTCACCTGCCCTTTATGTAACTGTTGATGGTGGTTTTTAGACAAGGGGTAAAATCGTAAAACCCCATGACCTAGTGTTACCCGCAACACATTAAATAAGAGCATTTAACTCAGGTGTAAATAATTAATAGGGGTATTTTTTCAAAATACCAGATTAGGGTTTTCAACACAGAACCCTAATTCCAAAATCAAGCCGCACCCTGCGCACCATGGCAGCAATGTCAAACCAAGCCGCATACTGCGCACCATGGCAACAATGCCAAACCAAGCCGCACCCTGCGCACCATGGCAACAATGCCAAATCAAGCCGCACCCTGCGCACCATGGCAACAATGCCAAACCAAGCCGCATACTGCGCACCATGGCAGCAATATCAAACCAAGCCGCACCCTGCGCACCATGGCAACAATGCCAAATCAAGCCGCACCCTGCGCACCATGGCAGCAATGCCAAACCAAGCCGCATACTGCGCACCATGGCAACAGTGCCAAACCAAGCCGCATACTGCGCACCATGGCAGCAATGTCAAACCAAGCCGCATACTACGCACCGCGGCAACAATGCCAAATCTCCAAGCCGCTATGCCTTTGGCCCACGCCAATTATAGCGCCCTAGGCTTGCAAGACTTGCAACTAGGTCAACATGGCTGCACGTGCCATTGGCACATGCCAACACGTGTCGCAAGCCATATTTCCAAAGCCGCTACGCCTTTGGCCCACGCCAAATATAGCGCCCTAGGCTCGCAAGACTTGCAACTAGGTCAACATGGCCGCACGTGCCATTGGCACATGCCAACACGTGTCGCAAGCCATATTTCTAAGCCGCCTTTGGCCCACGCCCAACATAGCGCCCTAGGTTTGCAAGACTTGCAACTAGGTCAACATGGCCGCACGTGCCATTGGCACATGCCAACACGTGCCGCAAGCCATATTTCTAAGCCGCTATGCCTTTGGCCCACGCCCAACATAGCGCCCTAGGTTTGCAAGACTTGCAACTAGGTCAACATGGCTGCACGTGCCATTGGCACATGCCAACACGTGTCACAAGCCATATTTCCAAAGCCGCTACGCCTTTGGCCCACGCCAAATATAGCGCCCTAGGCTCGCAATATTTGCAACTAGGTCAACATGGACGCACGTGCCATTGGCACATGCCAACACGTGCCGCAAGCCATATTTTTAAGCCGCTATGCCTTTGGCCCATGCCAAACATAGCGCCCTAGGTTTGCAAGACTTGCAACTAGGTCAACATGGCCGCACATGCCATTGGCACATGCCAACACGTGCCGCAAGCCATATTTCTAAGCCGCTATGCCTTTGGCCCACGCCAAACATAGCGCCCTAGGTTTGCAAGACTTGCAACTAGGTCAACATGGCCGCATGTGCCATTGGCACATGCCAACACGTGTCGCAAGCCATATTTCTAAGCCGCTATGCCTTTGGCCCACGCCAGATATAGCGCCCTAGGCTTGCAAGACTTGCAACTAGGTCAACATGGCCGCACGAGCCATTGGCACATGCCAAACACACACGCTGGTAGCCTAACTTGCAAACCGTGCAACCTACCACCAAGGCATTCCGCACATGCCATTGGCACATGCCAAACACACATGCTGGTAGCCTAACTTGCAAACCGTGCAACCTACCACCAAGGCATTCCGCACATGCCATTGGCACATGCCAAACACACACGCCGGGTAGCCTAACTTGCAAACCGTGCAACCTACCACCAAGGCATTCCGCACATGCCATTTGCACATGCCAAACACACACGCCGGTAACCTAACTTGCAAACCATGCAACCTACCACCAAGGCATTCCGCACATGCCATTGGCACATGCCACACGCGCCACTAGCAGCGCCACTTGCACTCAAGATGCAACCAACACTCGAGAAATCGACACAAACGGGGGGATGCTTCTTTAGGGTTTTGGTTTGGCGGTCACAAAGATGCGGCGTACACTACGCTCACATTAAGAAAGCGTGAAAAAGAATAAAGCGGTCAAATAAAAGAGGAAATAATGGTGAAAAACGTTTTCGCCCATTAAACGATGGGGTTACCACCTCCTCCCATTATTTCACCCTTTACTCTCTTCCTTCATGAGGCCAGGGTATGTTTCAATCTCGACTTGTATAAATAGGTCTTACCTATTTCCACCAGACAACAAGTCTCGGTCGGGAGAAATATACTACACTTACACTCTCGAAAGGCAACTTTGCAAGCTCTCCCAAAAGCTTTCATCTCTTGCAAGCTTCCTAAGCTTTCACTTTCGATACAAGTCGAGATACTACTCTCCTCAACACCTTTCTTTGCTTCCCTCCCCAAATCAACCCTTCTCCTCCACTTTGTGACCGAAGCAAGTCCGGAACGGCCATTTCTTGGTTTAGGCCGGACTTGTACAGATTGATCTCTCGAATCTATAAAGTGCTCACGTGCGGCACATTTGTTTAGGGTTTGAACCAGTTTCTCACTCACCTACCGAATTTACCGAAATCGGCAGAAACGATTTTTACCCATAAACAATTGGCGACCACAACGGGAGGATCGATCTATCGGCTACAATGTCAGACTGTCGATCTCGTTCTTCGACCCATATGTCAAGATGGTAGGGGAAAGCGACTCGATCCGAATCAACTGCCAGACGACCCGGTTACCAGTTGTAAAACTACACCTGAAAACTGGGGACTCGTTGAAGATGCTACCAGCGATTGGGGACTTGCGACCCAGTCCGACTCAGACAACCCGGTTATCAGTTGTTAAAACTACACCAGAAAACTGGGGACTCGCTGAAGAAGCTACAAGTAATTCGGGATTTGCTGGGGATGCTACCAGCAAAGCCACCAGCAAAGAACCGCCTTTTACATGGAGAGGGGCGTGTTCGCAAAACCTATGAAGTGAGTAAATTCAGATCGGGCAAGATATACAATCTATTTTTAGGTTTTTAGTAAAACCGTCATGCTCTTCGAGTCTTGTGCCTATTGCTAGCACACACTTTCATAAAAGCAATATTCTTTTCCCAAAACATAATCGAGTCATATTACCAAAACCATTCATCCCGAGAAATAATCCAATACCCTAAAAAGCTACCACTGTCTATCAAAGATCAAGTTTTGAACCGGACATCCAATATGTCTTTCAAAAAAAAAAAGAACCTAAATGAAAGTTTAACGAGAAAAACGTTCAAGGAAAATCGTCCAACGATAAGTCTGCTCTTCTTGGAAAAAGTCAACTTTGCGTCCTCAAGAGCCGCTCTCTTCATAGTCAACATCTTGGAAAGCTTTTCGAGTTCCATCTCCTGTCGTGCAATCTCCTCGGCGGAAAGGCTTTCGATTGCTGCATCTTTCAACTTTTGGATCTCGGCAAGGCCTTCGACAAACCACGAAGTACTAAACTCCCTTTCTACGCACACGTCGCGATGGTGCTCCCAGTCGGCAATAACGTCTTCAGAAACGGTGTGACCAGTTACCTCACGCATATCCTCAATGGAAGATAAAGCCTCTTCCACACGCTTAACCAGCGCAAATCGACTAGTAACTTTCTTGTTTGTAGCCATATGTCCGTGCTTCTCCCAGATTCTGGTGTACAACGCCCCATGCTTAGCCGGCACGCTGAAGCCGCCAACCAGCACATGAACTCGGATAAGGAACCAAGTACGGGGATCAAAAATGGCGCCCGCAAGTGGCCTCACGACTCGCAAAGGGTCTTCTTCCATGTCTACGGCAACAACCATCGAGAGAATCATCCACCGTTTGAACCACGTCCGTGCTGGGCAATTGGCTAACTCCCATCTCCAAGTCACCGGCGGTGGTCACCAAAGGCAAGTTTTCGTGTGACTCCACCCCAGAATCGTCCTCCGAACCGGATTCCTCCCGCAAACTTGAGTTAGACATTTTTCAAAAGAAGAAACAGAAGAAGAAGAAAGAAAAGAAGCGCGAAACTCACCGAACCACTTCCAGAAGAAGAACCCAGTCTTTGCCAGAGGAATCACTCTCGCTTGTTGAACTTTCTTCTTTCTTTGACTCATCACCGCTATGAGTAATTTGAGTGCCGCCGGAATTCCTTGAAGAAACTGCCGTCTCCCGGCAACATGCAAGGGCGTGAAAGCATTAACACTACCGAAGCCCCGGAGGAAACAAGACACATATTCTCACCAAGTTCACGTGTTTTGAGACAAACCAATGAAGAGGCGACACATACCTGGTTATTGGAAGAACTGAAAGACACAAGAGCCGTGGGATGATCTTGTGAAACCGTCCGGAACCCGCCAGCACGGTTCTTCGTTCTCCGTTCCTTGGCCTGGGGGCTTTCCGAATTGATAGGCAACTTTCGCTTGGGATCTCTCAACATTGGATACTCCTTCAGAACTGCTGGGGAAGGTTTGCAACGAACGTTTTCCACCACGTTATTCACAAAATCTCGGATCATAGTAAACTCGTTGCACCAAAACTCATTATAGCCGAAGGTCGTCGAAGTTACTCTTCCCATTTGAAAGAAGGAAAGACGGATACCCGGCTTAAGGACACTGGCGTCAAGGGCGACGCGCAATGAATCTTTAGGGATCACTGGCCGGTAAACAAGAGGCACCCCTTGGTCGAAACCCATGTGACGAGCAGCACGGTCAATATTATAAGCAACTATCTGGAAAGATCCCACGAAGAAAGACGGTATATAACCAGGCGAGCAGCTCTGAATGAACAGGTTTTCACCAGCACTCAAATCGTCATCAGAAGACAAAGATGTGAGCGGAGCAGAGGCAAAGGTGTCCATTTGAATCACTGACTTATGGATCGGCCCCGATGGACGAAAATTGATTTCATGCAACTTATCAAGAAAACTAACCAAGCTCACGCCAACTCTTGGACGCCTGTTCACCCATCGAAGAATTCGGGAGCCACCCCAACTCACGGGAAGCGAAGGCAACGGTTTTGGAGCATACTTCTCAAAGTGCTCCCATAGCCAGACTTGCATAAAAGCAACGTGCACATATGAATCCACTTTCATGAAACCATTAGAAACTCGCATGTTCGCAACTAGGTGATCCAGATGCACATACAGGGAACCAAGGAAAAGCTTGCCAATGGGAAGAACTTCACCCTTTGCCAACTTCACAAAGCAATCGCCAACAACTCTGGTCTCATTCCCTTCTTGCCAGAACCGTCATCAAAAATGTCTCTAGACAACCAGAGAGCCAAAAATGCTGCGACATGAAGATCACTGCTTTTCTGTTCAGGCTCCAACTCGTCCGGAAACCATTGAGATATCCACCAACCGTAAGGGCACCTTTCATCCTCTTTCCGGGCAGAGTCCTTCGACTTCGCAATGGAGTCTTTCCGAGCGAAATCCCCCAACTTAACGGCCAGGTCATCCCGCATCTTCACCTCGCTTTCAGATAATTGGATTCTAAGATTCCCAGTTACTGGAAGATTCAGCAAGAGAGCCACACTCTCCAAGGAGAAAGTTATCTCACCCCATCTACATATGATTGTATGGGTGTCCGAACACCATCTGGAGATAAAAGCAACCAAGCCTGGGATGTCCTTCCTAATCTGGAGATTTACCGAGGTCTTGACAAAGCATCAATAACTCGCGCTCGAGTCAAGTTGGTATTTATATGCTCCTTGCTCACCATGAACTCAACCCATCTGTCAAAAGAACGCAATGGACTTTGACACATCCTGAAGTCAATGTTGGAAGAGGAATATACCCCTTTATGAAGACAGAACCGAATGGTGCTCTCTGGGCGAACCGAACGTGTCTTCCTATCATCCTCACCACCGGTTAGCAAAATTGGCACGAAACCTGGGTGATTCTTCCGAGCAGGGGCGAGGGCTCTAGTGAAGAATTCATCATCTATGTTCGGTTTGGAATTATGAGCATCCTTCGAAGAAGTGAAATTTGGTTCAGGTAACATCTTATCGAATTCCTTCATAACAACTTGGTAATAAGATATCTGCACAAAACAAACGGAGAAAGGCGAAGATATCTCCCTGACACATAATCGTACCCAACAATAAAAAAAAGAGAGAGAAAGGGATAGGAGGATGTATTTTATTCAAGTTCGAGACTATATACGCGGCATTCTATGCGGGTACAAGTGTGTCTATAGTATCCTTCTTCGGGTTCAAAAATATATATGGAGCATTTTTTCTATTGGTTCAAAACTGCGCGCGTGGTACTTCTTTCAAGAAGCAAAATCATATATACAATATTTCCTGCGGGTTCGAAGTCATATGAAGCATATACACAGTATTCTTCTTCGGGATTCATACAGGGTTCTCTACGGGTTCGAAATACACATGCAGTTTTTCGTACGGGCTCAAATACGCCTACAGTATCGTTCTTCGGGTTCAGAATTATATACGGAGCATCCTCTACGGGTTCAAAATACACACGCAGTATTTTCTTCAGGGTTGAAATATTTCTTTCAGGACCGAAAATTCATATATGCAATATTTCCTACGGGTTCAAACAAAATATGTTGTATTCCCTTGGTTGCATACATACTATATTCTCTACAAGAGGCACGCCAAGGAATCATATGCAAGGATTGTGGAAGCGCCTACTCTTAAGGTTTACACCTACGTGAAAAGAAAAAAAAAAGAGGATAGAGAAAAGTACTCGGAGACATACCTGGAAGCCGGTCTCTCTTTGCCGCTAGTATGAAAAGAGGAAAGAATAAAGCGCAGAATGGGAAAAAGGGGCTTTATATATATATAGGCGTGAAAGACTTTGAAATAGGGAAGGATTTCCCTTTTACCAAAATCACGTGTGTAAGAAACGGTCCCACAAAGGGTGCGACTTCCCAATGCCGCCCAAGTCACGCCTGCAAGCATGGTTTCCAAGTGGGACCGGCCCCACCAATTGCGACTTCTCAATGCCGCCCAAGTCACGCCTGCAAGCACGCACGGCTTCTACACTTCGCGCCGGTCCCACCAGCTAGCACACTCAGTTTCCCAACTCACGCCAACTTCCCAACGTCGCCCAAGCTGCACCGGGCCCACCAATTGTGCCAGCCTCCCGATTTGTGCAAAACTACCAGAGGCAAGGATTCCAAATCCTATTTATAAAGGTCAGACAAGCCTCCTTCAATTTTCTTTACGTTTTGTTGTTACAGTTTGTCACCATCTTATGCTTACCTCGCAACAAAGCCCCCTGTTCCGAGCTAAGCGGGGGACTTAATGTTGATGGTGGTTTTTATACAAGGGTAAAATCGTAAAACCCCATGACCTAATGTTACCCACAACACATTAACTAAGAGCATTTAACTCGGTGTAAATAATTAATAGGGGTATTTTTTCAAAAATACCCAGTTAGGGTTTTCAACACGTAACCCTAATTCCAAAATCAAGCCGCACCCTGCGCACCATGGCAGCAATGTCAAACCAAGCCGCATACTGCGCACTATGGCAACAATGCCAAACCAAGCCGCACCCTGCGCACCATGGCAACAATGCCAAATCAAGCCGCACCCTGCGCACCATGGCAACAATGCCAAACCAAGCCGCATCTTTGCGCACCATGGCAGCAATGTCAAACCAAGCCGCACCCTGCGCACCATGGCAACAATGCCAAATCAAGCCGCACCCTGCGCACCATGGCAGCAATGCCAAACCAAGCCGCATACTGCGCACCATGGCAACAGTGCCAAACCAAGCCGCATACTGCGCACCATGGCAGCAATGTCAAACCAAGCCGCATACTACGCACCGCGGCAACAATGCCAAATCTCCAAGCCTCTATGCCTTTGGCCCACGCCAATTATAGCGCCCTAGGCTTGCAAGACTTGCAACTAGGTCAACATGGCTGCACGTGCCATTGGCACATGCCAACACGTGTCGCAAGCCATATTTCCAAAGCCGCTACGCCTTTGGCCCACGCCAAATATAGCGCCCTAGGCTCGCAAGACTTGCAACTAGGTCAACATGGCCGCACGTGCCATTGGCACATGCCAACACGTGCCGCAAGCCATATTTTTAAGCCGCTATGCCTTTGGCCCACACCCAACATAGCGCCCTAGGTTTGCAAGACTTGCAACTAGGTCAACATGGCTGCACGTGCCATTGGCACATGCCAACACGTGTCGCAAGCCATATTTCCAAAGCCGCTACTCCTTTGGCCCACGCCAAATATAGCGCCCTAGGCTCGCAAGACTTGCAACTAGGTCAACATGGCCGCACGTGCCATTGGCACATGCCAACACGTGCCGCAAGCCATATTTCTAAGCCGCTATGCCTTTGGCCCATGCCAAACATAGCGCCCTAGGTTTGCAAGACTTGCAACTAGGTCAACATGGCCGCACATGCCATTGGCACATGCCAACTCGTGCCGCAAGCCATATTTCTAAGCCGCTATGCCTTTGGCCCACGCCAAACATAGCGCCCTAGGTTTGCAAGACTTGCAACTAAGTCAACATGGCCGCATGTGCCATTGGCACATGCCAACACGTGTCGCAAGCCATATTTCTAAGCCGCTATTCCTTTGGCCCACGCCAGATATAGCGCCCTAGGCTTGCAAGACTTGCAACTAGGTCAACATGGCCGCACGAGCCCTTGGCACATGCCAAACACACACGCTGGTAGCCTAACTTGCAAACCGTGCAACCTACCACCAAGGCATTCCGCACATGCCATTGGCACATGCCAAACACACACGCTGGTAGCCTAACTTGCAAACCGTGCAACCTACCACCAAGGCATTCCGCACATGCCAAACACACACGCTGGTAACCTAACTTGCAAACCATGCAACCTACCACCAAGGCATTCCGCACATGCCAAACACACACGCTGGTAACCTAACTTGCAAACCATGCAACCTACCACCAAGGCATTCCGCACATGCCATTGGCACATGCCACACGCGCCACTAGCAGCGCCACTTGCACTCAAGATGCAACCAACACTCGAGAAATCGTCACAAAGCGGGGATGCTTCTTTAGGGTTTTGGTTTGGCGGTCACAAAGATGCGGCGTACACTACGCTCATATTAAGAAAGCGTGAAAAAGAATAAAGCGGTCAAATAAAAGAGGAAATAATGGTGAAAAACGTTTTCGCCCATTAAACGATGCGGTTACCACCTCCTCCCATTATTTCACCCTTTACTCTCTTCCTTCATGAGGCCAGGGTACGTTTCAATCTCGACTTGTATAAATAGGTCTTACCTATTTCCACCGAGACAACAAGTCTCGGTCGGGAGAAATATACTACACTTACACTCTCGGAAAGGCAACTTTGCAAGCTCTCCCAAAAAGCTTTCATCTCTTGCAAGCTTCCTAAGCTTTCACTTTCGATACAAGTCGAGATACTACTCTCCTCAACACCTTTCTTTGCTTCCCTCCCCAAATCAACCCTTCTCCTCCACTTTGTGACCGAAGCAAGTCCGGAACGGCCATTTCTTGGTTTAGGCCGGACTTGTACGGATTGATCTCTCGAATCTATAAAGTGCTCACGTGCAGCACATTTGTTTAGGGTTTGAACCGGTTTCTCACTCACCTACCGAATTTACCGAAATCGGCGAAATGATTTTTACCCATAAACAATTGGCGACCACGGCGGGAGGATCGATCTATCGGCTACAATGTCGACTGTCGATCTCGTTCTTCGACCCGAGATGTCAAGATGGTAGGGAAAGCGACTCGATCCGAATCAACTGCCAGACGACCCGGTTACCAGTTGTAAAACTACACCTGAAAACTGGGGACTCGTTGAAGATGCTACCAGCGATTGGGGACTTGCGACCCAGTCCGACTCAGACAACCCGGTTATCAGTTGTTAAAACTACACCAGAAAGCGGGGACTCGTCGAAGAAGCTACCGATGGTGGGGACTTCTTTGGGGATGCTACCAGCAAAGCCACCAGCAAAGAACCGCCTTTTACATGGAGAGGGGCGTGTTCGCAAAACCTATGAAGTGAGTAAATTCAGGCTGGGCAAGATATACAATCTATTTTTAGGTTTTTAGTAAAACCGTCATGCTACTGAGTCTTGTGCCTATTGCTAGCACACACTTTCATAAAAGCAATATTCTTTTCCCAAAACATAATTAGAATCATATTACCAAAACCATTCATCCCGAAATAATCCAATACCCTAAAAAGCTACCCAGTTGTCTATCAAAGATCAAGTTTTGAACCGGACATCCAATATGTCTTTCAAAAAAAAAAGAACCTAAATGAAAGTTTAACGAGAAAAACGTTCAAGGAAAATCGTCCAATGAAGTCCGCTCTTCTTGGAAAAAGTCAACTTTGCGTCCTCAAGAGCCGCTCTCTTCATAGTCAACATCTTGGAAAGCTTTTCGAGTTCCATCTCTGTCGTGCAATCTCCTCGGCGGAAAGGCTTTCGATTGCTGCATCTTTCAACTTTTGGATCTCGGCAAGGCCTTCGACAAACCACGAAGTACTAAACTCCCTTTCTACGCACACGTCGCGATGGTGCTCCCGATCGGCAATAACGTCTTGAAACGGTGTGACCCGGTTACCTCACGCATATCCTCAATGGAAGATAAAGCCTCTTCCACACGCTTAACCAGCGCAAATCGACTAGTAACTTTCTTGTTTGTAGCCATATGTCCGTGATTCTCCCAGATTTCGGTGTACAACGCCCCATGCTTAGCCGGCACGCTTGAAGCCGCCAACCAAGACATGACCTGGATAAGGAACCAAGTACGGGGGATCAAAATGGCGCCTGCAAGTGGCCTCACGACTCGCAAAGGGTCTTCTTCCATGTCTACGGCAACAACCATCAGAGAATCATCCACCGTTTGAACCACGTCTGTGCCCGACAATTGGCTAACTCCCATCTCCAAGTCACCGGCGGTGGTCACCAAAGGCAAGTTTTCGTGTGACTCCACCCCATAATCGTCCTCCGAACCGGATTCCTCTTGCAAACTTGAGTTAGACATTTTTCAAAACAAGAAACAGAAGAAGAAGAAAGAAAAGAAGCGCGAAACTCACCGAACCACTTCCAGAAGAAGAACCCAGTCTTGCCAGAGGAATCACTCTCGCTTGTTGAACTTTCTTCTTTTTCTGACTCATCACCGCTATGAGTAGGCTGAGTGCCGCCGGAATTCCTTGAAGAAACTGCCGTCTCCTGGCAACATGCAAGGGCAGCGAAAGCATTAACACTACCGAAGCCCTGGAGGAAACAAGACACATATTCTCAGCCGAAGTTCACGTGTTTTGAGACAAACCAATGAAGAGGCGACACATACCTGGTTATTGGAAGAACTGAAAGACACAAGAGCCGTGGGAGGATCTTGTGAAACCGTCCGGAACCCGCCAGCACGGTTCTTCGTTCTCCGTTCCTTGGCCTGGGGGCTTTCCGAATTGCTAGGCAACTTTCGCTTGGGATCTCTCAACATTGGATACTCCTTCAGAACTGCTGGGGAAGGTTTGCAACGAACGTTTTCCACCACGTTATTCACAAAATCTCGGATCATAGTAAACTCGTTGCACCAAAACTCATTATAGCCGAAGGTCGTCGAAGTTACTCTTCCCATTTGAAAGAAGGAAAGACGGATACCCGGCTTAAGGACACTGGCGTCAAGGGCGACGCGCAATGAATCTTTAGGGATCACTGGCCGGTAAACAAGAGGCACCTCTTGGTCGAAACCCATGTGACGAGCAAAGACGGTCAATATTATAAGCGGCTATACGGAAAGATCCCACGAAGAAAGACGGTATACAACCAGGCGAGCAGCTCACGAATGAACAGGTTTTCACCAAAGACTCAAATCGTCATCGAAGACAAAGATGTGAGCGGAGCAGAGGCAAAGGTGTCCATTTGAATCACTGACTTATGGATCGGCCCCGATGGACGAAAATTGATTTCATGCAACTTATCAAGAAAACTAACCAAGCTCACGCCAACTCTTGGACGCCTGTTCACCCATCGAAGAATTCGGGAGCCACCCCAACTCACGGGAAGCGAAGGCAACGGTTTCGGAGCATACTTGTGACGGACCGGAAAATTACGCCTTTGGCGCGTTGCCCCGCAGGAAGTAATCTCCCCGGTGCGCCATGATGAAGCTACGATCCGGGCCTCAAAGCTAGGCAAATGCACGTCCAATTGCCCTTGCAAGCATGCTCGTGGAGCATGACGCAGCTAACTTAGCTTCCACACTGTTCCAACTTACCCTTGTCCCGCAAAAGGGTTTTAAGGCCATAAGGCCAATGCCAATGCATTTTTCATGCGTCTCGGCTTTACCTTTACGTAGGGAATTCACAAATGAATTTCCTAACTAGCTGAGCAACCGTCACATTGCCGTGTCTTGTCCAGGCATAAGCCTTAGACTTTAGCGTAGGCCACACCAAGCCCTTGCCATTTCCCACGTTACCTCGCTTACCATCTCTTTATAACTTGATAGGAAGTATGAGCATCCACTTACTGGAATGCAACTAAGCCTCATCAAGTCTGGCCACAATCATCTCTTGCGTCGAGCTACCAAGCTTAGATGATATGAGGGGCCAACGTGCTGGACCGACAATGCTGCAACTCATTGCGGCTGCCTACGTACCCTTCCCTATTCCAAAGGGATCAAGCACGAGACCGTAGTTCATCCACGAAGGGAAGAAACTTAAGCCAACTCGTTTGCATGGCCGTGGCCAAGCAATAATGGAAATGGCCTAGTCCGTATAGGCCGTTCCGTCGAAATGCATCCAAGTGATGCATGTTTGGTCCGCAATATGGCATAACGATGCCTAAGCATCAAATGCCTTCTTCGCGAGGCTACGCAACTATAAATGAGCCTTAGGCACCATTTATACTCTTCCCGCTAAGCTATGAAGCTTACTTGGTGCATAGTCCGCATATGCACCATCAACCAACTACCCCTCCCTATATATGTTAATTTGACATTTTTAGAACTGAATTTGGGGGACCAAAAATATTTCATCAACTCCCCGTTTACTATTCATGGCCGTTGCCATATATTTTCCCAATATCCGGCCATGTTGGCCGTACTCTGCCAACCCAATGTCCGGCCATGTTGGCCGTCCACTGCCATCCCGATGTCCGGCCATGTTGGTCGTACACTGTCAACACATTGGCCAAACATAATACGCCATTTTTGGCGCGGTATTGGCCCTAACCCAATCCACCTTTTTCACGCTGCGGAAGCTTTGGATGAAGCTTCATCACAAGCAAATGGCGCATCTTTTAGCATGCGCCATGTTAAAAACACGGGGTGTTACATTATCACACCCTTCAAAGAATTTCGTCCCCGAAATTCAAAACCAAAGCTATTGTGGACAATCTCTTCGAGTTGGATTCCATGAGCAAAAGTCCCATACCAGATGCTCAGAAATCACGGGTTTCTTCAAGTTGTCATGAACAACAATTTAGACCTTCTGAGCACATGTCCCATACCACCTGCCCAGGGATCCAAAAGTGCCCACAACTAAACCAAGAATCGCAATTGGCCAGTGCCAAGAGGATATCTCGACAAGGTATCCTGAATGCGCATCCCATACTACGCACTCAGAAGTCCCTAAGGTTCACAAGGTTGAAAGATGTCATCGAAATGACAAGGAAAAACTCAACGCAACACTGTGAGGACCAATCTCTAATGCCAGTGCAGTTGGATGCAAGCCACCGTCCCTGACGGATTTACCGGGTTGCCACTCGTAAGTGGGATGCTAGCCGGGCCTGACAACGCACACCGTTGGACAGTGCCAACGTGTGGGGATGATCAGTCCCATTGTCTACCCACCGTCCCAGCACGGTCTTAGGATGCTCGTAAGCGGGGTGCCACCAGAGGCCTGGCAAACTCACAGTACTTATACAAGCTCAACTCGATTTGCAAAGTAACTGGCCCAGCAGTTACAAACTCTTTCCCGCGCATAAGTTGGCCTACTCTCCAACTTTAAGTTTTCCGTTAAGGAAAATACTCGCCAATGAGTCCACTCCGCACAAGTCCCTAGAGTTTTCTCGGAACTTGCTCTGATACCATCTGTGACGGACCGGAAAATTACGCCTTTGGCGCGTTGCCCCGCAGGCAGTAATCTCCCCGGTGCGCCATGATGAAGCTACGATCCGGGCCTCAAAGCTAGGCAAATGCACGTCCAATTGCCCTTGCAAGCATGCTCGTGGAGCATGACGCAGCTAACTTAGCTTCCACACTGTTCCAACTTACCCTTGTCCCGCAAAAGGGTTTTAAGGCCATAAGGCCAATGCCAATGCATTTTTCATGCGTCTCTGGCTTTACCTTTACGTAGGGAATTCATAAATGAATTTCCTAACTAGCTGAGCAACCGTCACATTGCCGTGTCTTGTCCAGGCATAAGCCTTAGACTTTAGCGTAGGCCACACCAAGCCCTTGCCATTTCCCACGTTACCTCGCTTACCATCTCTTTATAACTTGATAGGAAGTATGAGCATCCACTTACTGGAATGCAACTAAGCCTCATCAAGTCTGGCCACAATCATCTCTTGCGTCGAGCTACCAAGCTTAGATGATATGAGGGGCCAACGTGCTGGACCGACAATGCTGCAACTCATTGCGGCTGCCTACGTACCCTTCCCTACTCCAAAGGGATCAAGCACAGACCGTAGTTCATCCACGAAGGGACAGAAACTTAAGCCAACTCGTTTGCATGGCCGTGGCCAAGCAATAATGGAAATGGCCTAGTCCGTATAGGCCGTTCCGTCGAAATGCATCCAAGTGATGCATGTTTGGTCCGCAATATGGCATAACGATGCCTAAGCATCAAATGCCTTCTTCGCGAGGCTACGCAACTATAAATGAGCCTTAGGCACCATTTATACTCTTCCGGCTAAGCTATGAAGCTTACTTGGTGCATAGTCCGCATATGCACCATCAACCAACTACCCCTCCCTATATATGTTAATTTGACATTTTTAGAACTGAATTTGGGGGACCAAAAATATTTCATCAACTCCCCGTTTACTATTCATGGCCGTTGCCATATATTTTCCCAATATCCGGCCATGTTGGCCGTACTCTGCCAACCCAATGTCCGGCCATGTTGGCCGTCCATCGCCATCCCGATCATAGGCCATGTTGGCCGTACAATCGTCAACACATTGGCCAAACATAATACGCCATTTTTGGCGCGGTATTGGCCCTAACCCAATCCACCTTTTTCACGCTGCGGAAGCTTTGGATGAAGCTTCATCACAAGCAAATGGCGCATCTTTTAGCATGCGCCATGTTAAAAACACGGGGTGTTACAATACTTCTCAAGTGCTCCCATAGCCAGACTGCAGAAAAGCAACGTGCACATATGAATCCACTTTCATGAAACCATTCGAAACTCGCATGTTCGCAACTAGGTGATCCAGATGCACATACAGGGAACCAAGGAACAGCTTGCCAATGGGAAGAACTTCACCCTTTGCCAACTTCACAGCAATCGCCAACAACTATGGTCTTATTCCCTTCTTGCCAGAACCGTCATCAAAAATGTCTCTAGACAACCAGAGAGCCAAAAATGCTGCGACATGAAGATCACTGCTTTTCTGTTCAGGCTCCAACTCGTCCGGAAACCATTGAGATATCCACCAACCGTAAGGGCACCTTTCATCCTCTTTCCGGGCAGAGTCCTTCGACTTCGCAATGGAGTCTTTCCGATCGAAATCCCCCAACTTAACGGCCAGGTCATCCCGCATCTTCACCTCGCTTTCAGATAATTGGATTCTAAGATTCCCGATTCATTGGAAGATTCAAAGAAGAGAGCCACACTCTCCAAGGAGAAAGTTATCTCACCCCATCTACATATGATTGTATGGGTGTCCGAACACCATCCGGAGATAAAAGCAACCAAGCCGGGATGTCCTTCCTAATCTGGAGATTTACTGAGGTCTTGACAGCATCAATAACCTGCGCTCGAGTCAAGTTGGTATTTATATGCTCCTTGCTCACCATGAACTCAACCCATCTGTCAAAAGAACGCAATGGACTTTGACACATCCTGAAGTCAATGTTGGAAGAGGAATATACCCCTTTATGAAGACAGAACCGAATGGTGCTCTCTGGGCGAACCGAACGTGTCTTCCTATCATCCTCACCACCGGTTAGCAAAATTGGCACGAAACCTGGGTGATTCTTCCGAGCAGGGGCGAGGGCTCTAGTGAAGAATTCATCATCTATGTTCGGTTTGGAATTATGAGCATCCTTCAACGAAGTGAAATTTGGTTCAGGTAACATCTTATCGAATTCCTTCATAACAACTTGGTAATAAGTTATCTGCACAAAACAAACGGAGAAAGGCGAAGATATCTCCCTGACACATAATCGTACCCAACAATAAAAAAAAAAGAGAGAAAGGGATAGGAGGATGTATTTTATTCAAGTTCGAGACTATATACGCGGCATTCTATGCGGGTACAAGTGTGTCTATAGTATCCTTCTTCGGGTTCAAAAATATATATGGAGCATTTTTTCTATTGGTTCAAAATGCAGCGCGTGGTACTTCTTTCAAGAAGCAAAATCATATATACAATATTTCTGCGGGTTCGAAGTCATATGAAGCATATACACAGTATTCTTCTTCGGGATTCATACAGGGTTCTCTACGGGTTCGAAATACACATGCAGTTTTTAAATACGGGCTCAAATACGCCTACGGTATCGTTCTTTGGGTTCGGAATTATATACGGAGCATCCTCTACGGGTTCAAAATACACACGTGATATTTTCTTGAGGGTTGAAAAATTTCTTTCGGGACCGAAAATTCATATATGCAATATTTCCTACGGGTTCAAACAAAATATCTTTGTATTCCCTTGGTTGCATACATACTATATTCTCTACAAGAGGCACGCCAAGGAATCATATGCAAGGATTGTGGAAGCGCCTACTCTTAAGGTTTACACCTACTGAAAAAAAAAAAAAAGAGGATAGAGAAAAGTACTGGAGACATACACAGGAAGCCGTCTCTCTTTGCCGCTAGTATGAAAAGAGGAAAGAATAAAGCGCAGAATGGGAAAAAGGGGCTTTTATATATATAGGCGTGAAAGACTTTGAAATAGGGAAGGATTTCCCTTTTACCAAAATCACGCGTGTAAGAAACGGGCCCACAAAGGGTGCGACTTCCCAATGCCGCCCAAGTCACGCATGCAAGCATGGTTTCCAAGTGGGACCGGCCCCACCAATTGCGACTTCTCAATGCCGCCCAAGTCACGCCTGCAAGCACGCACGGCTTCTACACTTCGCGCCGGTCCCACCAGCTAGCACACTCGGTTCCCAACTCACGCCAACTTCCCAACGTCGCCCAAGCTGCCGCACCGGGCCCACCAATTGTGCCGACCTCCCGATTTGTGCAAAACTACCGAGAGGCAAGGATTCCAAATCCTATTTATAAAGGTCAGACAAGCCTCCTTCAATTTTCTTTACGTTTTGTTGTTAACAGTTTGTCACCATCTTATGCTTACCTCGCAACAAAGCCCCTGTTCCGAGCTAAGCAGTGGACTTAATGTTGATGGTGGTTTTTAGACAAGGGGTAAAATCGTAAAACCCCATGACCTAGTGTTACCCGCAACACATTAACTAAGAGCATTTAACTCAGGTGTAAATAATTAATAGGGGTATTTTTTCAAAATACCAGATTAGGGTTTTCAACACGTAACCCTAATTCCAAAATCAAGCCGCACCTCGCGCACCATGGCAAACAATGTCAAACCAAGCCGCATATTTGCGCACCATGGCAACAATGCCAAACCAAGCCGCACCCTGCGCACCATGGCAACAATGCCAAATCAAGCCGCACCCTGCGCACCATGGCAACAATGCCAAACCAAGCCGCATACTGCGCACCATGGCAGCAATGTCAAACCAAGCCGCACCCTGCGCACCATGGCAACAATGCCAAATCAAGCCGCACCCTGCGCACCATGGCAGCAATGCCAAACCAAGCCGCATACTGCGCACCATGGCAACAGTGCCAAACCAAGCCGCATTGCGCGCACCATGGCAAGAATGTCAAACCAAGCCGCATACTACGCACCGCTGCAACAATGCCAAATCTCCAAGCCGCTATGCCTTTGGCCCACGCCAATTATAGCGCCCTAGGCTTGCAAGACTTGCAACTAGGTCAACATGGCTGCACGTGCCATTGGCACATGCCAACACGTGTCGCAAGCCATATTTCCAAAGCCGCTACGCCTTTGGCCCACGCCAAATATAGCGCCCTAGGCTCGCAAGACTTGCAACTAGGTCAACATGGCCGCACGTGCCATTGGCACATGCCAACACGTGCCGCAAGCCATATTTCTAAGCCGCTATGCCTTTGGCCCACACCCAACATAGCGCCCTAGGTTTGCAAGACTTGCAACTAGGTCAACATGGCCGCACGTGCCATTGGCACATGCCAACACGTCGCAAGCCATATTTCTAAGCCGCTATGCCTTTGGCCCACGCCCAACATAGCGCCCTAGGTTTGCAAGACTTGCAACTAGGTCAACATGGCTGCACGTGCCATTGGCACATGCCAACACGTGTCGCAAGCCATATTTCCAAAGCCGCTACGCCTTTGGCCCACGCCAAATATAGCGCCCTAGGCTCGCAAGACTTGCAACTAGGTCAACATGGCCGCACGTGCCATTGGCACATGCCAACACGTGCCGCAAGCCATATTTCTAAGCCGTTATGCCTTTGTCCCATGCCAAACATAGCGCCCTAGGTTTGCAAGACTTGCAACTAGGTCAACATGGCCGCACATGCTTTTGGCACATGCCAACACGTGCCGCAAGCCATATTTCTAAGCCGCTATGCCTTTGGCCCACGCCAAACATAGCGCCCTAGGTTTGCAAGACTTGCAACTAGGTCAACATGGCCGCATGTGCCATTGGCACATGCCAACACGTGTCGCAAGCCATATTTCTAAGCCGCTATGCCTTTGGCCCACGCCAGATATAGCGCCCTAGGCTTGCAAGACTTACAACTAGGTCAACATGGCCGCAAGAGCCATTGGCACATGCCAAACACACACGCTGGTAGCCTAACTTGCAAACCGTGCAACCTACCACCAAGGCATTCCGCACATGCCATTGGCACATGCCAAACACACACGCTGGTAGCCTAACTTGCAAACCGTGCAACCTACCACCAAGGCATTCCGCACATGCCATTGGCACATGCCAAACACACACGCTGGTAGCCTAACTTGCAAACCGTGCAACCTACCACCAAGGCATTCCGCACATGCCATTGGCACATGCCAAACACACACGCTGGTAACCTAACTTGCAAACCATGCAACCTACCACCAAGGCATTCCGCACATGCCAAACACACACGCTGGTAACCTAACTTGCAAACCATGTAACCTACCACCAAGGCATTCCGCACATGCCATTGGCACATGCCACACGCGCCACTTGCACTCAAGATGCAACCAACACTCGAGACATCGACACAAACTGGGGGATGCTTCTTTAGGGTTTTGGTTTGGCGGTCACAACATGCAGCGTACACTACGCTCACATTAAGAAAGCGTGAAAAAGAATAAAGCGGTCAAATAAAAGAGGAAATAATGGTGAAAAACGTTTTCGCCATTAAACCATGCGGTTACCACCTCCTCCCATTATTTCACCCTTTACTCTCTTCCTTCATGAGGCCAGGGTACGTTTCAATCTCGACTTGTATAAATAGGTCTTACCTATTTCCACCAGACAACAAGTCTCGGTCGGAGAAATATACTACACTTACACTCTCAGAAAGGCAACTTTGCAAGCTCTCCCAAAAGCTTTCATCTCTTGCAAGCTTCCTAAGCTTTCACTTTACGATACAAGTCGAGATACTACTCTCCTCAACACCTTTCTTTGCTTCCCTCCCCAAATCAACCCTTCTCCTCCACTTTGTGACCGAAGCAAGTCCGGGAACGGCCATTTCTTGGTTTAGGCCGGACTTGTACAGATTGATCTCTCGAATCTATAAAGTGCTCACGTGCAGCACATTTGTTTAGGGTTTGAACCAGTTTCTCACTCACCTACCGAATTTACCGAAATCGGCAGAAACGATTTTTACCCATAAACAGTAACAATAATGCTAGAGAAAATGTCAAACACCTATTTACTGAGTGTATCTTCTCTGAAGCTGTTTGGAGAGGCCTGTCTTTTTCAAGGGTTTTCTATGATGCTGCTAACTCAAGTTTCAAGGATTGGTTTGTCTCTTGGTTAAAGGATGGTAGTAATCAAGATTTTATTGCGTATGTTCTCTGGTATATTTGGAAGTACCGGTGCAGAGTTGTCTTTGATAATGTCAGTGTTAATCCCATTGATTTGATTGAGTTCATCAAGAAAGATTTACCGAACTACACTAGAAACAAGGAGTATACTGGTACAAACAGAATTGGTGCCAGTACTTGTGATGAATCTCATCCTAATTGTATCTTTGCTAGCCATGAGTTGGAGCAGGATACTTCTTATGTTTTCTTTGATGCTGCTTTCCAGAATGCTACAAAAACTTTTGCTTATGGAATTGTTAAAACTGATAATTCAGGTTGCATTCTCGACTTTTCAGGAGGCACAAGATGGTGCTCAAGCTCAGAAGAGGCAGAGTCCAGAGCCTGTAGAGAAGCTATCAAATGGATGCAAGGATTCGGAGATGAAAGAATAGTTTTCCTCAATGACAACAAAAACATTATTAGCAGTATGAAAAAGAAGAACAATTTTGCGGTTGATTGGAGGTCCAAAGCTATTCTGCAGCAAGCCTTAGATTATGACCAGTTTCTTGCTAGTTCTTCTTTCGTTTTTATTAAAAGGAAATGCAATCTTATTGCGGATAAGTTAGCTAGAATCCTTAATAGACATACGGGTATGTATATTAATTCTAGGTACTGGGACAAGTCTCATAAGGATGCGTGGATCTTAGACTTTGTAAACAAAACAATGTTCCTGTTGCTTCTTAGTTAATTTAAAATGTTCCTTTATCAAAAAAAAAAAAACAAACAAGAATTTTTTGTTATTTTCATTATTATGGGCTGAACCTAAATGGGCTCTCCTCTCTTCGTGTACTCTGATTTTCAGTTTCAATGAAATTTCGACCTTCTCTAAGTTCTCTTGCAGAAGAAAAGTTCGAACAAAAATCTCACCTTTGTGGTTCACGACATGTGTGCACTGATGCACCCAACGTAAATTTTCAAATAGTATTTCATCATTCAGACACTAAATATTACAGTATTAAACAAAGTGGCCATATTAACAAGTCAAGCTATTCTTAATCTCACAAGTCACCACAACACATCATCATCACCCAGGCCGCTACGGCAACAAACTATGATCACTTTTGGAAACATCAAATTCCTCATAAATGATGTCAGTTAAAGGCTAAGAGAAGATTGTTAACCAGAATTCACATTGAAGTAGATGACAAAGTGGTCATTCAGTCCATCACTAGCAACAATCTTATAATTCAACGGGAGAATAGGAACATTTTAAAAGAGATTAGGAGATTAATTTCCAGTTTTGATTATTGTAGTTTTTCTTTTGTTAGCTGTGATGACAACTCGCGGATGCAGTAGCAAAATCAGTTAGAGTAGAAGCTTATGCCAACTTTAATTCTGATATTTGTAGTCTTCTGGCAAAAGACCAAAATGTTCCTACAGATTAAGTAATAAATTTTCTGTTCATCAAAAAAACAAAACAAAAAAAAAAAAAAAAAAAGGCAACAGGAGGGATGTATTTTTGTATTCATTTAGGGGTTTTTGCATTGTACTGGATGAGTGAAAGATAAGAATTTGTTCTAATCCCCATCTTCTTCATCTTACCCTGGTGCTTTGAGATAGATCCATCAACAGGATATTTGTATTCAAATTTATGGGTTTGGACGACATCTGCAACATCTGATTGTATCCGCTTTAGGATCCTGTATCAAAACAGCATCAATACATGGCTTAAATTCAACATCCGTGCAAAATTAACTCACCCTTCATGAGTTACCGAAACAAACTTAAATGCTTTCTACAAACAAGATGGATTTTTTTCCTTACATACATTACTTGTTAACATCAGGGAGGGAAGCCTGCAAATTGACTAGATTCGCCATCTATGCATTGGCGGCACTTGAATCCACATGATACAAGAAGAAAAGGAACATTATAAAGAGAACAGTATTTCATTAATCATGGTGCAGATTAAGACTAGGATCAAACTGAACGAAGAATTAGACATGAAATTTTTACTTCTTACTTTCATAGTCATAGCAGGTGTAGTAGTGGCGACCATAAGTAGACCAATGACAACAGAGACGAGTTGATCTTTTTAAAGATTATCTTTATTAACATAGGCAGGAATCGATAGCCAAGCTAAAACTGCCCATATTCTATCCTTGAAGTGAATATGGTCTGAACCTGTAGATGGAAAAGTAGCATTATTTCAAGACATGCCAGTTTGGTCAGTTGTGGTTAACAACATAATGGAAACATGTCATATGATAGTTAGCAGTTAGCACCCTAAAAGACATGCCTTCCTAGTTGTGTTTAATGGAAGCAGGGAGTAAATAGTACCTCTTGTCATGAATATTTCTCCAAATTAAACTACAAGAACAGGGTACTATAAATCGTCAATGCAGTAGATGCTCAGCCGCATAATGACTACATTTTTATCAATCAATATATCAGCCGCATTAGCGGCTACATCTGATAAAAAAATTCAACAAATGATCATATTATATGGTGAAGTGTTTAAGATGGATTTACAGGATGCAATTTCTAAGAAGAAATGTTGATTCTCTAGATCACCATTTCAAATCTATTCATAACTACTAGGCTAGCATTTTTGGAAGAAATAACAAATGCAACTGAGCTTGTGTTGGCTAATCGTGCAGCTTGGGATTTCACTGATCATAAGTAATTAGAAAATTTTACACAACTGTGAAGTAGGCACTAAGTGTGTATGGGCTTTTGCTAAATGGTCTGTCTACGGAATCATAGTTCTGAATTCCGACAGTAGTCTCCAGGGTACCTTCCTAATTGATGTCAGTCATCACAAAAGCTCTGCCTAGTCGACTATTGTTCTTGTAATATTTATCAGTGAATGAAGACAAACTCCAGTACCTATTCCGATTATACTCCCTCATTCAGATAAGGCCAAGTCTCTAATAAAGCTCAAAGTGTTATTTTCTTCTTTTTGTTATGATACAATCATCTGGCGAAGTGTAAAGTTAACAGAGCTATATAGCTTAAAATAAGAAAGTAAAAACCAAATCCATGGTGTTGGATAGATGACATAAAGACACAACAGCAATAATCTCAACTTATCTTTTTATATTTTGTTTTTCTTTTGAATTCAGCTCTTTGTTTGGTTCATTAAAGCGTATAGGTAATTACAGGAACTGGCTGAGAACTTAGGGATACATATGGTGTCATTTGATAGAGCTGGGTATGGAAAAGTGATCCAAATCCAAAACATACAGAAAAGAGTACCGCTTTAGATGTGGAATACCTTGCTAACCAGTTGAGTGAAGGATCCAAATTCTATGTAATTGGATTTTATATGGGAGGTCGGTCGACTTGAGGCTGCCTCAAATACATCCCTCACCGGTATGGATTCACTAAGTTCAAATTTGCTTCATTTTTATCTTTATTAAGCTTGATTTGCAGAACAACTTATTTGAACTGTGGAAAAACATTATCATGCACCCAAGTACAGTGGTATAAACAAATAGAAGTAACAGACCGCACTGTAATATAACTAATAACGAAACGTGATATTGACATCAGTCGAGTTCATGAAACAGACAATGGTTTTTTATGCAAATGGATGCAAGTCTTATGGAAAAAATTTCATTTTCTTAGGTTGATTAATTGTTAGGCACCTACATGTGGATTCAAAAAAGAAAACCTTGGAGTACTTGCAGGTTAGCAGGAGCAGCAGTAATCGATCCGGCAGTTAATAGTCGGTGGAGAGGGTATCCTGCCAAATTAACCCGAAAAGTCTTTGCATTGGCACCAGTACAAGACAAATGGACAATTCTAGTGTCTCACTACACCCCGTTCCTCACCTATTGGTGGAACACTTAGAAACAGTTTCCTGCTTCAAGTGTTGTATCCCACGTCATTGATATTTTCTTTAAACAGGATTTCGAGCTTACTCCCAGACTTTTCAGCGGACATGGTATGTACGGTCCTTGAAACCTTTCAAAGTTTGTCAAAATCTTATACATAGAACGTCTCTTCTTACTATCCATTTCTTATTTCTTCAGACACAAATAAGGCAGCAAGGTGAATCCGTGTCAATTTTCAGTGATATGAAACTAAGAGTGGTACTTAATTATGATTTTAGAAGCTTATTTAGTTGAATAATGTTAGCCTAAAACTACAGCTTAGTTAGTTTAGGAATGTTAGCCTGTTCAGTTGGGTACTAATACTAGTACCAGACTGAAACCTGCTGTTTACTACCTAGTAATAATAAGAATATGATTTATGAGTAGTTTCTGTTTGTTATTTTGATATGGTATTCCTAGTATATATATGTATGACTACTGACTAGTATACTTATACTCAGCGGCTTCGCCGCGCCTTACGCCTTGCACAACATAGATCCTATGGATCTTGAGAATCCCTTCAGTAACAAAGAAGGTATAGTCCACCTATGGCAGGGACAAGTTTGTCTTCAACGCTATACTACAGAAAAGCTCTCATGGATTCACTACCAAGAATTAGCAGGTGCAGGACACTTGTTCCCCTACACTGCTGGTTGGACTGATGCCATCGTGAAGTCACTCGTATTGGGAGAGAAGTAGGGCTGCTGGGCTGGATGAACTCTTCTTCTTCTTCTTCTAAGCCTTTAGTCCCAAACAAGTTGGAGTAGGCTAGAAAGGGAATCGAGGACTTCCCAAGCAGTCACCCATCTTGGTATTGCTCCCACCCTTTCCTAAGGAAATGGCTGGTTTTCAACCAAACAAAGGTACATGACGACTTCCCAAGTGGTCACCCATCTTGGTACTGCTCTCGCCCTTTATTAGTGCTGGATCGCCAAGCCTATCGACCCTTCTAGATGAACTCTTCTGCTTGTTTTTATTTGGTTGAAACTGTAGGGTTCATTTGTGAACTACGCTTATTCCTCTTATTAACGTTAAAATCCTTGCCCTGTCATTTCTATTACCAAAAACAGACATGGAGATGATGTGAAAAATTAAACTTGTTTTCAAGTTGGAGTTTCTCACACACACATCAAGAAATATAGAGATGTATAATTTTTATACTCCTAGGAAAATATCTTTAAGGTATTTGTTTTGTTTAAACCAAAGGAACCCTCCTCCCTTGATTCTCTCTAGTTAAAGGAATAAACTACGAACCAACCTGTGGTGAACGAAATACAAATCTATGGTATATCACTAAAGGTTAACACTGAGTTTTACCAGAGCATTCTACTATTGTGTCATTATTCAAATCATGTACAAAATGATGAAAGACTTATAATTTGACTAACTTTAAGGTCAAGCACAGGCTCAAGAATTGAATGACTGCATGATTCACAAGTAACAAAGTTTCAAAACTTACCACAAATGCAGAGCGTATCAGTTACTAAACGTAATCAACAGTTGCACCTTTGACAAGTCCGTATGAGCTTTTGTCAACAACAAGCTTAACACCTTCTTTTGTAAAAACCCTAAAACATTACAAAATTTCCAAGTGAGATACACATAAGGAAACAAAAACAAAAAGAAACATCAAATAAATTTAGAGGAAGATGGATAGAAAATAACCTGTCGTTTGGTTTAGGTTCAACATCCAACTCGAGAATATATTGGAACCCAGAACAACAACCAGCCTCCACACTCAAACGTAGCATCTTATCTTTAGCTTGTTTAGCTTGCAATTCTTTCGATCTCTGCAAAGCAGGCTTAAAGTCAAAGACTAGGTAAAGAAATCATAAATTTTCTGTAGAACATCCAAAGTATTCTACATTACATCAGTCCCTTGAACGACATGACTCAATTTTCTCAAAAGGTACATGTTTAAGAACATTATGGATATCACTAGTCAAGAAATCATAAGCTTTCACGAAAAGCACCCACAGTATTCAACAATATAGGAGTCCCTCGAACGATAACTTTTAGCAGAATAATGCAATTTTCTCAATTCATCATAAAATGGGAGTCCTAATTCCTTACATACCATTACAAAACCAAATCGATTTTCCATAATTACCCATGGACTGTTAAAAAGAGTTGTATTTTCAAGAAATTGAATGCTTGGGGCATCCTTAAATGAGCAATTTATAACACCCAAAAACCCACAATCTACATTACCAAATCGATTCAGCTCAAACTACCTCAACTTTAGAGAGACAAAACAAAGAGATACCGAAAGAGAGATAGGGATTTTACCTGGATGCAATTCTCAGTCATATGAACATCATCTTGATTCACAGAAGCAGAAGAAGAAGATTCATCCAAGAATAACTCAAAACATTTCTCCCTTGATTAATATTCCATCAAAGTCTAATCGTAATAAATGGTGTCAGTCAATGAAACAAAGATCCAGCATTGTTGGTGTAAGACATCTGCCCATAATAATATCATCCACCGCTACCATAAAAATCCTTCAATTCTCCCAAAATTCTTCTGTCATTTAATCAAATGAGAGAATCAGGACTCAATCCAGATTACAGTAATTACCAAATAGAATCTCATATACACGGGATGATCAATTAACAGGTGCTCAATAGGTTCGATTTCAGTTACTTCTCTAGCCTCTAAAGTTTGGCTGCCCAACAACCACAACACACTATGTGTGTTCTTGACATGTATTCATCATACAATTGCAATCAATTACACTTATTTCTGTACATTCATAATAGAGCTCCACAAAACATGCATTCATGTATATGAAATTGTTTTGGTTTGTAGACAATTTCACTACTTTCTGTACATTGATGGTCCATTGAACTAAGGAGTTTGGGGTCTGTAGCATCTCCATGATCAAGACTTTGCTCATGCAGCAGTATCCTAAACATCGACTCCATCCTGAAAATTCATGGTTCACTGGCATGATACACAATTGAAATTACCAAATAGAATCAGCACTCAATCGAAATTACCAAATAGAATCTAATATACATGGGATCATCAATGAACCGGTGCTCAATAGGTTCAATTTCAGGGATTTCTCTAACCTCTAAAGTTTGGCTGAAGGCCAACTACAACTCACTATACTTCATCATACAGTTGCAAACAATTTCATACTTTTCTGTACATTCATTATCGAGATCTGCAAAACATCTAATAAATGCATTCATATATATGAAATTGGTTTGTTTTCTAGACAAATTTGACTACTTTCTGTACAATCATAAAAAAGAAGGTTCATTTCGTCTTCCTTGATCAAATAAAAATACCCCCATTATCAAAAACCATGAGACCCAATTATTCTACAATGAGGTTAGTTCAACCTAGCTGCTGCTGCTGCAACCCACACTTGAGGTAAACCATAAATCAACAAAACCCACCAAATCAATTTCAAATTCAGTAACAGGGTTTGGATAGAAAGAACTCACCGATCTGCAGAATCCTGTACAACTTCTGCAGCAGAGAATAAAGGATCAGATTCCCATTCGCGAATAGCAGCACTCATTCTGTAAACCCCAGTTCTCAATCTTCCTAACTAAAAACCCTCACTCGACGAAGAAGAAGATTGGATTATTGATCTCCTGCACACTGGGAGTCACTGATTTAATTTTAGGGATTGAATTCAAAAGAGAGAACAAAGAAGAGGGATTTTTAATTCCCCTCTGTTTTGGAATTTAGAGCTTTAATCTGTCTAATTCTATACTTAAATTTTATTTTAGTAGTTAAATATTTGAAGACCTGCCGTGCTCTAACTTTTGGGAATCGATCAGTATTCGATATGTCTGTTTCGGAACTTGGGGATTTTTTTTTTTACAATTTGACGTGTGTATGTGGTACCCATGGAGTCTTGGAAAACAATTTGACTAATAAAAACCGGGATTGCCTGGTCCCAGATTTTTGTTGAAAAATTACTCATTTGACTTCCGTCTGCCGCATGATTGGCTAAACCATCCGCTGCTTGATTTTCCTTCTCTGTAGTTGTGTCGGATAGTAGTAGCTTGCGGGATCTGCCGTATTCTATTCTTTATTTCCTCAATCATCCCTGAAATGTGCCAAGGAGGGGGAGTAGGGGATGTGATGAGGCGTAGAAGGTTTTCTGAATCCGTCTCGAAGAAGACTTTTCGCCATTGCCTATATGTTGTTGTTCTCGATGCCAAAAGCAGAGCCCAAGTTTCTGCAGTTAAGGCGGTCGTAATTCCTAAAGGTTGAGCGAAAGCCATTATAGTTCGTGCGTCGGAGTCCCCGCAAATGAAGCCTGCACCTGCGAAACCTGGGTGACCCCTGGCTCCCCCATCTGTGTTAATCTTAATCCAGTTCAAGTTCGGGGTGGACCATCCTACCGAGATTGTCGAAATCCTTTTGGCGCTTCTTGAGTGGTTATGAGTCGGTGAATCTCCTGGTAGTACTGGGGGTAAGGATTCTTGTGCCGCAAAGTATTCTTGATGCTGTTTTTGAGCCCGACCTAAGATTTCTTCTGATGTTGTTTGTTTTTGGCAGAATATTAGTTCGTTCCTAGCCAACCATATGTTCCAGAGTAGAAAACAGAAATATGAGATGACAGATATCAGTGCTGATTGTTGTAGGAGTTGAGAAATGGTTGTTTGAGGTGTGAACGCAAATGTGGGGTTATAGTTGGAGTTTGGTGCAGTCGAAAGCTGAGTGAATAATGTGTTCCAAGATGTAGTGGCAATTGTGCAGTGAATTAGTAGGTGAGTCGCTGATTCCGGATCAGTGTTGCACTTGGGGCAAATATCGGAGTTGGTCAAATGGATGTGATGTAGGAGAGAGAAGGTTGGTAGACCTTCATTGATTGCTTTCCACAAGAAAAACTAAATTTTTGGTGGACACGGTAAATTCCACAGGAATTTGGTAGGTGGGAGAGGGGTTTGAATAGGTTGACCAAGGTTTAGACATTTGTATCCCGAAGAAGTAGTGTATTTCCCAGATTTTGAATGTGGCCAGATAATTTTGTCTTGGGGTCTATCTTGGGGGAGGTGAATGTTTATGATTTTTTGGGCTGCAAGATTGGGGAGGGTGTTTAATTTTTCCTGATCCCAGTTATGAGAGATCGGATCAATGATATCAACTACCTTGTGGATAGGATAACATTGTGCTGGGTCCAGGTTTGGAGAGTTTGGAATCCAGTTGGCTTCTATTGGTGTTGATAATCCATTCCCAATCTGATGAAATATCAGTTGTTGTATGGTAGGAACGATTGATGCCAATTGTCTCCATTGAGCGGTGGAACAAGATGGTATGGTATGAATGCCTTGTAGAATTGGTTGATGATGAAGATATTTTTCAGTGAAAAGACTTCCACAGATGGAGTTAAGTTGTTCATGCAAGCTCCAAATTCTTATCATTAGAAGAGCCTTGTTATGATCACTGCTTTTCCTTATACCTAGACCTCCTTCGGATATTGGTTTTGTTAGATAATCCCAACCAATAGGATGAAGTTTTTTAACCGAAGTATCATGTTCCCAGAAAAATTTTCTGGTGATACGATCTATTTGTTTGTGTACATTGATGGTAGATTTTGTGTTTGCATGATGTGGTTTGAAGTGGGGGTTAGAGAGGTTTTAATGAGCATTCGTCTTCCTTCTTGAGTTAGACATTTTGTCATCCATCCTTTTGCTTTTCATGCTAATCTTTGGATGAGAGGTGCAAATGTGCGATTAGGTGCTCTTCCTTGCTTGAATTGGACCCCTAGATAGATAGGGGGATTTGATGTGGCCGGCATATCGAAGATTGTTGTAGATTACTTACCTTGTTCGGGTCCAATCTTGGATGATGGATTATTACAGATTTGGAATTATTAATTACCTGACCCGCCGAAATTCCATAAGAATGAAGTAGGTTCTTGAGTTAAAGGTTACTCTGGTCGGAGGCTTTGAAGGTGACTAGAAATCCGCATACATTAAGTGAATAATGGGCGGTGCTTTTTTGATATGTTGAGTCCTCGAACGAGCTTTTGATTTTGAAGGTTTCCCAGATTTGTAGATAGGATTTCTGCACAAATTATGAAAATATAGGAAGAAAGTGGGTCTCCTTGTCTGATACCTCTTGTTGGGTTGATGTATCCATGACGTGTACCATTTATGTTGATCGAATATGTAACAGTTGTGACACATAACATAATATAATCTACAAAGGTTGATGGAAATCCAAGCTTGGTGAAAGCAGTTTTGATGAATCCCCAATCTAAGCTGTCGTAAGCTTTCTGTACATCCAGTTTGAGAGCTATTTTTGGATCCTTAGTAAGGATTGAGGTTCGGATATGGTGGAATAGCTCTCCAGAAATTGCTATGTTATCATGAATTGATCTTTGTGGTACAAATGCACTTTGAAAGGGGCTTATTAGGAAGGGGAGAAGGGGTCTGATTCGATTAACTAGTATCTTTGCTATGATTTTATATGTGACATTACATAGCCCTATGGGTCTGAATTGTGAAGGTTTTGATGGATGATCCACTTTAGGTATTAGTGTTATGTTTGTGTGATTCATGAGCGGATGCATATTAAGATTATTGAAAAAACTTTGAACCATAACTATCAATTGGGAGTGAGTTGTTTAAAACACTTTGAAGAACTTACTTGTGTAACCATCTGGACCAGGAGCACTCTCAGAATTTATGGAGAAGAGAGCTTGTCTGATTTCCGCTGCAGTTACCTCCTTAGTGAGTAAGTCTGACTTCATGGGAGTTAATCTTGAATTGATATCGGAAAAAAGATCTTCATCTATCAGTGTTGGTGGGGCCGTGTATTGTTGAGTGTAATGATCAAGAATGAGTTGAACTACGTCCTCCTTTTTATGCACCCAGTTGTTTTGTGGGTCTTGAAGTTGTTGTATATTGTTACAGGCTCTGTGAATGGTTGCTTTGGTGTGGAAAAAATATTTATTGAGATCGCCATATTGTAACCATTGAATTCTGGATCTTTGCTGCCAGTATGTTGCATGACATTGTAGCAGCTCTATATGATCGATTCTTAGCTGCTTTTCCTGAGCCAACCAAAATTCCAGCTCATTACCAGATTGGATAACACATTGATGCTGAGAAAGTTTTATCTTGTCCGTCGATTTCTTGATCATAGTTGGAAGGTGACCAAAAGTTTCCTTATTCCATTCCACTAGCGTTTGACCTTGTTATGAGTTTCAGTTGAAGATCATGGGTAGGTTCAACGTCTTGTTGTTGTACCTTACGCAAGCTCAACCACTTGCTTGAGTTGCGGATGAGTGATCCATAGGTGTTCAAATTTGTAATTTTTTGGGGATGAGTTAAAAGGTTGCAACGGGATAAAACGGCCCCTTAAAATGTTATTTTCCTTATAAAATAAAAATATTAGTATGTTGTAGGGCCTTTAGCCCATGTATGCTGCCCATCTATATGTAACTAGGGTTGATACTCTAGCCTATAAATATAAAGACTTAAAGGCCTAGACAAATAAAGCTCCCACATTGAACAGTGAGGAAACTCTTGCTTCCTATTGGTCGAAATAGGTTTTTTTTGAGTTTTGTGAAACGAGCGTTTTGGTGAGGACACTTGGCAACGTATAATTGGTTTTAAAAAAATAGGAAAAAGATAAAAAAAAACAAACAAACAAATTCAATTTGAAATTCATGAAGTGGCAATATTTAGGTGAGGACACTTGGCAACGTATGATTGGTTTGAAAAATACAAACTTAAAAGGAAAACATAACTTATCGTGTTTGGAATTTTAAGGAAGTACAAGTTCAACTTGGAAATCGAGTAATTACTATATTAGGACTATTTTTTTCCAAATTAATATATAAAGGGAAAAAAAGTCCACACATTGTCAAAATTACAAACTTGAAAGGAAAACCTAACTTACCGTGTTTGAAATTTTATGGAAGTCCAAATTCAATTTGGAAATCGAGTAACTGCTATATTAGGACTCTTTTTTTTTTCCAAATTAATATATAAAAGGGAAAAAAAATCCATATATTTTCCGCGAAAATAAAAGGAAAAAATAAATGAAATATGCACATATTGTCCTCATATTTAATATATTTGCCCCGCCACACCAAATCAAAAAAATAAATAAATAAATAAACGCCACGGGGTGGGGCGAAGTCCGCGCACACCAGATCAAAATGCATCGCTGCAGGGCGGGGCGAAGCCCCACGCGCACCAAATCAAAAATGCATTGCCATGGGGCGAGGCGAAGCCTGCGCACACCAAATTTATATAAAAAAATAAAAATAAATTGCACATATTTTCCACCTATTTAATGTATTTTCCTCGCCACACCAAATCAAAAATACATCGCCACGTCCCTTGGCGAATCCTCGTGCTCACCAAATCAAAAATACATTGCCACTGGGCGGGGCGAGGCCCCGCGCACACTATTTTAAAAATACATGGCCACGGGGCGGGGCAAAGCCCCGCTCTCACCAAATCAAAAATATGTATGGTGCGTAGCACGGGCACAAATCTAGTAGAGGCTTAATCCTATGTAATACTACATTGATATCTAATGAATAAGATCTATTTCTTCTCTATATTTCTCCTTCAACACGTCACTTTGTGCAAAGAAAATTTCTATTAGTTTTTATCGCTCAAGATCAATAGGATCAATCATGGATTCTTTCACGAAGATATTAGCATGGTTTTGATCAAGATTAATTTTTATTATGGATGCATTACCAGGTATTCTCGTTCTAGAAAAAATTTTCGTTTTCATAATATTTTCTAGGGTTCCACGAAATATATGATTGTCAAACATAGAGATTTAACCGTTCGATTTTCATGAAATTTAAATATGTTCAACCAAATTAGGTATTACGTACTCCTTTACAATTTTAATCAAATCGTAATATGATGCAATCTCAAAAACTAGATTTTAATGAATCTGTGTACGTTCAGGAAAACCCTAATTTATAACAGTGTCGAGAAACCTAAGTTTTAGGAATTAAACCGTTAGATTGTGCAATTTTATTATATGTTATATATTGTTCTCCTTGAACCACTTTAAAATTTTCATAAAGATCCAACCATGGGAAATACTCCAAAGTACGTGATATTTCCAGCTGTGTCCACAAAAACGTTAATTAGAACAGTCATACGGCATCATGAAAATATTTTTATTTGGCCGTTGGATTTCCAGTTTGATCTTTACTCATGCCTCAATTACGGTGGTAAGGAAACCCCCCTTCTGGTTTTCTCCGTCAAGTTCTATATTTTTGATTTTTTCTTCGTCATTTTTTTGTGATAAAGATGATATCATATGTGAATTGACTGAGTTTTTTTTTCATTTTTGTGAATTAAGTGCTAGATTTGTGGATTTTTTTTTAAAATTTTTTTTTTTTTTTTTTTTGTGATAAATATGATATCATATGTGAATTCACTGAGTTGTTGTTTCTTTTTGTGAATTAAGTGCTTGATTTGTGGATCTAGTTTTTTTTGTGATAAAGATGATATCATATGTGAATTCACGGAGTTGTTGTTCATTTTTGTGAACTAAGTGCTAGATTTATGGATCTAGTTTTTTTTTTCCTTCTTTCTTTGTGATAAAGTTGATATCATATGTGAATTCACTGAGTCGTTGTTCCTTTTTGTGAATTAAGTGCTTAATTTGTGGTTCTAGGTACTTTTTTTTGTCTATTTTTATTTTCGTCTTTTATTTGTGATAAAGATGATATTATATGTGAATTCACTCAGTTGTTGTTCATTTTTGTGAATTAAGTGCTAGATTTGTGGATCTAGGTGTGCAAATGGTTCTTTTTGAGGTTAGATCTGTATAATAATTGAATGATTTGATTATGTGTGTACAGGAGTTGGAATTGATTAGAATTCTTGTTTTTTATTTTTCTAGACTTCAGTTTTCATCTATATTCATTTATAATTGAGGGGGTTTCTCTAAGAACCTAATTTTTAGTCATTTTAATTCGATCCCTACCTCTTGTTGTTCACAGTGATACCTCGGTTTTCTTGTAGTCTTTTTTCTTGTTGATTTGGTTTTATGATTCAAGTTTTTTCTTTTGGATTTTTCTGTTCACTAGTGGTTTGATTTCCAATTAAGTGATTTTTTTGTCATAGTCCACGGTTTAATCCCAAAGATAATTGATTCTTTTTAGATTTTTTGATACAAATGTTGGAATTCCTTGATGGGTTGAATGAGAAATTAGGTACAAGCAATTTGGTTCTTTCCAACAGTTTTTGTGTGTGTCTTTTCTGAATATCTGAACTACTGTGATTTCTGCGCATAAGTTATTGATCGAAATATGATTTCATTTGATTTTCTTTGATTCAAGATAGCTAATAAGTTTTGCAATTTTCTTTGTGCAACACAGTCAATTTGGTTCTTTTCTAACATTAGAGACACGGTTAACTCTGCTCACATAGTATATTCTCAGTGTAGATTTAGTGTGCCTGCTATTGATATTTTCATAAGAAAAGTGATTGATATAAAGTGAGACATTACAAAATCTGCCATTTTCAGAAGCACTAAAAGAAAGTGATACTTTTTTAGCTTGTTCAGAAACAAATGTATCCTGCTCGAATCTCCGGCTGGGGGAGCCGAGAATGATCATGAAGTCAACAGTTTCATGGCACAATATGATATAATTGATGAAGTCAAAGCTTCTTTGGAGAACCTATGCCCTGAAACGGTCTCTTGCTTATTGCCTTGGTTGCTCGAGACACTGTCTTGCAGCAGGTTGTACATCCTCAACTTATTTCGTTAGTTTAATGGATTCTATTATGCGCTTATGGTATGTATCTTTCAACTGATATATGGTGTGATTTGTTGTAGTTTTTACTTTCCTTAGTCTTTATATGACAATCTACATACATAAAATCACAGAACAACTTTCAAAGTTCATAATAAAAGATAAAGTAATATTTTCCAAAGCTCCTACTTGGCTTTCTTTTTCTTCTTAGGTTTTATTTTTATATTTCACATTATTGTGTCCCCAAAAACATTTTTAATTGCATTATGTAAGTATTTCATGTCAGTTAGTTGCATTTCACATCTTTGCACACACATACATAACATATTTTTATTATAAACATATTGTCACATACAATTTGGTAGCCAAGTTTCAACTTGTTAACGTAAATGTTTCTGTTTGGAGTCAATTGTGAAATTCAACTTAAGCATGATTGTTTCTTAGGAAAATTCAATAGCTTATGACCAGTCTTGTTAACTTGCATCCTAGTATACAGATTAAGGAAGCATACAAAATATTTTTTTGCGTAGGACTCACATCTTTTTGGTTATCTAAATTTTTTTGGAAATTTTATTTTCTTATTTATAAAATGGGTTATTTTCACTTTGAACCTTAGAAATTGAAACATATTTTTACAAATAACATTTATGTGGAAACTAAGAAAATAGGAAGTGAGGTATGTTGTATTATTATATTTTAACCGTTATAATTTATCATCTTTTTTATACTTGATGTGCATATTTTATAGAGAAGTTTATATTAATTGTAGGATAAATTTTCTCAAATATTTACATCATACAAATATTCATAAACTATGGTTAAGACTTTAAAGGTCAATATTCGTAGTACAATGGAAGCCGGAAAACATAACGTTTTATGAAGGAGGGGTTAGAAGATAATATTCAGCTTATATAACTCTTTTCTTATGTTAGAAGTTAATTTTAAGTGCATTATTTATGAATATAATAACTTCTTATGTATTCTTTTATAGGTAACTCACATATCATTAAAAGAAACTCATAGTAGAAGTGAGAGTGGGGAAACCACCAGCAATGTTTTCATTCGGCTGAAATCAGATTCAGAGGAAAAGCAGTATAAAATAAACAAACAACTTTCAAATTCTATGATAAAAGATAAAGTAATATTTTTCAAAGCTCCTACTTGGCTTTCTTTTTCTTCTTAGTTTTTATTTTTATATTTCATTATTTTTTGTCCCCAATTTTTTTTTTAATTGCATTATGTAAATATGTCATGGAAGTTAGTTGGATTTCACATCTTTGCGCGCGCACACACACACACATAACACATTTTTATTACAAACATATTTTCCCAGTCAATATATTTTCTTAAGCTTGGCAAAACTACGCATACTAATTACACCCATCTACCAAGTAAAATTCACACCCGGTTTTAAAGCAACCCCACCACCACCAACATCTCCTCCACCACCGACGACTAAAAAAATAAAAAAACATTGTAATGACGTCATCCTGGAGTAATATACATTAATGAGGCTCAAAATCTTACTTGAGATTTCTTTTCCGTCCTAAACGATGCTTTGGAGAAGTCAATTTGTCCTTCGGTGTATCTAAATAGCACTCAAAAAATATGTAAACCCTGGTATAAGTATTTTGTTATTTAATATATTTAATGCAAAAAACTCAAAGCAAGTCTTATTAAAAGTCTTCCATGATTGATTTGGTTTTACAGTAGAGCCGACATAACTGCTCATTCTTCCTCGATAACGACGGCCTTTTTTATCACGGTTGGTTGTTATTCAACCACCAAGTGAAAAGGATGTCACTGAAAAAACAACAACATTTTATTTGGGCCGCAATGACTTTGCATCAATAAAATTATTGAACATTGTTGTTGATTGGGTCAAGATAAAACAGAGTAAATGTGTTAATTTTTTTGGATCCGGAAAAAGAAGAGCTAGCATTTCAAATATCTAAGAGATTTGGAAGCAAGGTAAAGTATATTATAAGTGTTTAATTGACTTTATAGTTTGTCATTTCTATACACTTTATGTGTGGATTTATAGAGAAGTTTATTTTAATTATAGGATAAATTTTGTCAAATCTTTGCAAAAAAAAAGCGAGTATTCATCAAAGACTTTCGAGGCTAACCATCGTCGACATGTTGGTGTACAATGGAAGCCAAATGAAAACACATTTTATGAAGGAGAGGTTAAAAGATAATATTTAGCTTATATATAACTCTTATTTAATGTTACAAGTTAATTTTAAGTGCATTTTATAGGTAGATAATGACTTCTGATGTATTCTTTTAAATGTTACTCACATATCATTGGAAGAAAACTGAGAGTAAAAGTGGGATCAGTGGGGAAAGCACCCTGAATGTTGTCATTAATTATGCTAAAAACATATTCATAGGAAAAGAAGCTGAAAATTAATGAACAACTTTCAAATGCCATGAACAAAAGATAAGGTAATATTTTCCAAAGCTCTTACTTGGCTTTTTTTTTTTCTTCTTATTAGTTTATTATTTATTATTTCATCTACTATTAGTCATAAAGTTTGTATTGCGTGTAAATCTGTCGTGTTACTCAGTTGCATTTAACATTTAGGTTTGGACGTTAAGTTTTTTTTTTTAAAATGTTTCTGTTTGGAGTCAATTGTGAATTTTAACTTAAGTATCAATCAATCGTTAAATGCTTCTGTTTCTCCAGGTAGCTGTTGGAGAGGTTATCTCTATCGATTTATAGCTGATCTCATTTACAAAGATTGGAAGTATTGTGTTAGAGCATTTCTTGGTCGACCTCACAAGCGTTGCTATCTCAAGCTTGTTTGTCAAGTTTAGTTGATCAAAACTATAGTCTTGATTTCTAGTCTATCTATAGGAGTTTCAGACTAGGATAGATTGTATAGTTGAGCTTTAGATTTCACAACGCTTACAATTAAAGACGAAGATCTACTGAAGAACTCGGAGGAACTTCATCAACAAAAGGTATGTGAAGACTAAAACTTTTCTATCACACAGAAAGTCTATTCTTTTCTTCAATCTCCTATTGAGACAAAAGTCGTTATACGATATAGTCTTTCGTATCATACGCATTTTTATTTGAAGTGACTACAACTCGCTTATCATTTTCTCGAAATATGTGTTGGTAGCTTTTCATCTTAGCTATGTTCATCGTGATTCTTGACGAGTTTAGTTGGAAACAATTTATTTGTTGAAAATTAAATAATAAGTCAAAAGATGATCATGTAGAAATTGCCCTGAAACATCTTACATGATTTGTATGAGACAGTCATTTGATATCGACTTGGAAAATTCCCTACTGATCATTCGATCACTTTAAAAATGCTTATTAGCTAATCGTTTGTGCCAGACATCCATTATCGTCTTATAAGTATTTTTCAATGATTGAAATGGGAGTTTAGAGCTAAAACCCATGTCTGGATACATTACAGTAAGTATACTAAGTATGCGAACTGGTTTGATATAATTCAGGACCGGAAACCAAGTTTGCGTACCCGTTCGCAAACTGTTTCAACTGTTTAAGTCAGGGTAATTAAGTTTGCATACTCGTTCGCAAACTGACTTAACTATTGAAGTCCGGGAACTAAGTTTGCAAACCTGTTTGCGAACTTATTCACCTGATTTCGGTTAAGAACCAAAGTTTGCGTACCCGTTTACAAACTGTTGGTTTTGACCAATGTCCGGAACTTAAGTATGCATACCCGTTTGCAAACTTAAGTGGTCCAAGTTCTAAAATCGGCTAAGTATGTTTTCATACTCATGAACAAATACATTTATATAATAAGGAATGCAATATTTGCAAACTGTGGTTTAATGTTCATGAATTGATTCTTGTACTTATGAATCAATCCGATTTCGCTTCAATTGGATCATGTATACTTCCTTGTGATTATTAACAATTGAACGACTCTATGAAGAATACAATTAGATTTTTTGATTATTGTTAATCATTATAAGTTGATCTAAATGTGTTAGATGAATATGGATTAGACAAAAGTGTTCATATGGCTAACTTTGGTTATCTATTATTGAGCCGACTCAATATACACGTTTAAGTACAATTACCCATTTCTAAATGAAGTATATTTCATTTGTATGTGACAAGCTAAGTCCATCCAACGGTGGAGAGATATTTATTTGGTTTCAAGCAAAGCTTAGCTTGTATATGTTTTGGGGTAAAAACTGATTCTGCTGTTTTTGGTAATTTGGGGTGTGCTGATAAGAAACGAATTCAAACCCTAAACAAATGCACTGCACGGGAATGCTTTTAGGTTCGAGAGATCAATCTTTAAGACTCTGGCCTAAACCAAGAAATGGTCGTTCCAGATTCAATTCGGTCACAAGGTGAAGGAGAATGGTTGATCTTAGGGAGGGAAGCGGAGAAGGTGTTTGAGATCAGAGTGTTGAAGGTGTGGTTGTTTATGACTTGCGTATCAGAAAATGGTTTCTGGCTACTTGTGTTGATAACACTTGTGTTCTGTCCCTTTTGAAATAAATTGAAAATCTATTTATGCAAGTCATTGAGCACCCCTGATCTCTTAGGAAGTGGAGGAAGTGAAGTAGTGGAGAAGTGGGTTTTGTGTAGAAGGTAATGATCATCGTGTCTCCGTTATGAGGGATGACTGATCACACGTTCTCCCACTACTCTCATTACTAATAACCGTCCGTCTTTCCTGACACGTTCTCGTAATGCACGCGTTGCACGCCGCACGCTGTAAACCGCCAAACCAATACCCCAGTAAGACTCCCCCAGTTTGTGACATGTTTGGTGTCTCGAATAAGTGGGTCAAGTCGTGGGACTTGCCGCGGATAATAGCACATGAAGCTATTAGGTGAAACAACTAAGTTGTCTATGAGGCCGACATGAAATATCGTATGTATTTGATGCATGTGAAGCATCATATTTAAGCATCTCAATTTAATCGATGTGTATGAAGTATCATTATTTGCCTGATTGAATAAGTCGTGAATAAGCGTCTTAAAAGGGTAGCGCGATCGACCACTTTGGGTGATCATTCGAGTGCCCTATGGGCGAACTACCACCTGGTCGATCACTCCCTTTGGAGGAGTGATGGCCGACGATCATAACGCTACTTTGTTGGTTTGCTGGAAATAAATCTACATCGTCCAACTAGGCTAGCAAAGTTGGGTGGACGAGATGGATTGCGGCAGTTACATATTGTTGTTGATGCAACTTATGGTTTAAAAACCGTGTGGCCCACCCCTCTTTGGATGAGCGTTTCAAGAGATCAAGCCCTAGTTTGAATAGGCCGGTTGGTCATGTGAAAATGTGGGTCGACGGTGATCACATTAACATCTTCGAGATCGCCTGAATCTAGATCTATACCGCTTGTTTAGGCCGGAAAAGATGGATGGTTGTGATCAATTTACGACATAAGTATGTTTCCGCAATCCCAATCAGGGTTTTGAAACAGCCGCGGCTTCTCTAGTTCGATCGAGCAATTCAATGCATCATTGAATTCCCATGGGTAAGTCGATCGAGCAGGAATAGTGTTGGGCCGGTGGTGAATTTGTGCGCACCTCCCTGACTGTCCAAAACGCGATCTAAGCCATCCAAACAGGCTGGCTATGTTGGATGGTCGTGATCGATTTAAGACATTAATACACTTCTGCGACCCAAATTAGGGTTTTAAAAGCATCGCGTCTGCCATAATTTTGGAAAAAGATTTATTGCCCTACAAATTTGCCGTGGACAGACCGATCGAGTGGGGGGAACAATGGTCCGCTGGTGTGCCTGCTGACACTTCCTTAATCGCTCGTAGAAAGATCCAAGTCGTCCAACCAGGCTGGCGAAGTTGGACGGTCATGACACTTTTGAGTCTGGTTTAGACAGTTTAGCTCATTCGAGCTTCTTTCAATAACACGACCACCCTATTTAGAGTTAGTGTTTGACAACGCTGGGATGCGTTTAGGCAAAGTCTGGTTGGTTGGGACGTTGATGGGACCACAGGCGGTTAATACAGTAATTACCTAGTTCTGCTAGGAGTGGTCTAGGTTTGTTGAATTGCACGGCCAAATTGAATGGCCGTGATCGTTTCTGAGACTGATATTAACAATATAGATATTCCTTAAGGAATTCAAGCACGACCGAGCTAGCTTATAAGCGCGTCGATACGAGATTATCTTTATCAGAGAGTGATGTAGCCCGTGTGAGTGTTTTCATGCAGGTTTCAATACTGACACTTCGGGAGATTCATGTTACTCTGTTGCGAGCGAACATTTAATCGTCATGTCATGCCAATATTGAGAGTTCGCTGGGGAACATAGCACAGGAAAACACTAGACAGTCCATGGATTAGTTAATAATGCTGGTGTAAGATAAAATCTATAGAATATTTGGGATTGTTGCTACATGCACCATTCTGAGTAAATTTTATACACATAAATATATTGAATTTCTAAATACATATATGAGCGAAGAGGCTTAGGCACTCAACACTTTTAAATGGCTCCATTTCATTAGTGAATAATGCAACTAGGAGCTTAAATACTTGTAGGCTCTATACTAGTGAACAATTCATCTAGGAGCTTGAGTTTCAATACAATATGAAGAGCGGCATAGGCACTCATCAGATTTTGATATATTCTTCAAATTCGTTACGGAATATATACATATAAAGGTCTATTACTTCCGATGTCGGGTCAGGTAGATAGACTTTTACAATTTTCGCCCTAAACTAAAAACCACCGTCAATATTAAGTCCCCTGCTTAGCACGTAACAGTGACATTGTTGCGGGGTAAGCACTAGATGGTGACAGACGAAAAAAAACCAATAAGATGAAGTAGATAGATGTTACCAGAGGTATATCGCTTGGTTTGAACTTCCCTTGCAATCCTAATGGTGAAGTAGCTTCCAATCAGGGGCTACTAATAAATTACCGCTCTTGCTCATCAATGGTAGGAAAAAGGAAGCGGCATGTCCGGCCAAGTCTTTGAAGCTCAACTAGATTCTCTGAATCCAGTTCGTATGAGCGAGAGGAAGAAACCCATTCTGGATTTAAAATTTCGTCGGGTGTAAAGGGAGCTTATTCTCTTTCCTGTTTTGTACGAACATCAAGACCCACCCATCTTAATGTACACCAAACAACAGCAAGGTAAGTCCGTCTTTGTATTCTTAATGTGAGTGAAATATCCACGTTTAATTAGATGTGATTGACTTACTTTGTTAGCAGTGGTAGAGCGAGTATCAACAGCAACAAAGAAATATCCAGTGGTTATGACCATCAGTAACGTGAGCAAGGAGAACTCAAGGCACGTGCTCTTTTCTCTTTTGCACATGTAGCCACCCAACAATAACTAGGAGTGTAAAATTTTTTCTAGTTGGATAGAATGTCACCTGGGAATATTTCTGCTACTAATCCAAGGGGAATTAATGATTCCAAAGACACAACCAATATGGATGATGACTTCTTTGAAGTGTCCTATACGATTGTTAGGACTCATCTTAATCACGTGACGATTCTTCTTCCTGGACCAGAGAGTGTAAAAGTTGTACCATTGATCTTCACTGGAATGTGTAATTCTGTCTCCAGCATCTCCAGTAAATTTCAAAATTTTCCGAACTCCGTTGTGCTTGATTGCGAGAGTTATTGACTTTAAGTTGTTTGGTGGTCGTATGATTGGTATCCTCTAGGCAAGGTGGAGGCAGTTCCCAGGGGAAATAGGTTCTGTCAGAGAGGATTGCAGGTGGAGCTCGAGCAGCTACAATGATCTCAAATTATTCGGATGTACGTGTATGTACATGTTTTGCTCTGTTTGACTAGCTGAATTACCTGGATAGCTTTGAACTAATCTTGCTCAACTTCTTTCGTAGTATTAATGCTTTAAGAAGATGAACGCCCTTGTTGGATTTTGCTTGAATTGCATGTATCCGGGATGACGTTGCAGGAAGAACCGAGAGGTAATGGAGGCGACCGACGATGTTGAGGATGTGATTGCGCCCTCGACCCTCAATTTGATGCTCCTCATGTAAATCACATGTTAATTGGGGGGTTCAGCGTGTCAAGAAGTATACTGAATTGTACGCCTGAATATTGAAGAAGTATGGACACATTTCCATGACCAAATGTGTAGTATGATCAGGCATGCTGCTTCTGAATGAGTGATCGAATATCAGAAGTATCCTCAAGACATGTGTGTAAAATTCGGATTTAATGTTTTACAGTTATGTGAGGGGATTTCCAAAATCCGAAATTTGCGAACTGAAATGGATAGGATTCCTTCCATGAATCTCATTAATCATAAATCGTAAATTGAGAAACTTTCTCAGGAGTTGAAGTTGAAGCAGGCTACTTTTCGGGGTAAAAATGTTTTCTCTAAAAAATATGAAATGTTGATGAATGATTTCCCTTGAGTGTCTTTATTTCCTTCCCAGGATTTTTCCCTTTAGGTGTTTAGGAAATACGAGACGTTCCTTTGTGGTTTGATTTGGTTTTGAACAGGTAGGCGACTCGTCTTGAAGAATAAAGATTTTTGTTTTGTGAAAGAAATAGTGTTTCACTGAAATCTTAACTATGAATGCAAATTGGTGCAAACATTTTGGATGAATTGTATGTATTGTATGAAAAAGAATGAAATACTAGGGAAATGGCAATATAATGTTTCAGGAACTGACGGGAGTTATCTAGTGTGTATTGCTACTCCTCCCAGCTTGTCAGTGCCAAGGAGTTTGCAATAGTCACCTTGTTTAATTTCAGAAACTAGGTAAGGCTCCTACTATTTGACCTCTGTACCTCTTATCCTCGATCGAGACTTCTTCTAAACATTTGATCAAATATTGGCAGGGACCAGCTTCCTCTTAACATCGCTTAGTCGCAATTGGGTTGACGATCGGATCAAGTCCCCAGTTCTTGATGAGATGAGGATTAACAGACTGTAAAAGAGGTTGTTCGAGAAGACTTACTCGTGTGTTTGAGCCTCTGGATATACGATATGGCGCTTCTGGACTTCTTCGTAGTCCCTGTGTTAATCAACGCTTTTTCCAACTCGACATATCTAAGATAAGCAGTGGTTAAGAGTCCCCGGCCGCTTATGCCAATCATGTCTTCCAGAAGAGATTTAGTCCTGGGGGCAGATTCATCGATCGAAGGTAGTCGCTTTCCCGATACAACACAATTTAGAGCGGGAAAGATATCTTGACGTTGTGCCTTGGAGAAATAGAGGTATTTGTATACTCCTTCAGTGCCTAGTTGAAGTTACCCTGAGTCGATCTTCTCCTGGAAGATGTGCTTCAATTTGTTGCAGTCACTTGTAGGATGGTTGACAAACCTATGGAAGCGGCAGTACTTGGGATCTTCCATTTCTTATTTAGTTGGAGGACGTTTGACATGAGGTATCTTGATGACGTCATCTTGTATATAGACCTCCAAGAGTTCAATCACCTCTTCCATTGGAAAGGAAAAATCTGGGAATGGTGGAGTCTCATTTGACCTATGTGAAATGGGAGTCGGAAGCTTAGATTGTTGATAGTTATTCCCCGGATGCTTTCTCTTTCCACCCTTATTAGTGATTAATTGGAGGTTGGGTCTTTTATTAGAAGGACGCCTGATTTCCTGAACATCTTTACTAGTTTCTTCATTCTGGGAAGCTTCGGATCAAATGAGTAAAGTAGCAGCGGATCTCTTAGCAGCTTCTGATGCAATATGGGAATTGATACTTTCAGGAAGGACCCACATAATGAAATCACCTTTTCATTGCGAGGACTCTGATGAGAACGTGTTAAATCCAACGAGTCTTCTTTCTGAGTTTGAGGAAGCATCTCTCGATCTTCATGAGCAGACAAGTTAGGTTGGTGGCTACTTTTCCATTCAACGCGATCATAGGCTTAATCTTCCTCACCAGGAATAGGAATATGAATCTTGGAAGAAGGACTAATACCATCAGTATTGATCCGAAATGGATTGTTGGTGGCGTTTACTTCAGAATGAATGCGTGTTGGTTCCTTTGATAGTTGATCCGTGAGGACTTTCAAGAGCACAAATACTTCGTCCTGCGTCTTGACAATAGTAGCTTGATTCCTGACAATATCATTCAGGATTTTCATCAAATCATGAATAGTTGTTAAATATTGAGACTACATAGCCTCGACAAGGGTTTTGAATGAAAGAACGGATTCATGAGTAACATGTGAAGTATTGTCAGTGCTGGGAGAAGTAAAATTGGGATTGAGGGTTTTTGAACCATTCCTAAGATCAACCATACTGAGAAATTTAGGAAATTGAAAACGGGATAGGGAAAATGATTTTTGCAACCGAGAGATCAATCTCCCATTGTGGTCGCCAGTTGTTTTGGGGTAAAAACTAATTCTTATGTTTTTGGTAATTTGGGGTGTGCTGATGAGAAACGAATTCAAAACCTAAACAAATGCACTGCACGAGAATGCTTTTAGGTTCGAGAGATCAATCTGTAAGACTCTGGCCTAAACAAGAAATGGTCGTTCCAGATTCAATTCGGTCACAAGGTGAAGGAGAAGGGCTGATCTTAGGGAGGGAAGCAGAGAAGGTGTTTGAGATCAGAGTGTTGAAGGTGTGGCTGTTTATGACTTGCGTATCGGAAAATGGTTTCTGGCTACTTGTGTTGATAACACTTGTGTTCTGTCCCTTTTGAAATAAATTAAATATCTATTTATGCAAGTCATTGAGCACCCCTGATCTCTTAGGAAGTGGAGGAAGTGAAGTAGTGGAGAAGTGGGTTTTGTGCAGAAGGTAGTTCTCATCGTGTCTCCGTTATGAGGGATGACTGATCACACGTTCTCCCACTACTCTCATTACTGATAACCGTCCGTCTTTCCTGACAAGTTCTTGTAATGCACGCGTTGCACGCCGCACGCTGTAAACCGCCAGACCAATACCCCAATAAGAATCTCCCAGTTTGTGACATATTTGATGTCTCGAATAAGTGGGTCAAGTCGTGGGACTTGCCGCGGAGAATAGCACATGACATTATTAGGTGAAACAACTAAGTTGTCTATGAGGCAGACATGAAATATCGTATGTACTTGATGCATGTGAAGCATTGCATTTAAGCAGCTCAATTTAATCGATGTGTATGAAGTATCATTGTTTCAGAGCCTGATTGAATAAGTCGCGGATAAGCATCTTAAAAGGGTAGCGCGATCGACCACTTTGGGTGATCAATCGAGTGCCCTATGGGCGAACTACCACCTGGTCGATCACTCCCTGTGGAGGAGTGATGGCCGACGGCCATAACGCTACTTTGTTAGTTTGCTGGAAATAAATCTACATCGTCCAACTAGGCTAGGAAATGTGGGTGGACGAGATGGATTGCGGTAGTTACATATTGACGTTGATGTAACTTAAGGTTTAAAAACCTTGTGGCCCACCCCTCTTTGGGCGAACGTTTCAAGAGATCAAGCCCTAGTTTGAATAGTTCGGTCGGTCATGTGAAAAGGTGGGTCGACGGTGATCACATTAACATCTTCGAGATCGCCTGAATCTAGATCTATACCGCTTGTTTAGGCTAGCGAAGATGGATGGTTGTGATCAATTTACGACAGAAGTATGTTACCGCAAACCCAATCAGGGTTTTGAAACAGCCGCGGCTTCTCTAGTTCGATCGAACAATTCAATGCATCATTGACTTCCCATGGGTAAGTCGATCGAGCAGGAATAGTGTTGGGCCGGTGATGAACTCGTGCGCACCTCCCTGACTGTCCAAAACACGATCTAAGCCATCCAAACAGGATGGCTAAGTTGGATGGTCGTTATCGATTTAAGACACTAATACACTTATGCGACCCAAATTAGGGTTTTAAAAGCATCGCGTTTGCCATAATTTGGGCAAACGATTCATTGCCCTACAAAGTTGCCATGGACAGACCGATCGAGTGGGGGGGAAGGCTGGGCCGCTAGTGTGCCTGCTGTCACTTCCTTAATCACTCGTAGAAAGATCCAAGCCGTCCAACCAGGCTGGCGAAGTTGGACGGTCATGACACTTTTGAGACTGTTTTAGACAGTTTAGCTCATTCGAGCTTCTTTTAATAACGCGACCACCCCGTTTAGGGTTAGCGTTTGACAACACTGGGATGCATTTAGGCAAAGTTCGGTTGGTTGGGACGTTGGTGGGCCCACAAGCGGTTAATACAGTAATTGCCTAGTTCTGCCAGGAGTGGTATAGGTTTGTTGGATTGCTCTGAGACTGATATTAACAATATAGATTTTCCTAGATTTGTTGTTTTGTTGAAAGGTGAAGCAACTGAACTTTTTAAAAGTCAGAAAGGTATTAGGCAGGGGGATCCGATTTCACCTTTCCTGTTCATTTTGGTGGCTGAGGTATTGTCTTTGATGATTAAAAAACGGCAGATGATGGACTTATTTCTGGATTTCAGGTACAAAATGATGGCTCGGTAATAAATCACCTACAATTTGCAGATGATTTAATTGTTTTTCTCAAAGATGATCCAGAACAAGTTCAAAATTTGAAGTGTATTCTCTTGGGTTTTGAAACCGTCTCTGGTCTAAAGGTAAATTTCAGAAAAAGTACAATAGTTGGTTTGGGTGAATTGCATAATGGGGAGTTTGTGTCTTGATTTGTTTGGTTGTTCTTTGACGCAATTACCAATGAATTGTCTCGGTATTCCTCTTGGCAGCAAATCAAAGTGCAAGTCTGTTTGGAATGAGATAATTCAACGTTTTCATCAGAAATTAGCGGGTTGGAAGAAGACGTACTTATCCAAGGGCCATAGATTGATATTGATTCAGAGTGTACTTGTCTAGCTTACCAGTTTACTATCTAGCTATGTTTCAAATGCTGATTCTTTGTTGCTAAGGAGATTGAAAGAATTATTCGCAAGTTTCTTTGGGGTTCTAGTAATTCTACTAGGAAAAGAAATTGGATTTCTTGGTCTAAAGTCTCTCTTCCAAAATGCTGAGGTGGAATAGGTATCAAAAAGTTGAAATTGGTGAATAAAGCATTACATGCTAAATGGGTCTGGCGATATGGGTCCGAAATACATGCTCTGTGGAGAAGGATAATAAATCAGAAATTTGGTGGTGCATATGATGCTTTATTTCCTCACTTGACTAATACGTCTATTTGTCGCAGCCTGTGGAAAGGAATTATGAAATCCAGAGACTTTGTAAAGTCTGGCTCCATATTGACTTTAGGTAATGGAACAAGTATTCATTTTTGGGATGATGAGTGGGTTGGAGGGCAGACGCTGAAAACATCTTTCCTTGATATTTATCACCTGTCAAGAAGAAAAGATGCAATGATTAGTGAAATGATTCGCCAGAGGGTGAACTTACATTTCTCTAGACATTTGAATGAACGGGAGGTGCTCGAGGTACAAATCTTCTACAACTCATTGGTGAACCATCTGTATCAGGTAATGAAGATTCAAGGAAATGGAGATATGGTGACAACTTTTATGTGGCTAGTGCATACTCGGCTCTTGAGACAGAAGGCTTGCTAACGTTCCCGGATAAGCAGCTTTGGAACTCAAAAGTACCTCTAAAGGTTTCCTTTTTAGTTTGGACATTATGTTACAGTGGTGCTCCAACTCTGGATAAGCTTTATGCTGCCGGAATGGTTCAAGATTCCAACTGCCTCTTTTGTGATCAGATGGTGGAGACGAATGAGCATTTGTTCATTCATTGTAGTTACGTCTTTGAGGTATGGAGCTATTTTCTTAACGGTTTTGGTATCAAATGGGTCATTTCTGATAATGTTAAGTCTAATCTCTGGGAATGGGGCGATAAAAAGGTAAAAAGATCCAAAAATATGATTAGGAAGATATGGAGTTTACTCCCCTTTGCTATTTGGTGGTGCATTTGGAAAGAACGCAATGCTAGGCTTTATAATAACTTTGTGAAAGATGTGAATCAAGTGATTACGGACATAAAGTGTTTGTTGTGCAATTGGGGGTTAGCCTCTGATATGTTTTCAGGTTTTACTTTGTCTAACTTGATTTGTAATTGGGATGTAGTAGTAAACTCATCTGTGTAATTTGTGTGTTTTGGTGTCACTATTTTGTTGACTCAAAACTTTTTAATTTAAATTTGCCCTTTTGATGTCAAAAAAAATAATATTAAGGGTGCTTGTGTATTGTTACTCTCTTTGAATAGTTATGGGTGTCAAGGTAGCTGAAAAATATGTTGGGCCTGACAATAAGAAAAATATATATTTTTGGGCCTTAGCCTAAGTTTCCCTGATCAATTCCAAACAACACTATTCGAAACTGTTTATGAAGATTTTTATTTCTCAAGCATGTTTTGTAGCATTCGACGAAGATGGAAAAATGAATTTTACTCGATGATCTTTACTGGTACCTTAAGATACTGTGGATGCTAAACAGTGTCAACTAATCATCTGTCTAGTCAGTGATCACTAGTGTAAGAGCAGACTAAAGCAAGATACTGCTGAAACCTTTTAATGAAATATTCTTAACAATTTCATCAACCTGCACCACCCTGTTTTAAGTTCTAGTCATCACTAGCCACACTGACCAAAAATAAAACTACACGGCAATCTGCAAGGTAATTTGATGAGGACATGCCAATTTGGTTGGTTGTGGTTAACAACATAATGGAAACATATGTCATATGATAATTAATTAGCACCCTAAAAAACGCGTCTTCCTAGTTGGGTTTAATGGAAGCATGGGGTAAATAGTACCTCTTGTCAAACAGATTTTCAGCTGCAGCAGCAGCAAATAAAACGTACCGGTATTCTAACAGATTTTCTAAAAGAGTCGCATATCCATTCCTTGAAAAAACGTTTGCTATGCATGCGACTGCTGGATTTTTCATACTCTCACATCCAGGGATGCAGCCCCTTATGATTTGGACGTTCATAGTCACATAACAATTGTCACTTTCCTGTTTGCCTTGGTTAAACGGTTAATATTCAACTACTAATACAGCGACCACGACCCCAAGCGTTGCTGATTGCTCTCCTCATCGTAGGAGCAGCACTGGTGAGTTACACAGAACAGTTAAGTCATTGCAATTATAATAATCAATATCATTCATCATTATCATAATCAAATTACATTACAAGTCACTGCAATTATAATAATCAAATTACATTGAAATTATAATCAAATTATCATTCATCATTATCATAATCAAATTACATTACAAGTCATTGCAATTATAATCAAATTACATTACAGCTAAACAGAGTAAAACATTATTCAAGTTGAATCTTATTGAACTGGAAACTTATTTCCTAGCTAGATCTTAATCTTCTTCTGCTAATTTTCTCTGTTGCCGTGTAGCCTAAAACCACACAGCGACCGTGACCCCAAGCTTTGCTGCCATCCATGGGATTGCTCTCCTCATCGTATGAGCAGCACTGGTGGCCGAAGCTGCACCTGTCATTCAATTTTCTGCATGATTTTCCTGATGAAACTTGGATCAGGATCATGAAGATGATCATGACCACGACCCCAGGATTGCTCTCCTCGTCGTAGAGGCAGCACTGGTGGTGGAAAGAACTGCACTTGTCTCCTAACTTGCGACATGGATAAACGGAATTTCCGAGTCTACTCATACTGATAATAGTACACCTAACTTCAAACCCATCTATTTGCTTTTCTTCTTCTCTTCTATGTACCATGAACTTTTTTGGTGGAATCTGTGAAATTTACTTTGTTCAAGCAGCATTTTTTTGTCTATTTATAGACACATTCTTCTCCTGTTTTGAATGAGTAATCTAACCATCGTATTCCATTGGGTGTGATTCAACTACTAAAACTTAGTTAGGTTGGTCACATGGTTTTTTTGGTCATTTCTAGAGGTTGTGTGATCTGTAAACAAGATCTGCTCTCTGTCAACAAATGTTTATAAGAAAAACAAATGTGATACCAAAAGGCTGTGAATTATAGTAGAATGTAAAAAAAAAAAAAAAAAAAAAGATGCTACTGCCGGGGGTCGAACACGGGTGACCCGGGTGACAGGGGGGAATACTTACAATTACCACTATACTATAACGATTTGGCTGTGTTTGAATGAGCTATCTACTAATGTGACTCGCATACATTGATAATTCATGTGTGTCAGGCAGTTTCCCTTTGGTGCCACTACCAAGAATGATCGCAGCTGTTGATGCAGCAATTCCAAGTGCAACAGTGGAGAAATCAGACGCCAAAGAAGGGTTGTATTATCAAAGGCCTAGTTAGTTAGAGGGAACTACAAAATCCACTGCTGAGTGCTCACCAATTGATGCAACTCAGTTCTTTCTTCCTATTTTGATAGTATGCGCCTATTGATAGATATCATATCACTAGCTTAAATTTTCAGAGAAAATGTAAGGAAACTGACATTACAGAAAGCAAGAAAGGTTACCCTTTCTTACATTCAATCAGTAATGGCAAAGTAAAATGGTTTTTTATGTTACTGCCAAACACAAACATGTATAAGTCCAGTTTGAGTTCTGAATCCGGTTTTAGATCTGCATATTTATCTTTTTTCTCTATTGTTCTCGAAGAAAACTCAACTTTGAGTGGATAGGTGAAGCGGCGGTCTTTGTTACTTCTGGTTATAATGGATTTAGGCTTACCTCACGGGAGAGGCTTTTGGAGAGGTGTTCAACAAGCAAAACATATTGTGGAAGTTGGGGCATCTGTTGGGTTTTGGTTGGATATCTGGAATGGAGATGCAACATTCAATTCAGGATTCCCTAAGGCTTACATAATTGCAGCAAGCAACCATTGCAACATTAAAGATATGTGCATTATGGAAACTGAAGGCTTGGGCTCGGGCTCGGGCCACCATCGTGGGCGAAATATTATTGTTTCCACTAAGGCTTGGGCTCGTGCCACCATCGTGGACAGGTCAACCAAGACATTCCTTTTTTGGCAAAATTTCCTTTGAATTATTTCTAAGAGAATTCAAATTAAATTAATTGGGGGTAAGTCATTTTTGGCAAAAATTATTCCTTTTGGGCTTAAGGCTTGGGCTTAAGGATCGGGCTCGTGCCACCATCGTGGACAGGTCAACCAAGACATTCCTTTTTTGGCAAAATTTCCTTTGAATTATTTCTAAGAGAATTCAAATTAAATTAAATTTTGTCATTAATTGTGGGGGGGCGTATGTCCTTTTTTGGCAAAAATTATTCCTTTGAAATATTTTTGTTTCCACTAAGGCTTGGGCTTAACGCTCGGGCTCGTGCCACCATCGTGGGCAAAATATTTTGTTTCCACTAAGGCTTGGGCTTAAGGCTCGGGATCGTGCCACCATCGTGGACAGGTCAACCAAGACATTCTTTTTTTGGCAAAATTTACTTTAAATTATTTCTAAGAGAATTCAAATTAAATTAAATTTTGTCATTAATTGTGGGGGGGCGTATGTCCTTTTTTGGCAAAAATTATTCTTTTGAAATATTTTTGTTTCCACTAAGGCTTGGGCTTAAGGCTCGGGCTCGTGCCACCATCGTGGACAGGTCAACCAAGACATTCCTTTTTGGCAAAATTTCCTTTGAATTATTTCTAAGAGAATTCAAATTAAATTAAATTTTGTCATTAATTGTGGGGGGGCATATGTCCTTTTTTGGAAAAAATTATTCCTTGAAATATTTTTGTTTCCACTAAGGCGTGGGCTTAAGGCTTGGGCTCATGCCACCATCGTGGACAGGTCAACCAAGACATTCCTTTTTTTGGCAAAATTTCCTTTGAATTATTTCTAAGAGAATTCAAATTAAATTAAATTTTGTCATTAATTGTGGGGGCGTATGTCCTTTTTGGAAAAAATTATTCCTTTGAAATATTTTTGTTTCCACTAAGGCTTGGGCTTAAGGCTCGGGCTCGTGCCATCATCATGATGTGACCACGTCAAGACATTCCTTTTTGGCAAAATTTCCTTTGAATTATTTCTAAGAGAATTCGAATTAAATTAAATTTTGTCATTAATGTGTGTGTGTGGGGGTGGGGGCGTATGTCCTTTTTTTGCAAAAATTATTCCTTTGAAATATTTTTGTTTCCACTAAGGCTTGGGCTTAAGGATTGGGCTCGTGCCATCATCGCGGACAGGTCGACCAAGACATTCCTTTTTTGGCAAAATTTCTTTTGGATTATTTCTAAGAGAATTCAGATTAAATTAAATTTTGTCATTAATTGTGTGTGTGTGGGGGGAGGGGGGGTGGTGGTATGTCCTTTTTTGGCAAAAGTTATTCCTTTGAAATATTTTTGTTTCCACTAAGGCTCGGGCTCGTGCCACCATTGTGGACATGTCAACCAAGACATTCCTTTTTTGGCAAAATTTCCTTTGAATTATTTCTAAGAGAATTCAAATTAAATTAAATTTTGACATTAATTGGGGGGGGGGGGCGTATGTCCTTTTTTGGCAAAAAAATGTTCCTTTGAAATATTTTTGTTTCCACTAAGGCTTGGGCTTAAGGCTCGGGCTCGTGCCACCATCGCGGACAGGTCAACCAAGACATTCCTTTTTTGGCAAAATTTCCTTTGAATTATTTCTAAGAGAATTCAAATTAAATTAAATTTTGTCATTAATTGTGGGGGTGGGGGCGTATGTCCTTTTGGCAAAAACTATTCCTTTGAAATTATTTTGTTTCCACTAAGGCTCGGGCTCGTGCCACCATCGTGGGCGAAATATTTTTGTTTTCACTAAGGGTTGGGCTTAAGGCTCGGGCTCGTGCCACCATCGTGGGCGAAATATTTTTGTTTCCACTAAGGCTCGGGCTTAAGGCTCGGGCTCGTGCCACCATCGTGGAAAGGTCAACCAAGACATTCCTTTTTTTGGCAAAATTTCCTTTGAATTATTACTAAGTGAATTCAAATTAAATTAAATTTTGTCATTAATTGTGGGGGGGTGTATGTCCTTTTTTGGCAAAAATTATTCCTTTGAAATATTTTTGTTTCCACTAAGGCTTGGGCTTAAGGCTCGGGCTATTGCCACCATCGTGGACAGGTCAACCAAGACATTCCTTTTTTGGCAAAATTTCCTTTGAATTATTTCTAAGAGAATTCAAATTAAATTACATTTTTGTTACAGGGCCTACGGCCCATGGATGTGCGGTCCATGGGTTATCCATTTATATGTATATAATGTAACCTATGTAATAGAACTACTAATCTTCCTAATAAGATTCTTCTTCTTCTTCCTCTCATCTCTACATGGTTCACCTCTAATTCTCCTTAAACACGTTATCACGCACGAGCTCTAACCCTGCGGTAATAGATTTTGAATTTTTTTGGGTTGTTACAAATACATATGTTGGAATCAATGGAATCGTCATCGTAAAATCAGCTAAGTTGGATTTATTTCTTTTCCCATATATATTTTTTCTTCACTTCAAATATAGATTCATATTCATCCGAGATGCCTTGATTTGATTTGATTTTGGCATAGGCGTCAAATATATTCGTGACCGTGTATAGATGAAATTCGTTCCCTGATTTGATCTGTGAATATATTTTAATAATATTTTATATCATATATTTAATTATAACTGTATGATGTTCATGCGGTGATTTATCAAATCATCAGCAAACTAAATCCGTGTGTGGGAAATCTCCGTGAAGGAGAAAGTACGGACAAAGCTATGAAGCACGGATACTGATACGGGGATACGGGATTCGTCAATTTTCAAAAAAATGGGGATACGGGATACGTTGGGATACGTGTATTAATAGTGATAAGAATCGCATAAAGTAAGAAAATTCTAAAATACTATCTGGAATATCAAAAAAAAAAATTAAAAAAAAAAGATAACCCATCACTCATCAATATTGAATAAGAATGTTAGGGTTAGACATTTATATACTGCTTTTATAGAATAATTTTTGATAAATACGAATATATTACATATCTAAAAATAATTAACATATTATGTATATAAATATTTGGCAAAATATTATATATATAAGAAGTGTCCCATCAAGAGTATCCGAGAAGTATACCAAAAGTATCCCCTACCCTTTTCGTAATTAATAAAAAGGGACACTTTAAATGGGGTGTCTGATACGTATCCCCAAGTGTCTGACACTGATACGGTGTCCGACACGGATACGTCACCGTTTTTGAGGTGTCCGTGCTTCATAGGGACAAAGTAAAGTCGGCGTCCCGTTTCCTGTCCTGTTCAGCAGCACCCGGTTCCTATCCAGTCCCAGGTGGCATCCTTTCCAACCCGACCCATCCGAACCGGTCCAACCCGACCCATCCGAACCGGTCCACTCCGACCCAACCTTTCCCAGCTTGGTTCTGGTGTGTCCTGTTCCCCTGCCCGGTTTGGGCTGTGCACAGCTAAAGTTGTCCCGGTTCTGTCTATATATAGTGGGAACCAAAGTATGAGGTATGTAACTATAACGTGGATCTTTACATTGAAAACTTGCTAGGCTTATTAATTTATTTTTAGAGCATGCCTAGTTTTTTTTTTTTTTTTTTTTTTTTTTTTTTTTTGGGTTAAAATAAGTCTACAACATATAAACGATCAATTTAAATTATGATTGTGATCTCGATCATTGAGAATTTTGGTCTTAATTATTATTTTGTTCTCTTGAATAAGATATTGGCTATAGTTGAATTATGTCTTTTGCTCAATCGGTTGTACCAACTCGATTTTAATGTATTCCTTCGAGGTTTAAAAGTACTTGAGAACCATTGTTGCATACATGATGTATTCTCTTTAAATTTGAATGTTCTGCTCGACTATTAGCGAGTCCATATTTTCAAAGGATCCGTTGAAAATAAAATTACATGTATTTTAATTTTTGTGGAAGAACTCACAAAAGGTGATATGAGTCAGAAAATTTCCATTTTATGTACTTCATCCATGATACTAACGAACTAGTATATATTAAAGTATGACAACAAGAGAACTATCTTGAGTAATCTATTCAACCTAAAGTAAGTGGTTGACATGTATAGTGAGATTCTCTTGGCCTATTGAGATAAAGAATTCTCAAATTAAGCTAAATGTAGCAAAATTGGAAATGGAAAGAACCCGAAGTAATAAGGGTTAGACGTAATGACTCATACAAAGCATGAGAAAATGGACATATATATCATGGGATGAAGCTAAAATGTAATTCTAGCTTCCATCATAAATGAAAGAGTTGGAAATGCACCTAGTTATATGTGTTGGTATACACAATGTAATGTGTGTAACATAGTAGCAACCAATTTTCACATTAACTTTAATGGCAACAAGAACTTTTCCTAGCCAATTGACTATTTAATTTAACTAGATCAAATGTCTGCGCTTATGGAATGGAAAGTACATCATTCCCACGAGACATAAATTCTCTAAAGCACTTGGGATATATCTGGATGAAATGTAACATATACTCATTCTAAAGTAATTGAGTTGAATCCGACTTTTGTTACATAATAAGACCACACCACTTATTAAATATCTCAAGACTCAATGTCTAAGCTCTGTATGTACTAAAGGAAAACCACATCTTGTTAAGTGCAAAGGGTGTTCATGCGTGAACTATTACCTACCTTTTGGAAAAGGGAAAATTGGGAATATGTCCCGTTTTCACTGATTCGTTTGGAAATCTATCCCATAACGAAAAATATTAAGGAATATATCCTAGAGATAGAAAAGAAACGTTAAATGGCTAACATTTGTTTGTGTGGGTCACACATGTGCCAAATTTTACACTTTTATCCTCGTCACTTAAGTGGGAATAGTATCTTCCCGGTAGAAAAAACGACTCCAGAAAATCTTAAAAGGGGAATATGGAGGCAGAGAGAAATCTCCTATATTACATTAAACCTCTTAATCAAAAAGTTTAAACCGGATAAAGTTTGTACCAGTTGTAACTTAAAGAAATTGAAATGAAAGAAGAGAAAACTAACTGGTACCGGTTGGAGGACGCCATGTTCTGTATCTTTTTCGTTATAGAATTGATTCACCACCAAACTCCGGTCTAGCAAGACCAACTCCCTGTTACTCCCCTATCTGGATTACGCAAGCCAGGATACATATCATAATCATCTTTCCTATCATATAATTTCTAACTGCTGTCCCATCTTCCTTAAATGCTCCAAGTTCCTTCTCTCTTAGTTCTTTCATTCCTTCCGGTGTTTCGTATGGCAGAGGCAGACACGGAATTTCAACAAACCTATGGAACGAATGCCAATCGTGGATACATCCACCATTTCAGAGTTGACCATGTTGAGTTCAACATGTTGTTTTGGTTTAATTAATATCAGAACAACTAAATATATGTCCCGCCTGCACTTAGGATCACAGAAGATGAGAAATCTATTCCCACTTAAATGACGAGGGTAAAAGTGTAAGATTTGGCACATGTGTAACCCACACACACAAATGTTAACCATTCCACGTTTCTTTTCTCTTTATAGGACAGATTTCTTAATTTTTTCCGTTATGGGATAGATCCCCAAACGAATTAGTAAAAACGGGACATATTCCCAATTTTCCCTTTGGAAAACTGAGAATGGAGTTGATTGCATCTATAAATTATTTATATTAAATGTGGAAGGAAGCATATTCTTAGAAAATTAATGTGTCAATCTAGTGAAATGCAAATCACTGGACTTGAATTACTCAATCCATTTTAACCCCAACAATGAATCGATTGGGATTGATTTATAAAGACTTTGACATAACCATAAGGCACATTGGTTGTGACACGATGTTCCGTTTTGAAAGTACTAACACGGGCATCACTTCATTTGAGTGTACAAGACAATGAACTATTAGAATGTGAAGTTACGACATCTATCACAATCAGTGATTTCTAAAGTTACTAGATTTTCACTGCCTCTCCCCATTATGCTTTAAAGTAAGAAAGCACGTCACTCATCTTACAAAGTCTTTCTTTAGTAAAACATGATTGAGACCATCCTGTTTTATTTAGATGCTAATGGAAAATAACTCATTCTTCAAAGAAATAAAGTGTTGTTAGTGAACATATATCCATGCAGAATGCGGACCATTCAAGTGATTTATGGCTCTGGTGGATGATTCGACGCGTTGAATCAATTATTACTCACAACAAACGATGCGTTTAATTATTTTATTTTTTAAAAAAATAAAACTCCTAGCACATATTACACAATGCAAAGTGAAAAGGCTCACCGTCCTTGTTAATGCTAGAGAATTTACATCAAAAGGAATTGATAAATATTGCATATTTAATAGGATCAATATAGAGCATCTTATACCCAATGGTCTGTGGAGGCTACCATCAAAGGTTACATACGGTGTTTAAGGAATAGGTTATGCGTACAAACCTACCTTTTAATACTTGGGAATATGCAATACTAACGCATCTTTACTTAATTCGTTTTAGAACCCAATATTAGTCAACCTTTTCTGTGTACCAGTTGGTTACTGAATTTCAGCCTGACATTCATGATTTTACACATTTTTGGTTGCACTATATATGTGCCATTACGACTCCACATCTTACTGTGATGGGTCTTCAAAACTGTTAAGTAGTTATGTTGGAAATGAGTTCCCAACAATTATCGGCATTTTTAAAACCTTTGGCAGGAAATCTCTTAAAGCTAGATTTGCGGGTTGTCATTTTAATGAGACAGTCTTCTCGTCGTTAGGGGGAGATAAGAAAACGTATTTTCTTAGGGAACGACAGGAATTGTCGTGGTGTGTTCCCACTGTGTCTCATATTGATTCTTATACTCCACAAATGTAAATGTGAAGTGACAAAGAATAATCGATTTTCAGAATGTACATTGATGTCGCTAAAGTGACAAGATCACACATACCAGCCTGCAAATATTCCCGCAAGGTTAGAAATCCTCGATGGGGTACACCATAGACTAAGGTGTTGTAACTACACTTGGTGGAAGTGTAGTTCAGGTCGTGGCTCCATAAAGGAAGATGGAGATACCACGGAGTTCGATCAATGCTCACCTAGAAAGGAAGTAGATGAGTAAGGCACAACCTAATTTATATCATTAATGAAATCATCTCAATTTGATTATCTCCGACTATGTCCATGAATCAATACTTTGGAGGACGCTCCGAAGTTTTAAATGATTCTAGAGAACAATGAAATCCTGACGGATTATGAGAATGCACATAAGTCAATGGAAGGATCATGCGTGCACAGTGATGATATAATCCATAAATAGTTGCTCCAGAAGTAGAGCACAATGAGATCGAACCATGCTTTATTTTGATTAATTTCAAATAAATAGCATATTTGGCCTATACAATCCAGGTAGAACTTAGTTCTTTGGCAAATATACGGGTATTTGGTGTGGTAGTGCTAACCAACCAAGTGTAAAGCCTATTAAACATACATAATTAATTTTTCATAAAGCATAATGAGAAGAAAGTAGTCTTAAAGTACAAAGACTCGCCTTGTGGCGCGAGGTTTCTCACAAAGCCCTGGAATTGTTCTCTTGTAATGAACGTTATAGAGTTCTACTACTTAGTTAGCTTGGTAATTTCAAAAGGACTTGAAATGCAGCATATGTATGTGGTTGTTATGTATCTCTGAAAGAATCAAGAGATAGAAGATATTTACAAAAGTACTTGATAGACTTTTGTTGCCCAAATCAAGTAACTCTAAACCACAGAGTGCGTTTACAAGTAGATAGAACGGTCACTTATAGATTGAAGCAATCAGGCGGAAGTGGTATACCCGTCTAAGTGTCTATTTGATTTGGAGGGGATAGACAAATAAGTTATTTTTTCATGCGTATTCACAAGAAAGTTCCTAATTTGGAATTGTAGCTATTTATGTCGACGGTACAGACATGATGGGTACTCTTGATGTAATAAGAGACCTTAAAAGCTATTTAAAAATTCCAATTTGAGATGAAAAATCTAGGGAAAGCTCGACCGAGTACTGAGCTTGTGGGATATTATTCCACCAGTTTGCATATGTCTAAAGTTTTCAAGCAATTTAACAAAGACATGCATCCTGATAGCACTCCCATGATTAGTTGAGGTTCAAATGCAAGTAAGTGACGATTTCTTCTAAAGGTAGATGACGAATATGTGTTGGGAGATGAATTCACATATCTAAGTACAATAGACGCATTGTTGTACTTAGTATAATAATGTACTCGATTAAATTTTACATCCTCGGTGAACTTGTTAGCTAGATATAGCTCAGCGCCAACGCAACGTCATTGGAATGATATAGTGAATATAATCATGTACTTAAAAGTAACCATTGACATAAATTTGTATTACCCCTACAAATACATTAAAAGGAATGCTAATGAAAGTGCAATCCAAAAGTTTTTGATTATTAAGGAACAATAATCTCTTCTCCAACGAAAGTAATCAGAGGGAGATATGGTAGATTATTTTCTAGGTTATTACCGATATGCAGTTTCGAAAAGTACATGATTAAAGGAACTGTCTGGAACAACTCTAAAAGTAATCATGGGGAGATGCCAACATTAGGGGGGGATCCAAGGATATGATGTCGACATATTTTACTTCGAAATTGAAGTTGTGTTGTACTCTTTTTCGCTTCGATCGATAATAGTTTTTCCCAAAGGGTTTTGTTACTCGACAAGGTTTTTAGTGAGAGAACACTAAAAATATCAAGTATGTTGAACATTGAAGACATAAAGATCACCATTGAAATTACTGAAAATATCTGGATCAAAGAAATGAAACGTGATATTCTGTTAAGCAACGTAACTTCCAGAAACAACAACATGGTCTTATAAACATTCATGTCACCAAAGTAAAGTGTGATAAACTCCTTTTGACTGCATTATATTAATGAAAATTGTCTCGACATCGGGGAGCATCTAATGGTGTGTTGAAATATTTTTCTTCACCGAGGTTACTTTTTCCCACTGGGGTTTTGTTTCTGGAAAGGGTTGAGACAACATCAAACACCAGATTTGTAATTTCCCACCTAAGGCTATTGTCTTTCCCACGAGGATTTTCTCGCCTTAGGAGTTGTGAAGCAACTAGTCAACTTCAAACGGAGCAAAGTGATCATCTTCAACAGATTACCTTTACTTGCATCTTTCACGTTGTACTCTTTTCCCTTCGTTAAGGTTTTATCCCACTGGGTTTTCCTTGTCAAGGTTTTAATGAGGCAACGTATACGAATCCAACTATGTTCTAAGTTTACTTAATATTGGACTCTTTTTCTTTAGTTCAGGTTTTGTCCCTTTGGGTTTTCCTGACGAAGTTTTAACGAGGCAATTAACTTAGACTTGTCGGTCTTTGAAGATCGGTATTGCGTGTGATGAACTACATGTAAAGTACAAGACAACATGTGAAGTACTACATGTGAAGAGTTGTACCAAGGTTTTATCCCACTGGGTTTTTACTTGTCAAAGTTTTAAATGGGGCGATTGATTTTGGCACAAGCCATCAAGGAGAGGACGTCATTTGAAGAAATACATTCAAAGCATTATATATGAAGCACTATGTATAAACTTTTGTTACTGAACCGCACAAGGGGGAGTGTTACAGGGCCTACGGCCCATGGATGTGTGGTCCATGGGTTATCCATTTATATGTATATAATGTAACTTATGAAATAGAACTACTAATCTTCCTAATAAGATTCTTCTTCTTCTTCTTCCTCTCATCTCTCCATGGTTCACCTCTAATTCTCCTCAAACAATTTTGTCATTAATTATGGGGGGGGGCGTATGTCCTTTTTTGGCAAAAATTATTCCTTTGAAATATTTTTGTTTCCACTAATGCTTGGGCCACCATCGTGGGCGAAATATTTTTGTTTCCACTAAGGCTTGGGCTTAAGGCTCGGGCTCGTGCCACCATCGTGGGCGAAATATTTTTGTTTCCACTAAGGCTTGGGCTTAAGGCTCGGGCTCGTGCCACCATCGCGGACAGGTCAACCAAGACATTACTTTTTTGGCAAAATTTCCTTTGAATTATTTCTAAGAGAATTCAAATTAAATTAAATTTTATCATTAATTGTGGGGGGGCGTATGTCCTTTTTTAGCAAAAATTATTCCTTTGAAATATTTTTGTTTCCACTAAGGCTTGGGCTTAAGGCTCGGGCTCGTGCCACCATCGTGGGCGAAATATTTTTGTTTCCACTAAGGTATGGGCTTAAGGATCGGGCTCGTGCCACCATCGTGGGCGAAATATTTTTGTTTCCACAAAGGCTTGGGCTTAAGGATCGGGCTCGTGCCACCATCGTGGGCGAAATATTTTTGTTTCCACTAAGGCTTGGGCTTAAGGCTCGGGCTCGTGCCACCATCGTGGGCGAAATATTTTTGTTTCCACTAAGGCTTGGGCTTAAGGCTCGGGCTCGTGCCACCATCGTGGGCGAAATATTTTTGTTTCCACAAAGGCTTGGGCTTAAGGATCGGGCTCGTGCCACCATCGTGGGCGAAATATTTTTGTTTCCACTAAGGCTTGGGCTTAAGGCTCGGGCTCGTGACACCATCGTGGGCGAAATATTTTTGTTTCCACTAAGGCTTGGGCTTAAGGCTCGGGCTCGTGCCACCATCGTGGACAGGTCAACCAAGACATTCCTTTTTTGGCAAAATTTCCTTTGAATTATTTCTAAGAGAATTCAAATTAAATTAAATTTTGTCATTAATTGTGGGGAGGCGTATGTCCTTTTTTGGCAAAAATTATTCCTTTGAAATATTTTTGTTTACACTAAGGCTTGGGCTCGTGCCACCGTCGTGGGCGAAATATTTTTGTTTCCACTAAGGCTTGGGCTTAAGGCTCGGGCTCGTGCCACCATCGTGGACAGGTCAACCAAGACATTCCTTTTTTGGCAAAATTTTCTTTGAATTATTTCTAAGAGAATTCAAATTAAATTAAATTTTGTCATTAATTGTAGGGGTAGGGGCGTATGTCCTTTTTTGGCAAAAATTATTCCTTTGAAATAAATTTTTTTCCACTAAGGCTTGGGCTTAAGGCTCGGACTCGTGCCACCATCGTGGACAGGTCAACCAAGACACTCCTTTTTTTTGGCAAAATTTCCTTTGAATTATTTCTATGAGAATTCAAATTAAATTAAATTTTGTCATTAATTGTGGGGGGGGGCGTATGTCCTTTTTTGGCAAAAATTATTCGTTTGAAATGTTTTTGTTTCCACTAAGGCTTGGGCTTAAGGATCGGGCTCGTGCTACCATAGTGGGCGAAATATTTTTGTTTCCACTAAGGCTTGGGCTCGTGCCACCATCGCAGACAGGTCAACCAAGACATTCCTTTTTTGGCAAAATTTCCTTTAAATTATTTCTAAGAGAATTCAAATTATATTAAATTTTGTCATTAATTGTGGTGGGGCGTATGTCCTTTTTGGAAAAAATTATTCCTTTGAAATATTTTTGTTTCCACTAAGGCTTGGGCTTAAGGCTCGGGCTCGTGCCACCATCGTGGGTGAAATATTTTTGTTTCCACTAAGGCTTGGGCTTAAGGCTCGGGCTCGTTCCACCATCGTGGACAGGTCAACCAAGACATTCCTTTTTTGGGAAAATTTCCTTTGAATTATTTCTAAGAGAATTCAAATTAAATTAAATTTTGTCATTAATTGTGGGGGGCGTATGTCCTTTTTTGGCAAAAATTATTCCTTTAAAATATTTTTGTTTCCACTAAGGCTTGGGCTTAAGGCTCGGGCTCGTGCCACCATCGTGGACAGGTCAACCAAGACATTCCTTTTTTGGCAAAATTTCCTTTGAATTATTTCTAAGAGAAATTAAATTAAATAAAATTTTGTCATTAATTGAAAGGCGTATGTCCTTTTTCGACAAAAATTATTCCTTTGAAATATTTTTGTTTCCACTAAGGCTTGGGCTTAAGGCTCGGACTCGGGCCACCATCGTGGACAGGTCAACCAAGACATTCCTTTTTTGGCAAAATTTCCTTTGAATTATTTCTAAGAGAATTTAAATTAAATTAAATTTTGTCATTAATTGTGGGGGGGCGTATGTCCTTTTTTGGCAAAAATTATTCCTTTGAAATATTTTTGTTTCCACTAAGGCTTGGGCTCGGGCTCGTGCCACCATCGTGGGCGAAATATTTTTGTTTCCACTAAGGTTTGGGCTTAAGGTTCGGGCTCGTGCCACCATCGTGGACAGGTCAACCAAGACATTCCTTTTTTGGCAAAATTTCCTTTGAATTATTTCTAAGAGAATTCAAATTATATAAATTTTGTCATTAATTGTGGGGGGGGCGTATGTCCTTTTTTGGCAAAAATTATTCTTTTGAAATATTTTTGTTTCCACTAAGGCTTGGGCTAAAGGCTCGGGCTCGTGCCACCATCGTGGACAGGTCAACCAAGACATTCCTTTTTTGGGAAAATTTCCTTTGAATTATTTCTAAGAGAATTCAAATTAAATTAAATTTTGTCATTAATTGTGGGGGGCGTATGTCCTTTTTTGGCAAAAATTATTCCTTTGAAATATTTTTGTTTCCACTAAGGCTTGGGCTTAAGGCTCGGGCTCGTGCCACCTAGGGCTGTCAATGGGTCCGGGTCCTCCTGGGTATCACTAGACCCGGACCCTACTTATAAAGGTCGGGTCCGGTTCCTAAATTTGTGGACCCAGAACCGTTTAAAGTCCCGGGTACCCGTTGGGAATTTAAAAAACTATAAAAAAAACGTTAAAAACTTGATTTCTTTCACTTTTTAACTTGAATCTAAATTATTTTTATAAAACTTTATTATTATTTGTTTATTAATGTACTAAATAAATATTAAATGTAAGAAAACATTGAAAAATGGAAAAAAAAAATCAAAGTTGAAACTAGCAAATACCTATAATTTTGCCAAAAAGATGAATAAAAGGATAAATAAGGTAAATAACCGGGTACCCATTACCCGTGGGTACCCGACGGGTATTACTCGTTAACATTCGGGTCCAATCGGGTAATTACCCGTCGGGTCCTAAGTTGCTAATGGTTCCAACTTTAGGACCCAGAACCGGACCCGAATCTAGCGGGCCCGGTTCCGGGTAGTGGGTACCCATTGACAGCCCTAGTGCCACCATCGTGGACAGGTCAACCAAGACATTCCTTTTTTGGCAAAATTTCCTTTGAATTATTTCTAAAAGAATTTAAATTAAATAAAATTTTGTCATTATTTGCGGGGGTGGTGGTGGGGGTGGGGGTGTTTATGTCCTTTTTCGGAAAAAATTATTCCTTTGAAATATTTTTGTTTCCACTAAGGCTTGGGCTTAAGGCTCGGGCTCGTGCCACCATCGTGGACAGGTCAACCAAGACATTCCTTTTTGGGCAAAATCTCCTTTGAATTATTTCTAATTGTGGGTTTGGATGTAGAATTTTAAAGGTAGAATTTATGGGTCCAGGGGATTTGGTAGAATTACGTTTCCCTTTGTGCGTTTGGTTGCCTGAATCCTTGGAATCACGTTTCCCAAGGGAATCAGTTTTCCAGCAAATCCTCCATAAGGAGTCCGACACCTCCCCCTAATATTTGCTGGGAAACTTATCAAGGGATTTATGGACCCACTTTTTTTTTAATTCTAAATCCATATATATGTAATTTTAAGATTTGAGGGTAATGCCAAACGGTACAATGACTTTAAAACAAGAAAATTTTATAAATCCTTGGGATTTTAATCGAGTTACCAAACACACAAGGGATTTATATTACTTCCAGTATTTGTAATCCCATGGGATTATAAATTCCTGGAAACGGTGAATTCTACAAATAAACCCACCATAAGTGAATTCAAATTAAATTAAAATTTGTCATTAATTGTGTGTGTGGGGCGGGGGGGGGGGATGTCCTTTTTGGCAAAAATTATTCCTTTGAAATCTTTTTGTTTCCACTAAGGCTTGGGCTTAAGGCTCGGGCTCTTGCCACCATCGTGGACAGGTCAACCGAGACATTCCTTTTTTGGCAAAATTTCCTTTGAATTATTTCTAAGAGAATTCAAATTAAATTAAATTAAATTTTGTCATTAATTGTGTGTGGTGTGGGGGGGGGGGGGACGTATGTCCTTTTTGTCAAAAATTATTCCTTTGAAATATATTTTTTTCCGCTAAGGCTTGGGCTCGTGCCACCATTGTGAACAGGTCAGCCAAGACATTCCTTTTTTGGCAAAATTTCCTTTGAATTATTTCTAAGAGAATTCAAATTAAATTAAATTAAATTTTGTCATTAATTGTGTGTGTGTGTGTGGGGGGGGTGCGTATGAACCGGGGAGAATTATTTCTTTCCGTTTTTTCTCTATGTCGACATTATGTGCATGGCCGTTTTATTGTTGTTACAAGAAATCTTGAATTTAATTCGAATTTATTTTGCCTTTAACTCAAATTTTATTCTCTCATTAATTCACGTTTATTGCACAATCAATTTGACCTCTCTCTTCTCCCCTATATAAACCAACCACATTCTTCATTTCAACTTGTGTCCAGAAGAGCTACTATCCTCTTCTTTTCGTCTCTCTCCCTCTGTGTGGTTTTTTACATTCTTTGTGCCATTACTGTTGAGTTCGTAAGAGTGGGAAAGTACTGTAGTGCTAATAGTGCTTGCATCGGGCAGCTTTATCCTGGATACGACTTGACCACAGGGTATAGGCATCACTCATTCTTGAGGCGTACCGGTCAACTATCGTGTTAAGGACAGCGTGTTGAACACGTGACTCTATCCTCTGTTTGCTATCAATTGAGTGTTTATTTACCTTTCAGAAATTTATATCTAACATCTTCACATCTTCTTTTAGTGTTTTATTTTTACAGTCACAACAATGTTTGGATCCAATATTTACAACGAGTTCGAGGATTTTAATAAACATGTGACATATAAGATCGGTGCGGAAATGAAATTAGATTTTGGGAAGATTTTTGGATTGGAGATACGGTCTTATGCAATAGATTTCCATTGACATTTAAAACTTCAAGAACAAAAGAAAAAGTGGTGGCTAGGTTATATGAGATCTCAAGTAATGACAACAATTGGAAGTTCATGTCTATAAGTAGATATTCTCAAGCCATAATGAGAGAAATTGCATCCATAAACTCTTTACTATAAGTGGTGAATATTCAAAAAGGGTCGCAGATTCTAGATTGTGGATGGTGGATAGAAACAATACAGGTTGATACTTATATGGTTAAATGTGCGTTTGATTCTCTTTGTGACCAAGGAGATATTAGCTTTCCATGTGAGATAATTTGGAGTCATCATTATTTGTACAAAGTAAAAAAAAATTCTATGGCTTTTTTTGGCAAAAATTATTCCTTTGAAATATTTTTGTTTCCACTAAGGCTTGGGCTTAAGGCTCGGGCTCGTGCCACCATCTTGGATAGGTCAACCAAAACATTCCTTTTTTTTTCTTCAAAATTTCCTTTGAATTATTTCTAAGAGCATTCAAATTAAATTAAATTTTGTCATTAATTGGGTTGGGGGGGAGGGGGTATGTCCTTTTTTGGAAAAAAATTATTCCTTTGAAATATTTTTGTTTCCACTAAGGCTTGGGCTTAAGGCTCGGGCTCGTGCCACCATCGTGGAATAGGTCAACCAAAACATTCCTTTTTTGGAAAAATTTCATTTAAATTATTTCTAAGAGAATTCAAATTAAATTAAATTTTGTCATTAATTGTGTGTGGGGGGGTTGGGGGGGGGGGGTGGGGGGAGGGCGTATGACCCGGGAGAATTAATTCTTTTCGTTTTCTCTATGTCGACATTATGTGCATGACCGTTTTATTGTTGTTACAAGAAATCTTGAATTTATTTCGAATTTATTTTGCCTTTAACTCAAATTTTATTCTCTCATTAATTCACGTTTATTGCACAATCAATTTGACCTCTCTCTTCTCCCCTATATAAACCAACCACATTCTTCATTTCAACTTGTGTCCGGAAGAGCTACTATCCTCTTCTTTTCGTCTCTCTCCTCTGTGTGGTTTTTACATTCTTTGTGCCATTCTTGTTGAGTTCGTAAGAGTGGGCAAGTCATTTTGTAGTGCTAACGAGTGCTTGCATCGGGGCGACTTTATCTGGATACGACTTGACAGGGTATAGGCATCACTCATTCTTGAGGCGTACCGGTCAACTATCGTGTTAAGGACAGCGTGTTGAACACGTGACTCTGTCCTCTATTTGCTATCAATTGAGTGTTTATTTACCTTTCAGAAATTTATATCTAACATCTTCACATCTTCTTTTAGTGTTTTATTGTTACAGTCGCAACAATGTTTGGATCCAATATTTACAACGAGCTCGAGGATTTTAACAAACATGTGACATATAAGACCGGTATTGGAAATAAAATTAGATTTTGGAAGATTTTTTTGGATTGGAGATACGGTCTTATGCAATAGATTTCCATTGACATTTAAAACTTCAAGATCAAAAGAAAAAGTGGTGGCTAGGTTATATGAGATCTCAAGTAATGACAACAATTGGAAGTTCATGTCTATAAGTAGATATTCTCAAGCCATAATGAGAGAAATTGCATCCATAAACTCTTTACTATAAGTGGTGAATATTCAAAAAGGGGTCGCAGATTCTAGATTGTGGATGGTGGATAGAAACAATGGTGAATTGATACTTATACGGTTAAATGTGGGTTTGATTCTCTTTGTGACCAAGGAGATATTAGCTTTCCATGTGAGATAATTTGGAGTCATCATTATTCGATGTTTAAATCAGAAAATTGGCGCAAGGCAGTTCAGTGCGGTGTTATGTTATAGACTTGGGATTCCCCTCTTTGAGTTGGACAGCGTGTGCCCCTTTTGCAAGAGAGAAATGGACATCTTTGGTGATCACGCTGTGCATTGTGCAAATGAGGTAGGTCTAAAATTTAGACATGATCTAGTGCGTGATACAATTGCGGACATATGCTATCGTCTTTGGAGTTTCGGCACGTAAGGAGGTGGACTTGGGGCTCCTTGCTAATAATGGCACTTCTTTGAGACCGTCGGGACATTCTCAGTTCACAATTGGGATTATGGTCGTGATGTTTGTTTGGATGTGACGATTGTCTCTCCATTTGAAGGAGGCCGTACTTCGAGTTGGGACAAGCTCTCAAGGATCTTTGTCATTCGTAAGAACACCAAGTATTTGGAGAAATGCAATTCGCAAGGCTATGGGTTTGAGGCTTTGGCTTTTACTACTCTCGGTGAGCTTGGGTGTGAATCGATTAATTTCATTAAACGTCTTCGCAACTATATGGCCAGTTATGATGCTAATGTGCGTATTGGGGATTTTCTTTTCCATAGGCTAAGTGTGGTAGTACAAAAGGGGTTGGAGCCCGAAGCTTGTTGCTAGGCTCCGACAAGTTTTTTGTCGGATGAGTTTTCTTTTGATCAATAAATTTAATAAGAAAAAAATAAAAATCATTTAAGGAATAAAAATTTCTAAAAATACAAATAATTTGATGTTTGTATTTACGCTCGTTGGATTGGTCTTTCAAAAACCTTTCTAAATATATAAAATTTGTCAAATTCCTATGTATGGTTTGGGTGATATGTTATATTGAAGTTGGTTTGACAATTACACCCTTCAAAAATTTAGTTTATGTCAAATTTTAACATCATTTAACATCTTTATTCATATCTATTCTATTATATAAAGGGAAATACCCTTAGCTGTTCATCTACAGGAAATGAAGCTGCACATTTTGAAAATCCAGATTTGCCCATAATTTAATAACTGCATAAAATATACTATCTAAATAAAAATGGGGCTAAAAAGGTAAAAATGAAAAGAAGAATAAAGAGTAGAGGAGTGGGGTGGGTCCGGGCGCAAGAGTTCCACCGAGAGTGGAAAAATTAAAGCACGTGCCATCATACTAGTTCCTTCAAAAAAAAAAAAAAAACATCTTTATTCATATGACCCTCCTTTTTAAGGGTCATTTTAATAAAATTGGTTAAAATTTTTTTAAATGGGCTTTAAGCCCAAGGCCATAAAAGTAAGAAAGAGTGAGGTATGGGCCAAACACTTAATTCCCACAAAAAAAAAATCCTTATAAGAAAAAAAACTTATGATGAGGGTCTTTAACCCAGTCCAAGACTGGCCCTTTCAAGGGGGAACGGGCTGCTAAATTAGTAGCCTTACAATCAGCCGAGCATCCCGTCCAGCCCTCTAACTAAAACCCATCTATTAGTAGGGTCGGGTTACAGTTTCCTCAACCAGTAAGTAAGTTCTATTGAATCCCCAAATTTCTTCTTCTTCTTCTTCTTCTTCTTCTTCATCATCATCAACAATGATACGTCCTCTGTGCTGCACAGGGTATCAAGTAAGTAACATTAATGGCGATTTTTTAAATACCCATGCTTCTTGTTTTCATTTTAGTAGGGTTAATTTCATTTCATCTGTTGGTTCTTACCCCAATCACAGTAAGTCCTCTTCATCATCAACAATGATACGTCCTCTGTGCTGCACAGGGTATCAAGTAAGTAACATTAATGGCGATTTTTTAAATACCCATGCTTCTTGTTTTCATTTTAGTAGGGTTAATTTCATTTCATCTGTTGGTTCTTACCCCAATCACAGTAAGTCCTCTTCATCATCAACAATGATACGTCCTCTGTGCTGCACAGGGTATCAAGTAAGTAACATTAATGGCGATTTTTTAAATACCCATGCTTCTTGTTTTCATTTTAGTAGGGTTAATTTCATTTCATCTGTTGGTTCTTACCCCAATCACAGTAAGTCCTCTTCATCTTCATTGGTTGTCAATACCTGATCAATTCATCATTTCAAAACCTCATCAAACCCCGATTTAGTAAACCTCACATTTCCAAAACCATTTCTAAGTTTCCCTCAGAAAACCCTTCAACCAAAATTTGATTTTTCAAATCCAAAGGGATTCCTGGACTTGGCCTAGCCAAATTCATCTCTAATTACCCATGTATTTTTGAGAGAAGCTTACAAGTTGCAATAATCCCTTGCTGGCATACCCTCCACAACATTGTTCAAAGTGAGATCCAGAAGAGATTAGGGATATGGGTTTCCATCTTCATAAAACCACATATTTTAAAGATAAACGGGGATTGACATGTATGAGCAAATTGACTTGGAACGCAAAGCTGAATGTTTATAGGAAATGGGGTTGGTTAGAAAAAGATATTTCAAATGCATTTAATGTATGGCGTATTCAGAATTTCAGAGAAGAAGATAACACCGATCATGGATTACCTTGTGAATCAGATGGGTTATAATTCATCATTTATAGCCAAATCCTCAAGAATATTTGAGTCTAGCGTGAAGAAAACGATTATTTCTAGATATGTTGTTTTTCAGTGTTTATTAGTCTCCAAGGGTCAGATTGAAGCAGATTTCTTTCACTGGTAAAAATTACCTGAGAAGTCTTTCTGGAACAAGTTCGTGAGCATGTATGAGTTAGAAGAATTTGAAGGTATACCAAACTTCACTACTTAATACTTCTTGAGCATCTAATGAGATCAATACATTACAAAGTCTACAAATATTGTAGTTTACATAGTCATTTTCGCTTTTGTGAAGTTTCTGCTTCTCTGTAGTTTTAATCTAATATATTGTCTGTCTCTGTATGCTTGTTGTATTCTCCAACATAAAAATTAAATCTGTACCAGTCCAGTCACTTAGCTCAAGCAATTTTTGGACTCCAGTAACAAATTTAGTTGGTAATTGAAAGTTGTACGTCCGAAAATGCTTTCACCCAGTTTGAGGTCAAAATTGGGTTCAAAGCTTGATAGTTATTCTTTTCTGAGTTTCTCTCTATGTTTGATATGAGCTTTCGAAGTTTCAAATTATGAGCAAATAGTGAAGAGGTAGCTTCATGTCTTAGCTTTATTGTAAAATAAAACTGCTCTTCTGCACCTAGTTTCTTAAAGATTGTCATTTCTTTTACACTTAGCATAAAATGGGTGAAATTCCAAATGGTGTACCATGCTTGCAGTATCCACTATCAGAAGTTTTACTTGGAGAAGTTTGTCACATGTGGTAGAAATTCCTGGACTAGTGAGTCTATGCCATAGTTCACTATTAAGATCCTCTCTTTCATTTCCGCTAAGGTTTAATTTCCGAAATCATCCCATGGTATGAAGGAGTCACAATACAAGTTACAAAGATTCACTAGTTAGTTTAAGTATCAGAGGTATGAACTGGAGCACTTCTGTGTTTTGACTATGTAATGATGACAAGCCTAAGCGAAGTTTGGCAATGGTGCATACTTCATGACTATGCTACTTAAATTAACTAAACATAACTGAGGAATCAGATTAATTGCACCATTCAGTTCTTGTATATCATGTGTTGATTGTACTTGAACTTCTTAAGCAACGGAAAATATCTGGTGACCTTGGTTATGTTATATTTTCTCGTGTTGGTTCAAGTGATCGGTGAGCCAGATGATTTATCCTATGTTAGTCCAAGATACTTTAGTCTTATAATGTGATTACTTCATGAGTATCCTGATAATATAAAAGTCATAGCTCACCACATGATTTAAACTTTTCGCGTTCTTAAAGGCACTCTCCTTTCTTCAAGCTCAGCTACAAGTGACACTAGTTACCTGGTATTTTTCTACTGCAGACATGTCTCTGGATCGCGAAATTAGCATAGACTCTGTAAGAATACCGTGTAAGAAACTTATATCCTTCATTGCATGAAGCATTATATGATTAAATAACTGTTTGTATTAGTATTATCTATATCACTCTGCATAGCTGTATCTATATGCTGTAATGCAATTTCTTTTAGAAGTAAGATATGAATTCCTGTGTGTACACACACCTGTGTCAGTAGTAATATAATTAGCCTTTTTGAATCTTGGGTTTGTCTCTGTTTCCACTGCATGAAAAATAGTGTGTGAACAAAGAGAAAAATAAATCGAGTAATCTATCAAGTGCAAGTAAGCTTCCTGGTGACCATTTGCAAAATAAACTGCTTCCAACATCTTTTTAAGCTTTGGCATGTTGTTTTTATCAGTTGTGTACAATTATATTGTTTACCATGCTTAATTATGATTTGAAGTTCTTGACTGTATTGTACAATGAATTATTCAACAAAATGGAATGAGTGACAAACGATTTATGTAAAGGAGGAGCACCAAATTTCTAGTGTTATTTGATGAAAGAAGAATGGCGACTTAGACATCAGAGATGTTTTGTTCGAAAATGGCAGAAAATATGATTGGCAGAAATAACAACATGAAGGCTTACATTGCAAAGATTTATAAATAAAGGACAGTGACAAATCACATGGATGCCTGATGCCTCGATTAAAGCAGCCACATTCGGATTTAAAGTAATGTCCTCTCTTTAACATTTTTGCTTCATTCTTGTTCAGCCTATCCAAGATGAAATTTTTGTGGAAATGAGTTTCAGGGTTAAGTTCACTGTACAGTTAGTGTTAGTGTTAGAAATAGTGTAACTAGATATTTTTACCAAACCCTAATGTGGGAACAGTTGTATGATGTAAGATACCTGAGTATATAAAAGGAGGCTTCTCCTATGAGTGGAATAACACTCTTTCAATCACTCTCTCTCTGTTTCTACAATTTTGCCTGTGCAATTATCTCATTAGGGATTACAAGTAGCATATGTAATGAACCACAGTAGCATGTTTAGCACGAATTGTATGGGATTTATTAATGCCCTTCCTGTCACTGCTAAAATAAGTTTTAGCTTTGTGAAAATGAAGGTCTAACTTCTCTGAAATTGCCCATCCATAGAATGCATTCAAGCCAGTTTGAGTTCTGAATCAGGTTTTAGATCTATATATTTATTTTTTTCTGAATTGTTCTTGAAGCAAATTAAAGTTTGAGTGGATGGATGAAGAGGTAGTAGTTTCAAATCATAGCTTTATTGCAAGCTATGTTGTATTAGGCGCTAGGCGAGGCGAGGCGCCAGGCCCCTCGGCTAGCGCCTAGGAAAAATTAAAAATCAACAGAAATAGACATGATTTGGCGCCTTGGGCACCTCACGCACCTAGGCGAGCGCCCAGGGCGCCTTTTACAACATACATTGCTAGTAACCTGCTCTGCCTTCTTTAATTTTTAAATTTCTGTTGCTTTCATGTACGGTAGGGGTAAGATAATGGGAGAAACTCTAAATAGTATCCCTGCTTGGAAAAATACACGAGCATGCTAGCAGAATAATATCAACCAATGATCCAGGATCCCCAAAAAGAAAAGAAAAAGAAATACTAAGACAAGGACAGGGTCTTGTTAGAACATTGCCATTCTTTGTAAACCAAGTACCAAACACATTTCGGAAGCGACTTTTAAGAAACTGAATGAGTATGCACCATTTCGGCAGCTAAAAAAGAAAACAAAATCTGAATGAGTATGCACCATTTCGGCAGCTAAAAAAAAGAAAACAAAATAAGACGCCGCTGCCGGGGATCGAACCCGGGTCACCAGGGTCACAGGCAAGAATACTTACCACTATACTACAACAATCTTGTTGTGTTTGAGTGAGCTACTTGTCTTGCATACTTTGGTTACTGTCAGTACACCCATCTATGATTCCAGATTCGACTGCTTCCACCATAAACATGCAGTCCTATTAGTAGGGCTGTCAATGGGTACCCATTTACTCGGAACCGAACCGGACCCGGCTTTATTGGGTCCGGTTCCGGGTCCTCATATTGTACCCATTAACAGTTTTACTACCCATCGGGTATACCCGTTAAGGACCCGATACTAAACGGGTCCTTACCGGGTATACCCGACGGGTACCCGCGGGTCTCGGGTACCCGGGAAAATGTATTAAACCTTGGAAAATAATTATATGTCTCGTGAAAATTCCCTTTGCTGCCGTCAACATATGATATACTATGGTCTGAAAAACTTTTCTCTTTCTATTTCAGTGTGAATTTCTTTCTGTCTAATAAGTCGTTATCAAATCTTTCCTCCAAACTCATGTTATAATCAACTCATCTTCACTACATCTGATTTTCTGTGTACTCTTGGCTTTTGATAGATAGGATTTCTTTATAGATCTCAAAAATAGGATTTCTATATAGATCTCAAAAAGATTGAATGGAATCTTATGTAACGTTATTGCAAATCATAATCTTGATTATGGGTGTATTTTCTGTTGCAGTAGAATTTTCCTTACGGTATATGATGAGTTGATAGGTAGATTGATTAACTCTTTTCATTTTTGTTTACAGGTGGTGGAGATAAGGGTAGGATCCAAATTCCAATGTTTGCAAATAGTATTGCTAATTTATAAAAAATTTTGGTAATTTATGTGAACCGTAGGTTCTGTGCATAGGAAGCTTAATTCAACCAAGGTATAAAGAACCCAAAGTGTTATAGATCTGAATGTGGGGAGTACTTTTCATTTGTGTGATCTTGAAGATGGATGGAGGTGGTGGTTTTTTGTGGTCGATGGAGGCATCTGTTAGCTACGGGATAAACTATGGATTTATTTTTCTGGAAATGTTATCCATTCTAACTTATTTTTTATTTTTAATTTAATGAAAAATCAATATCTCATGATACCCGATAAATACCCGGACCCGTAAATTACCCGTTATTTTTGTTGGGTCCGGTTCTGGATCCATAAAATAGGGAACCGGGCCCGGAACCGTTAATACCCGGAACCGACTTAATTAATAGGGTCCGGTTCTGGGTCCTATGGTACCCGGGAGGACCCGGACCCATTGACAGCCCTACCTATTAGTGTATCTTTGTGAGCTTGTTCAAAACTTCTACCAGTGAATCCGGAAATAATTCTGGTGACGTTATTTTTCTTGTGCACAATTTCTTTGGTCTTGATTTCCTCATCTGCCAGCACCACCAAGAGGCTGATGAAGAAGCATTATATGTGTGTTAGGCATCCCCAAAAGTTTCCCTTTGGTGCCACTACCAAGAATGATTATACAAATTCCAAGTGAAACAGTGGAGACATCAGACGACCAAGAAGGGTTGTGTTATCAAAGGCTTAGTTGAGTTGGAAGGAGAGATTCACCAAAACGATGCAACTAAAAAAAAAAAAAATACCTGTTGAGTGATCACCAATTGATGCAACTCAGTTCTTTCTTCCTACTTTGATAGTATGCGCCTACCGATATTGCTAGCATTCGGAGAAAATGTAAGAAACTGACATGACAGAAAGCAAGAAAGGTTACCCTTTCTTATATTCAATCAGTAATGGCAACATAGTGTTCGTGCGCCAAACCAAATAACAAAGTAAAATGGTTTTAAATGTTACTGCAAAATAGAAATTTATGCAAACATGTATAAATCCAGTTTGAGTTCTGAATCAGGTTTTAGATCTGCATATTTATCTTTTTTCTGAATTGTTCTCGAAGAAAACTCAACTTTGGGTGGATAGGTGAAGCGACAGTTTCCAAACTTAGCTTTATTACTTGTATTCACAATAACTTGGACAGTAAGGGGAGAAGAGAATAGAAGGGTTATGGCCAAGAAATCGAGGAGGGACACTAAGGGCATCACAGACCTTATTCACTAAGGATGCAACCAATGTTAAGAGTGCGATCTTCCTTTGGGGATCTGTAACTGATTGGTTCAGGACTTTATGTTCTCGGAGGTGATCAAAATCTGTAACTAGGATTTTTGTGGCTCTCGTATTGTGTAATCTGATTTTTAGTTTTAAAAAATTTCTCCTTTCAGTCAAGTCACATCAGTTCCTTTGATGTAATGAAAAAGCACCAACTAATACTCCGAATAAAGGATTAACTAAGAAATAACTTCAAGACGAATCAAATAATTTATAGAAATGGATAATAACATCGAGAGCCACCACCACTAGACAGATGGGTAGAAGGAATGCTCCTGCAGGGAACACCAACAAATTTAATTAACTTAGCTTCACCGCAACAGAAAGCTTATCTTGAGCCTTACGAGAACAAAGCCATACAACTGAAACACCAGAAAACTTGACTAACAGATTAACAATAAATACAGTGGAGATGAATGAATTCACCTACTCGGCTACTCCTTATATGACAGAGGAAAGATAAGGAATGACGCTAACAAAATTCACAACAATAATGGCGACATAATCTGATGAAGTCACAAAAAACCTAACATGGCAAGAGAAAAAAATTAATTTAAAGACAGAGGCATTAGTTTTATTTCAACCTTTTCTTTATTACTGATAAAATGACTATCAGTTATCAAGTAATACCGTACCTTTTGTCGAGGACCATGTTACAAACTTATGATCAGAGTCACCATCAGTAGCGGCCAAAAATTCTGGAGGATTAGCTTTGAGGTTAGATTTACTAGACCCCATACATGCGACCAACTCCTTGGCGTAGGTCATGTTGGGGTTTGGATGACCTCCTCCAAAGTCTTCCTGTTAACCAACAAGGCCATGTGGAAGATCTAAAATATCCAGAAACAGTTCAATGTATTGAGACTTTTTCAACAGAAAGCGACGCTGCATGATTTAGTTATACCTTGGGTACACAGTACTTTATTAAAAAACTTTCTTATTCTGCACCAAGATCTTGAACAAAAATGTGGTTTGCATAAGCTCAGCTACTCCATGAAGTGCGTCATAACTAAGAAAAAAGTATGGAAAAACAATAAAATACACCTCAGGCATAACATTTATTTTACATGTGTTTTCAAACAAATATGTTAAAATTAACCTTTATCCTTTCCAAGTGAAACTCTATATAACAACAACCTCTATGTAAGAATAATTTTATTTGTTTCCATTTATATTCTTATGTATAGAGGTTCTACTGTAGAAGTTAGATATACTGAAGGACAGATCGAGTTCTCCAACACATTGCTTAGTAGGGGAAAAAATGGATATTCAGAGTGTACACCTCATCAAGTGTTGCCCATCTTTTATCGATAAGATTGTTCACGAACTGTCATACACTTTATGTTGTTAGTTCTAATTGAATCTTCCAAAATAATGAAGTACTTGGTGGTGTTATTTTAATTAGCTTTTTAGTTTCCAAATTATTTTTATAATAAAAATTAACTAGTTTCATAAAATTGTATTTGTAAAATTAATTCTTCTCCTTTCAAAAAAAAAAAAAAAGAATACATTCAAATTTTCTAAGAAGTAATAGAAAATACCTTGTCCATATCAATCTGTAATAATTGCTCACTCAGTAAAAATTAAATGTCTTCTGCTTTTCTCCCTGTTTTAATAAAAATCGAGGAATCGTCCATGAGTAACACCACAACAAACATCAAAACATGATATCTCATAAGCACAAATATCTAAAATCATCCACCAAATAAAAATCGATTCATAGTGAAATCATCATACTGGATTTATTCAGATACTAACCAAATATATGAAACTCATTACATATATTAAAAGACCGCTTCAAACCTCAAAAATCTCCCTAACAAAAAAAAAAAAAAAAAAGAAAAAAAAAAAAAGAAAAAAAGAAAAAAATGAGAAATTAACAACTACATTAATATATATAATAATTTATTTTGCATCTATTACTTGCGAAACCCATTAACCAAACTTCAAATGCTAAGGTTTGATGGTGATTTTTAAGAAACAAAACAAAGAATACCTAACCATTGAGTAAGTGAATAAGCTCTTGTAAAGAGAAGAATATTTTAACTGATTAAATATTATAAATCCTAACTCAAGGTTTTGGTTCTGAGTAGTGGAGGTAGATTCTCCTATGAATATTATATGTATAGTTGAAGAAACATCATAATAAACTGATCAAATTTCGGAAGAGAAAGACTGAGAGTTTTTGAAATTGAGGAAAACAATGAAAATTCTTAGTTGAAGAAAAACTTGGAGTTTTTGAAATTGAAGAAAAATATAAGAATATATTTATGTGTCTCAATTGATATTCTTATGATGATCTTATAATGAGGTTCTACCGTAGTGCTTATATACTCCGAAGGATAGATTGAGTATTCTAACGCATTGCTTTGAAGAATCTGAAAAAGGAAACAAAAAATTAAAAAACATTAACAGTCTTCAAAGTTAAAGTTAAGAAACCCATTTTCAGTGAGTAGATCAAGAAATGGTTAGTAAATTAAGAAACTCAAAATCTTTGAGACTTGATTTGAGTACCATGAGTCTTATCCTCATGAATATTGTCGCCACAGTTGGTTATAGCATGTTACCCCAACATATGCAAATCGATTTAGTGGATGAAGTAAGACAGGTTTATGAAAATTTGGGCCTGGACATGCCGGGAAGGAGGTTGCTCTAGTAGAAGAGCTAGAGCGATTAGTCGGACCCAGTATTATACCTCTGAAAATGATGTCATATAATGACAGAGGGCTGAATAAGGTACACAAAGTTCATGAACTGATTGAAATGGATAAGCAAGTTGATCTGACCATCGTCCAAGAGACGAAGCATCTAGACTTCAATTTGTCAGGCTATCTACACCTGTATGCTCCCAAGACTCGTAGGTGCATAACCTTGAATGCTAAAAATTGTGGTACCAACCACTCCAGTGGTTTGCTTATCTTATATGATCCTGACATCTTTGTTAGTGGAAACAAAGTTGAAAGGGATTATTATGTTTTATCGGCACATCTAACTATAGGTAAAAGGTTCAGCTTCACCATAAGCAATGCTTATTGTAGGTCTATGAATAGAAACACTTTATGGATAAATGCGAATGATTTAATAGATAACACTGTTGTATTGTGTATGGGTGACGAATTTAATGCCACGAGACATGATTCAGAAAAATTAAAACCTGTAAGTAATAATCCCGGAAGGCGTCAATTAAATTTGTGCTTTACAACTAAAAACATGGTTGATTATCTATTACATGGCGGGTTGTTCACATGCAACGGAAGATCTAGGATAGACAGGTGGATATGTAGTGAAGCGATGGATGAGGCAATATGTGAAAAAGAGCAGATGATTGGGTTTTTTTAACCTGTTAGAGAGTGGATTTTTTGGAGTTGCTGGAAGTGGTGGAAGTGATCTTTCTTTATCTGACCATGAACCAGTGATTTTCAAAATCACCATCGCACCGAAACACCCAATAGAGACGTAGATGGAGGCCGCACTCAACAGTGTCCGAGTTGGAACACTAGTGTTGGGATACCGACACTACTGCTATATTTCCAAGTGAAATATTTCTCTCTCTTTGCAGTGTTCTTTGCATGGTTCTTTTTTAATTTCTATCTCTGTGAAATATTTTATCATTACTTTGCAGTTATTTCCGAGAAGTTCTCAGAATACATCGGACAAGCTACCGTGGAATCAAACAGTTTTCCCTTCATTTACTTATTATTGTGCACTTGCACTAAATCTAGAGTCAAGTTAAAAGATCTCAAATTCGAATGTGATTCACTTTGAAAGATGCATGATCTTATGGTTCTTTTTAATTTCTATCTATGGAATATAAGCATTACTTTGCAGTTGAGTGAAACTTGTAGTTTGTACTGGATGTCCCAAATGAACTTTGGTTCATCCATCATCTATGCTCACCTAAGTAGAGATCTCAAACCATGGCCAAATAGAGATGAACATTATCACGATTCAACAGATCTCATGAAGAAGAATTTTCGGTTATAATACAAGGTGGACCAGAAGACCCACAATATTGTTCTTTGATGGTTATGATACAAAATTATTGATAAAAAAAAAAAAGTCTTATCCTCATGATATTAAATATCTGGTAGATTGTGATACCCCTTTTGTAGCTACTACTTCTTCTTAATAACATCTATTTTTGAATAATAATAAAAAAGAAATCATTTTCAAGGAAATACATACCTTCTTAGAATAGATTCAGGGACGTCTTATTCTAGTTGTTTTTTAGAAGAAAATTAATATGATAAAAATTGTGGCCAGTAGAAGAAAAACATAATAAGTTATATATATTTAAAGTGTTATGCGGAAGATTCATTTCTTTTAGGTTTAGGGCCATCCAGGCTTGGTATGTTTTCTTCCCCCTTTCTCTGTTTGAATTTTACTCCTTTTCTGGGTTTGGAAAAGTCGTTACTAGTTGCAAAGGAGGTTAATAACCAGTACGAAATGCGAATTTTTTCCAGTAAACCAGTTGTTTCACTCAATAAAAAAAATAGATTCCTTCTGCTTTTCTCAGCATCATCAAGATCATCATGTGTGACTTCCTGTTAGAAATTTAATTATCATGTTACTCAACATAAAAAAGTTTTATATAGTTGTACAAAATACACTTTAAGTGTGTAACATTAAAACGAACCTGGAATTTTTCTTTCTTCATACAGACCATTCCTTCATGTCTTTGATTAGTGACTCCTTCAATAATATCATGAATTCGGCTCATCTTTATTGCTGCTCCACTCTTACAATCTATCTTTATGATATCTCTAACAGTGATTTGATTATCAAGCTCAAGATAATTCAATATTATTTTCTCGAAAAGTAGAACAAAGGTTAAGTAGAATATCATGTCATTGGGAATATTACCTTTTCCGTGCATAAATTATCTATTACCATATAAGCCTCCTTATATAGTAGTCACAAACTTGATTTCCAATTATTAATCATCTTGGAAAAGGAAACTCTAAACAATTAGTAAACCGATCTCAATATAAAAATTGTCTCAACACTACAAGAAAATCTAGCTATTGCTATACCATATATTGCCACACCTTCAATATAGGTGTTGCAAAAGCAAAATTCTAGTCACAAGACTTTTCATAACCGCAACTAAAAGCTATAGTTTATCTGCAAAAAAAAATGAAACTGTTACCACACAAATGTAGCAACAATATGAAAAGAGTGTGGAAAAAAAGTATATTCTCTTGCTGAGAAATAATGATTAGGTGCAGTAAAAAAACTTCTTGCTACATAGGTTATCGCGACACTAGTAGGGGTTTATGCCATAACCATTGGGTGCTGCAATATATTAAATTTCTTGTAGTGCAAACTAGAAAACCTTATGTTTCCTTAGAATAACAATCTCTAGTGGGTTTCGTATCTTTCTAGAACCTTCCATAAAATACCGACAATTATCAACAATGTTCACCTTGTCTATACTTCAAAAAATTTACACCTTGTAAAGATTCCTCTAATTTTATCTGATCTTCAAGCCACGATAACCACCTCAGTACCCAAAAGAACCTTAACGATGAGCAAACTAGACTAAGTGATATCTTAACCCCAAAATGACCAAAGTCAAGAAATCTCGTCCAAACTTCTGCCAAAGTGTCTTAGCAGGATCAGACCAAAAATCTTTCATCTCAAAACTCTAAATTTAATTGTTGTTCAAACAATAAAACATTGAATTGCTCTTTTCCACAAACATATCCCTGAAAAATGTGTATATCCCCGGAAAAAGCATATCCCCTAAACAAGTAAAAAGATACGAAGAAACCAAACATGTCAAGCTTCTCCAATCAATAACTTGCGAACAAACGAACCAGAGGCTCCAAAAACTGACATACCAAACTTCCAAACAAAAACCAGCAACCTCAAATCAAACCGGTTGTGACAAATTTATGTCTTCTACCGAATCTCCAGGCAAGAACGCAGTTTTGAGTTTGTAAATTTAGTCAAATCTCCACGCCAAACCAAACAGGACTCGGATAAAAATGTGATCAACCACAGAGGAAATTTTTTTCATAACAATCATACTTTGTCTTGTGCATATATATCCTTCATTCAACCTTACCCCAAACATGTATCAATAATTGTTTTAAACGAGAACCATCCTTCAAAAAACAAACAAAGAACCAAATACACCCAATCATCTTCTTAACCTTAGGCAACTTCACCAACTCTTAAGGAAATATCCAAAATGTTGTTGTGTTCACTCATTACCTTCTTACTCTTAGGAAACTGTAATAAGTTCCTAAGTAACTATCTAAGACAACAACACTATCTTCTCATGCTATGCTGGGAAACAAAGGATGATAAAATTAAATTGTCACTGAATAGACTTTTCAATAGAGATCTATATATGATCTCATCTTATACCAACAACGTTAGTATTGAAACCGTAATCAATATTGTAATAGATGACCTCGGGAAAACGATACTCCGACTAAACCAAAAAAACTCCCAAAACATCATCAATATTGTAATGTAACTCTCTTCAATGAAAGTTTTAACCGATCAAGAATAACAAACACAACTTCTCGGAAACCAAGATAAAACACCTTCTTCAACTCTAACACCAAAAACTACTTCCTATTACAAGAAATAAACTTTGCAACAACTTTAAAACTCAAATAAAAAAACACTCAAATATTTCGGTTTTGGGATCTCATCTTGAGTATCAAGGAACATCTTTGAATAATGAAAGATAATTTTTAGGCATGTATCAAATTACCCATTATGTTGACATCTTGAACTTTCCTAAATATCAACTAATATTCTGATATTCACGCAAACCCTAAAGTGTGTATGAAAAACCGGAAATACGAAATTTCTATAGGGGATCGGTTTTGCTAGAGATCCCAAATAGGATCATCCGCCGAGATCCTCAATAGGAATCGGACCACCAATCCAATTAATTCTTTTCAACTATGAAACAAGTTTGGCAAGTTTATTTCCTTAAACTCATGTAGGTAAACATGGTTTTCTAGGCATGGAATCAATCCTAAGTTCATTACACAATTTGGTAACAAGTTACAAAGATAGTGTCTATGTCGCAATTACGAAGTTCAAAAGATAAACTTCCAATATAAAAAAGTTGTGATACAACTTGTATATTCTTCCTTGGCACTTTGATCATAATAAAATGATCAAGTCTCGATACTAGAGCTTCATACATATAACTTCGCATGCTATGTTTTCAATGTAAACGACTTGTAAACAACATAGATAGAAATGAAAACAGGTCAAGTCTTATATTACTAACCTCGAGCGGGGAGGATGATGTGTTCGTTGACGCGATACGTCTTCGGCTTCTTCACCGAAACACGAGTTTGTCTCAACATTTTTAGACTTCCTAGTCTAACCGGACGAAGTTGACTCTAGAAATACAATCAAGCGACCTTGAGTTTTTTTAATTAAAATATGACAACCAATGCTTGGGGAGTTCAACCGAACAATGCTCTAACAGGTTTGTGAACTAAAAAGTCATCTCGTCACTTTGGAGTCTTTTATATTGACAAGTTCACAAACTTCCCAAAACTTTGATTTGTGTACTTGAAAATAAAAAGTTAATATGAAACATTCAAAATCAACTAGTTCGCGAACTGTGAAAATCATTTGGTATACTTTGAAATAAATAGTATCAAGTACTATCTCAAAATCGGCCAGTTCGGAAACTGAGCAAATCAGTTTACGTACGCGAGTTAATTGAGATATTAAGAATCAACTTTTTATATTTATAAGTTTTGGTTCGTGAACTGGTAAAACAGTTTGTGAACTTTAAGAACTAACTTGACTACTCCTTATAACTTTCAATCTTCTTTGCAATGTTCATCATTAATTATACTTAAGTCATACGCCATGTCTCAGCAGATATAATGGTAGATAATATGAGTAAATATGATAGTAAGTCTTCACATACCTTTGTTAATGAAGTTTCCGTTGACGTCGTCTTCAGTCTTCAATCTTCAATGTTCAAGGTCGATTGGTGAATTTCGATACTCAACTCAGAGCCTTTCCTGGATAAAATTTTCCCCGAAGTGAACTTCTATTTTTTTTCCCTCTATTTTTTTTTTTGTTGTACAAATTCACAATAGAAACATAAATTATAGCAAAAAAATTAGGGCAAAAAAAACAAAAAACAACATCAATACATTTTATAGAAATCAAGACATACTTGACATACCAAAACTTGTGAGTTTGATAGAGCGATTCTCTAACATTGATAATCTGATTTGGTTTGAGGTACAAGTTCGTTTTCGGAAATAAGTATCTAGATACGTTCGAATTTTGGAGGTAAAGACTTATTTGTGAGGAACAAAGTATCATTTCGACACGTTATAATTTTAGGAACAATTCTACTGTATGGCTTAGTTAGTGATTTTATTGCATACTACATGGAGAAAGCACAATGCATGTTGGTTAAATTTCTTGGACACGTTAGGGTTGAAGTTTAGGTATGTTATCTCGTGAACCTTTTATCATTCATTGGCTATTGTAAACCCCATACTGTCGGATGACGGCAGTGGTTAAGTGGGTCGGAACAATATCGGTAAAAGGTTGGGTCATTATAAATAATATCGGGGTCCATTTACGAGTTATCTGTTGAGGGTGAGAGAGTATCTTTGGACGGTTTGGGTCAACAACGGTCTCATGAATGGCAAGGGACGTAGGATATCCGGACTTGAATATATTCAAGCCGAGAAAGCTCCAATTTAAGGTGGTGTATTTTAATACCCCAACTCGGCAGTAGGTTTCATTTAGGATAGGATATAGGTAATAAATTGACCTTTCCTAAGTCGAGGCCTTTTCAGCACAATTGACTCCAGAATTGGCAGAAAAATCTGCAGTTAAGCGTGCTCGGGCGGCAGTAATCTAGGTATGAATGACCTCTCGGAAAGCTATTGTTAGATGACCGAAGTGGCTAAGTGGAGGCAATATCGGTATCGGGTCGGGTCACTACACAAGTATCACCCATTAATTCTTACAAAGAGGAAAAATCAAGTTGAAAATTCAACATTAAGAAAATTAAGAAACAAAAAAGAGCATATGCCAAAAAAATCACTGAACAATCAGAAAAACTTGATTCGTTCAAGTTGTTTTACAAGTAATATCCTCAGGATAATACAAGATTTGTTATCCGTAAAAGTGCTTAGTTCATTTTCAAAAATGATGCACTGGTCAACTTAGGAATCCTAGCACTTGCAGACCAACAACGGCTTGTTCAAACATCTCTTGAATGCGGGATAAAATCATAATCAAGAATAAATTAAATCTACCGTTTTGATAAAAGAAACTAATACCAAAATAGAGAATCATACAACTTATGTAAGAATCATAGAAGCTCTTGTAAATGGAAGAATAATTTTACTTGAAACAATGTTAAAAGCCCTATTCGGGGTTTGTGTTGCTGAATTTAAGAACTCGTTCGCACTTTTACGGTTTTTCTTCACCTCAAGGATTTCCTTCTCTTTCTCGACCCTTCTGTCTCAAACAAGGGAACGTGTATCGGAAGAAGAATCTGCTAACCCAAGAAAAACCGCAAGCCAATTTTTTTACCAAATCCATACATAGAAACTAAAATAGCAAATATCCAAGTACAAAAATCAAAGAATCGTCCATAAGTGAAACCACAACAAACATCAAAACAATTGTATCCTCGATAAGAAAAAATATCTAAAATAATTCACTAAATATAAATGGATTCACAGTGAAATCCTCGTAATAAACTCATTCAGATATTAACCAAATATATAAAACTCATTACATCTATTAAAAAATTACTTTAAACCTCAAAAATTTCTCTCACAAAAAAATATAATAAAGAAATAAATGCAAAAAAAAAAAATGATAATGAGGAATCAACAAATACAATAATGTAATAATTTCTTTTACATGCATTCCTTGGAAAACTCTTTAAACAAACTTCAAATGTTAAGTTCGATGAACATTTTTAAGAAACAAAACAAAGAATCACGCAATACACTAATTAATTAACCTAGCATTTTTAGGGGCGACTCCAAAAGAATTAGGGCGACACAAAAAGACAAAAAGGTCACCCAAATGTAAAATGAAGCCATCTCTTATCTCCCGTTTTTTTTTTAATGGCCAAACTACCCTTTACAATCGGTAGATAACTTCACAATCGGAAGTTGATCCACAATCGGAGTCAATTTAGGTTATTTAACTCCCGAATATAGAGTAGCTCCAAAATAAAACTTTGCAAAAACTCTCTATCTTTGGAATTTTGGTTGAGCCTATAATCGGTAGTAAATGAAGGTATCCTGACTTCCGATTATACAATAGACCTTCTTACCGAAATCCTAGCATAATCGGTAGTCAAGATAGTTCATATAACTACCGAATATAGAGTTGCCCCAAAATGAGATTTTGCAAAAATCCTCTATTTTTTGAATTTTGGTTGAGCCTATAATCGGTAGTAAATGAAGTTATCCTGACTTCCGATTATGCAGTGGCTCTCTTTGCAAATATCCTACCATAATCGGTAGTCAAGATAGTTCATATAACTAGCTACCGAATATAGAGTAGCCCCGAAATGAGATTTTGCAAAAATTCTCAATTTTTTGAAATTTTGGTTGAGCCTATAATCGGTAGTAAATGAAGTTATCGACTTCCGATTATACAAAAATGGCTATCTTTGCAAATATCCTACCATAATCGGTAGTGAATTTAGGTTATTTAACTACCGAATATAGAGTAGCCCCAAAATGAGATTTTGCCAAAATCATCTATTTTTGAAATTTTGTTAAGCCTATAATCGGTAGTAAATGAGGTAAATTCGACTTCCGATTATACGGTGTCTCTCTTTGCAAATATTCAACCATATTAGGTAGTCAAAATAGTTCATATAACTACCGAATACAGAGTAGCCCCAAAATGAGATTTTACAAAAATTCTTTTTGTTTGAATTTTAGTTAAGCCTATAATGGTAGTAAATGAATTTATCATTAACTTCCGATTAAATAGTAGCCCCAAATACGCATTTAGCACAAATTCATATCAATCGGTAGTCTCTGTGCGTTTCTTAACTTCCGATTTACTCTCAACAATCGGTTCAAAAATAACTTCCAATTACGAAAGGACATTAACGTATTCTACTATCCTTTTGGACATCCCTTAACCTTGTCTATGGGTTGGGAATAAAAAATTCGCCCCTAATTCTTTCGGAGTCGCCCCTAAAAATGCTCGGTTAATTAAGTGAATAATCACTTGTAACAGATGCTGCTTGGGGAACGTATATCTATTAATCTATTAGTCGGGGAACGTATATCTATTAATCTAGGAAGATTTTTATAAAAGAGTTTCAGAATAGGTTTGCTATGCTTCAAAAAAAAGAAGAATAGGTTTGTTGATTTCTCCATTTTTTTTTCGGGGAACGTATCTAAAGACTTAAAGGCCTAGATAAATAAAGCTTCCACGTTGAACGGTGAGGAAATCCTCACTTCCTATTGGCCGAAATAGGTTGATAGGTGTCTAAAACACCTAATTTTATATCTAGTATCTATGCTTTCTTTGCTATTGTCTTTATGAATTATGTCTCTTATGTTTGATTTTGAGTTTATTAGGTGCAATGGAGTCATTATGAGCAAAAGAAGAAGAAATTAGCTATTTGGAGCGAAAAGGAGCACAAAGGCCAATTCGCATGCGAGTTATATTTTGGAGCTAAGCCAAAGTTAAGGGACAACCAGCTGGAGTCCAAGAATAATTGATAAAGAAAGACAACATTTGGCTCAAGGCAGCCCCTATCCATGCTTCTGACCCGATTCTATTAACCCTAAAAACTAGGTCGAATTCATTATTACACATTTCACATTTCAGTTTCTTCTCATCAAAAAGAAGACTGCAGCCATGGCGTTGGTAGGTGCAATTGATCAACGCTATTGACTTTGCCAGTAGTTTATGGTTGTTTGAGAGTTTGTGAAGGAATCTGAGATGGGTAAGGAGAAAATTAGGCGAAGCTTCTACCCATTGGAGTAATGGAGAATTATGAAATAAGATGGTGATGAAGGAGTTGGAAGTTGAGATTTAAGGGTTCGAGAGATTAATCAGGGTTTCTGTGGATATGAGAAGAATCAGAGAATGGGTCTCGTGTGATTTCAAGTTTGGCTGAGTTGCAGCCATGAACGGAAATTAGAGTTGTTGCTGTTGATTTGATTAATGGAGTCTAGGGTTGAAATTAAGATTGAGTGTGAAGTGGGTTTGTTTTGAATGATCAAATACTTGGCAGGGAACTCGAATTTGGGAGCAAGTAATTGAACCAGATAGAAAGAACATGAGAAAGTGCTTGAGAAAAGTCCCCAAAGAGTTTTGCTAGCTTTATGCAATTAAGCCATGGTCTGAGTGAGTCTTGAGGATGAATGAAGGGAAGAAGCTACTGCTGCTTGCCAGGGAAATGGTGGTGTTGATATTGCAGGTTAATTGAAGACATGGAAGAACTGGGTCCTTTGAATAAGTCTTGTTATTGGAGTTGATGTTGTAATCGGGTATGGCTGAGCAAGAAGAAGTGACCGAGAGTTTAAACAAGGAGATATGGAATTTGTGTTGTTTGTTGAGCTCAAGATGAGATGGTGGTTGAACTAGTCGGATGGGAGTCTGCAGGATTGAGAAGTCGATGATGTTGGTTCATTGCGCTTGTGTGCGATGAATGAGAATGAGTTGCAAAGAAGCGTAAGAAGTGCAGCTGTTGAACATTAATTCAGTTGAATGGTTTACAGGGATTTGTGGTGCAAAGGCTAGTTGTGAACTTGCAGGGTCGTAGAGAGGTTTTGGTTGCAACTGCAGATGGTTGTGTTAACTGCAAGTGGTGGTACAAAGTAATGGGACTGGAATTGTTGGATATGGAGATTGTTGTGGGTACAGGTTCAAATATTGTCTGCGAGATGGAACGGGAGTTGAGACAAGAAGAAACTGATTGCAAGAAAGAACAAGACGAATGGGTTTCGCAGTTTGAGTCTGGAACTGAAAGTGCAGGCATGGAATTGGTGAAGAATTGAGCTGAAACGAAGAAGTTATATGAGCTGCAGCTGATGGAAATGACTCTGTTGGTGGAAGATGAGCTGAGATGGGTTGTTCTTGAAGAAAGTTGTAATTTGAATGATTGAGCATTGTTAGATGTATGCTAGGAATTGCAGGAATGAAGTGTAAATGGCCTGGAATCGGCCGGAGAATGTTCAGAAAACAGTCAGAGCTCGTCCGGAATCGGAGTCCGGCGAGTTAACTCAGTGATCCAAGTGAGTTGACCAGGTAACTGCGCCGTTAAGAAGACTGTTAAAGATGACGGCGACTTCAGAAGACCGTTAGTTTGACTCCAATAACCGTGAACAACAGATTTTAGTGACCAACATGGAATATTCTGGTCGTTTGCCTGCAAGCTCCACCAGATTCGTGGCGACCAGTTTTGAGATTTTCACATGGGCTGGGTGGACCAATTGGAGACGGGTTTTGAGAAGACTTGACCTAATTTTGGAATTAGAGAAGCATATAAATAGAAAAGTATTTCTCTAAACCTATAGATCTCTATTAGGGAGGCTTCTACTTGTTTTCTAGGGTTTCACATGATAGTTCTTCTTTGCTTTCTATGATGATTTCCAAAACACAAGTAACTAAGTTTTTATTATTGGTTGAAGATGTAGTTGGATTTTGCAACCAATTTATGATTTTTATGAATTAGTTTTCTCTCAATATTATCGTTTGATTTCTACGGGTTATAATAATTGCATGATTGACGTATTGCAATATGATTGAATGTTTGTTTGGTTGAGTCTAGAATTGATTGAACTTACATCCATATCTATAGCTATTTTAGGGTTCATCATCGAGCGATAACCTTGAATACGAGTAGCATGATATGATTACGGTTTGTAGTGATACACTCTTGTAATCATATGTAGAAATTGACCTTTGTCCGAATTGTTATGCGCAATGTATGACAATTGCATTGATTAGCATATTTCTGAAACTTAATGCTCCTAGGAATTGAACTTAATTAGCGCAAGGCGTTAGGTTATTCTTTAGGTAGAATTCACATATGCAGCTTTAATGTGTGTGTTGATGAACTTAGGAAATTTACGGAGTATTCTTGCAATAAGGTATTCTAAGGCTTTTGATTATAGCGAGATTAAATATGAATTCTAATCATACATTCAATACTTGTTTACAATTGAAGATGAAACCTTTGACCAATATTCTCACAACCTTGATTTGCGTGTCTACTTTTTATTGTTTTTCTTTTATATTATTTTAGTTATATAAAAATCAGAAAATGCCCCCATAGTTTTATATAAGAAACCGGAACATATTGACAACCCAAGACCTCTCACAGGGGAACGATCCTTTCTTGCCCTTGCTTCATAATATATTTTGAGTAGTAAGAAAGTGTAATTATTTTTGACGCCTACGACAGCGATCATAGGTCTTTTTTGAGTTTTGTGAAATGAGCGTTTTGGTGAGGACACTTGGCAACGAATGATTGGTTTAAAAAGAATAGGAAAAACATTAAAAAAAAAGGAAACCAAATTCAATTTGGAATTCATGACCTTGAAATATTTAGGTGAGAACACTTGGCAACATCTTGGTTTTAAAATACAAACTCAAAAGGAAAACCTAACTTACCGTGTTTGGAAGTTTATGTAAGTCCAAATTCAATTTGGAAATAAAGTACTTTCAATACTGTGGACTGTTTTTCCAAATTAATACATAAAGGAGAATCCACATATTTCACACATACTATGTGCCAAAATAAAAGGAATAAATAAATAAAATATGTACATATTCTCCACTATTTATTGAATTTGCCCGCCACACCAAATAAAAAATATTTAGGTGAGGACACTTGGCAACGTATGATTTGTTTAAAAATACAAATTCAAAAGGAAAATCTAACTTATCGTGTTTGGAATTTTATGGAAGCCCAAATTCAATTTGGAAATCGAGTACCTACCATATTATTATGACTCTCTTTTTTTTCCAAATCAATGGATAAAGAGGGGGAAAATCCGCATATTTTCTGTGAAAATAAAAGGAAAAATAATATATGTACATATTCTCTATTTATTTATTGATTTTTCCCCGCCAAATCGAAATGCAGCACAACAAATCGAAAAATGCATCAACACTTGGGGCAGGGCATAGCCCCGCACACAACGAGTTAAAAAGAAAATCTCAGTGCATAAGGCACAAATCTAGGCTTAATTTATGGAAGTCTAAATTCAATTTGGAAATCGAGTACCTGCCATTTTTTGGATTCTTTTTTCCAAATAAATAAAATATGCACATATTGTTCACCTATTTAATGTATCTGCCCCACCACACCATATGAAAAATACATCGCCACGGGGCAGCGTGAAGTCCCGCGCACACCAAATCATAAATGCACCGTCACGGGGCGGGGCGAAGCCCCGCACTCACCAAATGAAAAATGCATTGTCACGGGGCAGGACGAAGCCCGTGCTCACCAAATTAAAAATGCACCACCACGGGACGGGCACAAATCTAGTATCTATTAATCTAGTAAGATTTTCCAATTTCTTTTGGTAATGCGCACATAACCTTTCTATAACCAACCGTAAATAAAAGATTCCAATTAAAAGTAAGGTTAAAGCGGAAACAGTCAGAAGGTGCAGTCTGCAACAGATGCTGCTTGGGGTACCCTACTCAATTACTTATAACCAACAGATACTAATCTAAAATGACGGGAACTTAAAAGAACTGCTCCATTACTTCTAACCAGCAGATTCTAATCTAAAATGACGCTAACTTGGAACTGGTATAAGACATAAATCGTTCTCCAGGAAAAATTTGGATAGAGGACCTGCCATTAGTTTTAAGATTAATTTGATAACCAAAATTTAATTACGGATTGCATCAAAACAACGCTTGTGTAAAGTGAAAACGGTAAATTCCAATGGACATAGCTTCTGTTCTCTGATCAAAACCTCATTGAACTTTACTTCTTAATTATTCGGGTACTTGTATGATTGCTCCGACTAATGGTGAAGGTATGCCTATTAAAAACTACGAAACTTCTAAATAATCTATAATCTATATATATATATATTTTATCTCTTCTTTTCTTCTCTCGAAGTTTGGCCTAGATTCCTCTTTCTTTTTCATTTTCATTTTATTAATAAACTCTTTTAAGGAGCTTTGTTCAAAAAACAAAATTTACTCGTGCAACATGTTTGGTTCGGGGAATAGAATTCTAGGCAATCGGATTCTAGAGGAATGAACCCAATATCTTGAACCAAACAAGACAAATCAAGTCTATGTAGTTAAGGTTTTTGATTCCTAGAAATCCAATTCCCTCCATGCTACAAATAATAAATTTTCATTGCATTACAAATAAGAACGGGCCCTAGCTCAGCTGGTCATCCCCGTTCCCCAAAGTTTAATGCACTCCAGGATGTCCCAGGTTCGAGTCCCCAATGGCGTAATATTGCAGGAATTAACATGGAAGGTAGTGTGGCGGTGCAATGAAATTGGATTCCGATGTAAAAAACAAAAGTAAGGCCTTAAGGAGGTTAGGGAGGCTCAATGCTCTTGGTTCGAAATACAAACCAAGCGTTTTGCCATGGGTCGATATACAAACCAGACAACTCATTCTAAGTGCTTGTTTATTAGCGACATGTTCCTCTTGTAAAATGCACCCCAAATTTCTGTAATGTATTTCTCCTTCTTCATCATCAACAATGATACGTCCTCTGTGCCGCACAGGGTATCAAGTAAGTAACATTAATGGCGATTGTTTAAATACCCATGCTTTATATTTTCATCTTATTAGTTAGGGTTAATTTCATTTCATCTGTTTGTTAGTTCTTCCCCAAAATCACAATAAGTAATCTTCATCTTCATTGGTTGTCAATTACCTGATCAATTCATCATTTCAAAACCTCATCAAAACCCCGATTCAGTCCTTGCTCTACTTGAAAACTACGGATTCACTAAACCTCACATTTCCAAAACCATTTCTAGGTTTCCCTCGGTACTCAATCCTCAGAAAACCCTTCAACTAAAATTAGATTTTCGATTTTCCAAATCCAAAGAGATTTCTGGACTTGACCTAGCCAAATTCATCTCTAATCACCCATATATTCTTGAGAGAAGCTTACAAGTTGCAATAATTCCTTGCTGTGATACCCTCCACAACATTGTTCAAAAATGGTTTTGATCCTTATAAAACCACTTTTTAAAGATATACAGGGATTGACATGTATGAGCAAATCGACTTGGAAAGCAAAGCTGAATGTTTATAGGAAGTGGGGGTTGGTCAGAAGAAGAAATTTCAAATGAATTTAATAAAGAACCTAGATGTATGGCATATTCAGAGAAGAAGATAACATCGATCATGGATTAGCCAAATATCCGAGAATATTTGAATCTAGCCTGAAGAAGACCATTTTCCTTAGACGTTGTTGTTGTTTAGTGTTTGGTCTCTAGAGGTCAGATTAAGAAGCAGATTTCCTTAGATTCACTTGTTAAAATATCTGAGAAGTCTTTCTTGAAGAAGTTCGTGAGCATGTATGAGGTAGAGGAACCCGAACTATTGAAGGTATACCAAACTTAACTACTTAATACTTCTTGAGCATCTAATGAAATCAATATGCTAAAAAGTTTACAAATTGTAGTTATACATAGTCATTTTCGCTTTTGTGAAGTTTCTGCTTCTCTTTAATTTTAATCTAATATCTTGTCTCAGCTCAAGCAATTTTTAGGTTGTCTCAGCTCAAGCAATTTTTGGATTCCAGTAACAAATTTAGTTGGTAAATGTAAGTTATACATCCAAGAATGCTTTCAACCCAGTTTGAAGTTAAAATTGGGTTCAGCGCCTGATAGTTTTATCTTTTCTGGGTCGCTCTCTATGTTTGATTTGAGCTTTTGAAGTTTCAAATTATGAGCAAATAGTTGAAGAGGTAGCTTCATGTGCTGGCTTTATTGTAATATAAAGCTGCTCTTATGTACCTAGTTTATGAAAATCTTGTCATTTCGTATACTCTAGCATAAAATGGGTGAAACTCCAAACTATACCCATGCTTGCAATGAACAACTATCAGAAGTTTTACTTGGAGAAGTTCGTAACACGTGGTAGAAGTTCCTGGACTAGTGAGTGTATGCCATAGTTCATTATTAAGATCTTCTCTTTGTTTTCCGTAAAGATTAAATTTCTGAATTCATCCCATGGTATGAAGGAGTCACAATACAAGTTGCAAAGATTCACTAATTAGTTCATTTAAGGTGACTTACGAGTAATTTAAGTATCAGAGGTTAGTCATGAACTGGAGCACTTCTATGTTTTGACTGTGTAATGACAAGCCTATGCAAAGTTTGATAATGGTGCATACTTCTTGACTATCCTACTTAAATTAACTAAACATAACTGAGGAATCAGATTAATTGCATAATTCAGTTCTTGTATATCATGTGTTGATTGTACTTGAACTTTTTAAGCAATGGGAAATTCAGATGATTTATCTTATGTTAGTTCAAGATACTTTAGTTTATCATGTATTACTTCATGACTATTCTGATAATATGAAAGTCATAGCTCACTACATGATTTAAACTTTTAGTGTTCTTAAAGGCACTCTCCTTTCTTCAAGCTCAGCTACAAGTGACACTAGTTACCTGGTATTTTACTACTGCAGACTTTATTGATAAAATTTATGTCAGACTCTGTAAGAATATCGTGTAAGAAACTTATATCCTTCATTGCATGATGCATTGTATGATCAATCACCTGCTTGTATTAGTATTGTCTGTATTACTCTGCATACCTTTATCTATATACTGTAATGCAATTTCATTTTCTTTGCTTACGTGTAGTCAATAGTGCATAAGGTGTGTTTTTAAGGATTAAGATTGAATTCCCGTGTGAATATACACCTGTCAGTAGTAATATAGTTGGCCTTTCGGAATGTTGCTAGACCCACTGAAAAGAATTGCACCGAGAGGGATCGCACGGACCCAATGCTGCGTTCTGTTCATTGGGATAGGGAAGGGCAGGAGTGCACCGTGTGAGAGGGGGGTGGGGCCCACTCCTGCCCTTCCCTATCCCAATGCACATGAACGCAGCATTGTTTACGTGCGATCCCTCTCGGTGCAATTCTTTTCGGTGGGTCTAGCAACATTCTTAGCCTTTATCAATCTTGGGTTTGTCTCTGTTTTCACTGCATGAAAAATAGTGTGTGAACGAAGAGAAAAATAAATCGAGAAATCTATCAAGTGCAAGTAAGCTGAATGGTGTCCATTTGTAAAATAAACTGCTTCCAACTTCTTTTTAAGCTTAATCGTGTTGTTTTTATTAGTTGTGTACAATCATATTATTTACCATGCTTAATTATGATTTGTAAGTTCTTGACCATATTGTACAGTGAATGATTCAACAAAATGGAACGAGTGAAAAACGATTTATGTTAAGAAGGCGCACCAAATTTCTAGTGTTATTTTGATGAAAGAAGATTGGCGACTTAGACGTCAGAGATGTTTTTCTGGAAGAAGGCAGAAAATATGATTGGCAGAAATAACAAGATGAAGGTTTACATCACAAAGACTTAAATAAAGGACAATGACAGATCACATGGATGCCTGATGCCTCAATTAAAGCAGACACATCCGGGTTTGAGGTAATCTCCTCTCTTTAACATTTTTGCTCCATTCTTGTTCAGTCTATCCAAGATATAAAATTTGCATGAACAATTATCTCAATATGGGTTAGAAGTAGCATATGTAATGAACCACTAATAGTGGTATGTTTAGCACTAGTTGTATGGGATTTATGAATGCTTGTCCTGTCACGGTGTGAAAATGAGGTTCTAGCTTCTGTGAAATTGCCCATACATAGAATGCATTCAAGCCAGTTTGACTTCTGAATCAGGTTTTAGATCTGTATATTTGTTTTTTTCTGAATTGTTCTCGATGCAAATTGAACTTTGAATGGATGGATGAAGAGGTAGTAGTTTCAAATCATAGCTTTATTGCAAGTAAACTGCTCTTCCTTCTCTAGTTTATAAAAATCTGTTGCTTTCATGTACGTTAGGGGTAAGCTAATGGGAGAAACTCTAAACAGTACCCCTGCTCGGGGTAAGCTAGCAGAATAATATCAACCAATGATCCAGGATCGCCAAAAAGAAAATAAAAAGAAATAAGACAAGGACAGGGTCTTGTTGAGTATATTTGCTGTTTCAAACCTTCTGAATGAGTTAGGTTTAGGGTCAAACCTTGTTAGGAACTCCAGAATGGTGCCCTCGATTTAGTCGTGATGCTATTCAACAGGATTAGGGCAGCCACAATGTGTTTTCTACTGATGAAATATTTTATAACTGTGCCTGTGGCCTTAAATCCACCATCCAATTCCTTTCCCACATATTTTCCATTAGATCACATGGAAGAAGGAGAAAGTTAGTTCTGGTGAAACAAACTTTGATTCTATGGTGTTTGTTTAATTAACACTTATGACTAAATATGGTTATCAATGCATTGGTCCACGAAATGTGAAATCTTCACCAAATTAAATTTTGCCTCTCAATCTGACTATTGCTTGCATTTAAATCATTACATTGATCTGCCGCTGTTTTTCTGTTGTTGTTAATTACTCTTCTGATGTTCTCGTTGTGGATGTCTCTGTATGCTTGTTGTTTCTTCTAAGCAGAGCTAAGGATGAATCATTTTGATTATCATTAACTCATGCACGCAGCAGGACCTTGGGAGTGTTAATATTGTTCATGAACCAGGTATTTTTTATTCTTCTTTGCATCTCCTTTTATCGTGCTGCAGGTTCTTTTTGTCAATAGTGTTTTCTTGCCTTTCAGCTTTGCACATGTTTTTGCTTTACTTTTATCAGTTTTCTCAGTATTTTGTTACCATGAAAATATTATAGCCTCCAACTGTCAAGGCTTTGGCAGTCCTAACACTAAGAATCACTTGATGCATTTTATATCGTGGGATGATCCGACATACCAGTCATCTTTCCTAGGAGCGCTAGCAGCATAGGCCAAAGGCTTAGGAGATAATCATGGAAGCTGCACGTTTCATAATAACTAAAAACAGTATGCCATACTTACATCACTAGCATTGGTCTCCACCACCTATTAATCAGGCTAAATTAAACTTTGATACTGCTCTTCAGTTGAACCTCTAACACAGCAAGTATTGATTCAATATTGTTTGATCATGCAGGGAAATTCGTGGCTGCACGAGCAATAACTATATCTTCATCCTCCACAGAGCAAGCTGAAGCTACTGCGCTTCAAAATGCAGTTTGCTGGGTTCCCATGCGTTTGCAGCATACTATAAACTCTGTAATTATAGATCTTGTCCCTGACTGTAAATTAGCTTTGAATGCTTCTATGTGTAATGGGGTTGAAAGGAATTGATCGTTCGCGTCATTCCTTGTACATCTGTTTTCCTTTGAATATAATAACCACTTAAAAAAAAAAAAAGTAAAAAAAAACTTAAAGCTGTCAATTTGCAATTTATTTGTACGACTTCTGTCTATTTAGAAAGTAGAAACAACCTCCTTAAAAATCCATTTGCAGAGTCTCCTTTGGCAGAAGAGAGAGATAAATTGAGACTCCTAAAGTCACTTCAGGGAGCTCAATTCTAATTTGAGTTATTATTAACCACCTTTAAAAGGAAATGGAGGATGTGAGTTCCTCTTTAAAACTCAAATAAACTGATTGTTAAAAATATGAGCTCCTAATTAAAACAAACAAAAACAGCTTAAAGACATGAATATCTCTGCAAAACCAGATATCTAAATCAAAACATAACTCCGAATCTCACTTGTCTCAAAGTCTTCATGTAATGCATTGCTGGTGTTGATGAGCTCGACTATATATTCATACCAATTGCAGAGTATATCCACACACCTTCTAAATCAATCAAGATGATAACTTCTTCCTTTTCTCTCTTCAAATTTCCGAGTCCGCTCATACCGAGGATTATACAAGTACTCTCTTCAATCCCATCTCTTTGTTTTCTTCTTCTCTTTCTGTATGCCATGAGCCTTGTTGCTGGAATTAGTTAAATTTGCTTTGTTCAAGCAGGCAGAATTTTTGTCTATTTATAGACACAGTACTCACTCACAAATATTCATCCCTTAGCTAGCTAATTCTATTCCTCTTTGAATGAGTTATCTAATTATCTTACTCCATTCGATGTGACTCAACTACATACACTTAGTTAGCTAGGTTGGTCACATGTTTTTTGTTCATACGTACAAAGTTTTAAGCTAAACTTAGTTAGGATGCCCTTGAGTTCTCGGCTAATAAGGAGATGTGCGGTCAACATTTACTCTCTCAACAGGTACTGCCATAAGGCTTGAAACCAACGCTGCTCAACAGACCACGTAGAAACTGAAACTGGAGCAGCATATATTATACCTGATATTCAGATCCAAAAATCGCACTAGTGTGCTAAAAAGAAAGACGAGGGCTGAGGAAGCATTAGATTGAGAGTCTGCAGGGCACTGAATAGTCTCATTTCCCAACTTACCAACTCTTTTCCTGTCTTGAGCCAACAACTTACCCCAATATCCCACGAAACCTTACACCGAAGAAGTTGTTCGTCCAAATCCAGTATCTACTCTTGTTAGCAACATTGCCATATTCTCTGTAAACCAAGTACCAAACACATTTTTGCGGAAGCGATCGACTTATAAGAAACTGAATGTTGTTAAAAGAAAAGAGTATCCTTAGTTGAATACTAGTATATGATTTATAAATATAAGTTCATTGTGTTGCGGGTCTTAGCTTTAATTCTTTATTAAGTATACAACTATTTGTCTCAGTTCATTCCCTGAGCACTACATCCAACTGGAAACTAAAATGCAAAAGACGTAAAAAAAAAAAAAGACAAAAGACGCCGTTGCCGGGGATCGAACCCGGGTCACCCGCGTGACAGGCGGGAATACTACAACGACCTTGTTGCAAGGTCACACGTCTTTAGCATCACCACATTTTGAGGAGGGAGATACCATATCATCCGTAGGATTGATGACGAAGAACTGGAAAATTAAATACCAGAGAATAGACGCGCTCTTTACAAATGAATTATTGTACAGTCAAAGACACTCAAAAGGAAATACTGTTTCAGCTTTTGTCTAATGATTCTTGTGGAACTCTATTACAGAATCACAAAAACAAACAAACTCGTAAAATGTTATTTTGAAATTTGGATATTCTTTGGTTATTGTCAGTACACCATCGATGATTCCAGATTCGACTGCTTCCACCGGAAACATGCAGTCCTATCAGTATCTTTGTGAACTTGTTCAAAACTTCTACCAGTGAATCCGGAAATTATTCTGGTGACGTTATTTTTCTTGTCCATAATTTCTTTGGCCTTGATTTCCTCATCTGCCAGCACCACCAAGAGGTTGATGAAGAAGCATTATCGGTGTGTTAGGCATCTCAAAAAGTTTCTCTTTGGTGCCACTACCAAGAATGATTACAGCAATTCCAAGTGCAACAGTGGAGACATCAGATGACCAAGAAGGGTTGTGTTATCAAAGGCTTAGTTGAGTTGGAAGGAGAGATTCACCGAAACGATGCAACTAAAAAAAACACCTGCTGAGTGCTCAACAGTTGATGAAACTCAGTTCTTTCTTCCTACTTCGATAGTATGCGCCTACTGATATCACTAACTTTCAGAGAAAATGTAAGAAACTGACATGACAGAAAGCAAGAAAGGTTACCCTTTCTTATATTCAATCAGTAATGGCAACGTAGTGTTCGTGCGCCAAACCAAACAACAAAGAAAAATGGTTCTAAATGTTAATGCAAAATACAAACATGTATAAATCCAGTTTGAGTTGATAGGTGAAGAAAACTCAACTTTGGGTGGATAGGTGAAGCGGCAGTTTCAAATCTTAGCTTTATTACTTCTGGTTATAATGGATTTAGCCTTACCTCATGGGAGAGGCTTTTGGAGATGTGTTCAGCAAGCAAAACTGTTGAGATTATTAGTCCCACGTTGTTGGGCAATCTAAGATCCTGCGGTTTATAATCCCTTAAGGCCTCTCCACTCATTGCCAATTGGTTTTGAGTTGGATGACCGTATTCTAATATGGTATCAGAGTAGGCTATTTGCGACGAGTCTTTGACCGTGCCTTTATTCCGCGTCACCCGATTTAATTGTCCACGTGTTTGACCCAATGAGGCTACACGTGAGGGCGTGTTGAGATTATTAGTCCCACATTGTTGGGCAATCTAAGATCCTGCGGTTTATAATCCCTTAAGGCCTCTCCACTCATTTCCAATTGGTTTTGAGTTGGATGCCCGTATTCTAATAAAAACATATTGTGGAAGTTGGGGCATCTGTCGGGTTTTGGTTGGATATATGGAATGGAGGAGATACAACATTCAATTCAGAATTCCCTAAGGCTTGCATAATTTCAGCAAGCAAGCATTGCAAGATTAAGGATATGCTGCATTATGGAAACTGAAAATTTACGTTCAAAAGACCAGTCAATATGTAAGAGTTGCAAAACTGACTAGGCTAAAGACTTTAATTTGGCACATCCTATGATACACTGCCCATTCTCCTCTGCAATTCGGCACTGCTTTCTTGATGCTTATAGCTTGAAATGGGTTCATGGCAAAGATATGATGCAGCAGTTACTATCTTGGGAGACCAAAAAGGGAAATAACAAAGACATGAAAATATGGCGAATTCGGCACTGCTTTCTTGATGCTTATAGCTTGAAATGGGTTCATGGCAAAGATATGATGCAGCAGTTACTATCTTGGGAGACCAAAAAGGGAAATAACAAAGACATGAAAATATGGCGTATACTTGTATTCAACTTGGACAGTAAGGGAGAAGAGAATAGAAGGGTTATGGCCACAAAATCGAGGAGGGACACTAAGGGCATCACAAACCTTATTCACTAAGGATGCAACCAATGTTAAGAGTGCGATCTTCCTTTGGGGATCTGGGAGGTGATCAAAATCTGTAACTAGGATTTTTGTGTCTCTCGTATTGTGTAATCTGATTTTCAGCTTTAATAAAATTTCTCCTTTCAGTCAAGTCACATCAGTTCCTTTGATGTAATGAAAAAGCACTAACTAATACTCCGAATAAAGCATTATGTAAGAAATAACTTCAAGACGAATCAAATAATTTATAGAAATGGATAATAACATCGAGAGCCACCACCACTAGACAGATGGGTAGAAGGAATGCTCCTGCAGGGAACACCAAAAAATTTAATTAACTTAGCTTCACCGCAACAAAAAGCTTATCTTGAGCCTTACGAGAACAAATCCAAACAACTGAAACACCAGAAAACTTGACTAACAGATTAACAGTAAATACAGAGGAGATGAATGAATTCACCTACCGGCTACTCCTTATATGACATAGGAAAGATAAGGAATGACGTTAACAACATTCACAACAATAATGGCGACATAATCTGATGAAGTCACAAAAAACCTAACATGGCAAGAGAAAAAAACTAATTTAAATACAGAGGCATTAGTTTTATTTCAACCTTTTCTTTATTAGTGATAATGACTATCAGCTATCAAGTAATACCGTAGCTTTTGTCGAGAACCATGTTACAAACTTATGATCAGCGTCACCATCAGTAGCGGCACAAAATTCTGGAGGATTAGCTTTCTGATAGATCTTGTCCCTGACTGTAAATTAGCTTTGAATGCTTCTATGTGTAATGGGGTTGAAAGGAATTGATCGTTCGCGTCATTCCTTGTACATCTGTTTTCCTGTGAATATAATAACCACTTTTAATAAAAAAAATAAAAAAATAACTTAAAGCTGTCAATTTGCAATTTATTGTACAACTTCTGTCTATTTAGAAAGTAGAAACAACCTCCTTAAAAATCCATTTCCACAGTCTCCTTTGGAAGAAGAGAAAGATAAATTGAGACTCCTAAAGTCACTTCAGGGAGCTCAATTCTAATTTGAGTTATTATTTAACACTTTTAAAAGAAATGGAGGATGTGAGTTCCTCTTTAAAGATCAAATAAACTAATTGCCAAAATTATGAGCTCCTAATTAAAACAAACAAAACAGCTTAAAGACATGAATATCTGCAAAACCAGCTATCTAAATCAAAACATAACTCCGAATCTCACTTGTCTCAAAGTCTTCATGTAATGCATTGCTGGTGTTGATGAGCTCGACTATATATTCATACCAATTGCAGAGTATATCCACACACCTTCTAAATCAATCAAGATGATAACTTCATCCTTTTCTCTCTTCAAATTTCCGAGTCTGCTCGTACCGAGAATTATACAACTCTCTTCAATCCCATCTCTTTGTTTTATTCTTCTCTTTCTGTATGCCATGAGCCTTGTTGCTGGAATTAGTTAAATTTCCTTTTGTCCAAGCAGGCAGATTTTTTTTATCTATTTATAGACACATACTCACTCACTCACAAATAATCATCCCTTAGCTAGATAGTTCTATTCTTCTTTGAATGAGTTATCTAATTATCTTACTCCATTCGATGTGACTCAACTACTTACACTTGGTTAGGTTGGTCACATGTTTTTTGTTCATACGTACGAAGTTTTAAGCTACACTTAGTTAGGTTGGCCTTGAGTTCTCGGCTAAGGACTTACTCATGGATGTGTGGTCAACATTTACTCTCTCAACAGTTACAGCAATTCCCATATAAGAATGTTTGGGGTAAAACATGTGTCAAGTACAATTCTTCATGCGGCTAGATAGTTGTGCAAAATGCTTTTCCTTTACTTGATAATCTAACTAGAAGGGTTTGTGTGATCCCTAACACAAGATGTGCTCTCTGTCAACAAGAAGGCATATTAGCCAGAAAAATGTTTAGAAAAAAAATGATAGCAAAAGGCTGTGATAGAAGCTAGCTAGGACTTCACATCAAGGACATGATACGCAGTATAACAAAAGTTGTAATGAACGAACCCCAAAAGGGAACTGCAATGGGCCATGGCACATCCATGGGATTGCTCTCCTCGTCGTAGAGGCAGCACTGGTGGTGGAAAGAACTACACTTGTCTCCTAACTTGCGACATGGATAAACAGAATTTCCGAGTCTGCTCATGCCTAGAATTATACAACTCTCTTCAATCTCATCTCTTTGCTTTTCTTCTTCTCTTCCGTGTACCATGAACTTTTTTGATGAAATTAGTTAAATTTGCTTTGTTCAAGCAGAAACTTTTGTCTATTTATATACACAGTACTCACTCACAAATAATCATCCTTAGCTAATTAGTTCTATTCCTCTTTGAATGAGTTATCCAATTATCTTACTCCATTCGAAGTGACTCAACTACTTACGCTTAGTTAGGTTGGTCACATGTTTTTTGTTCATACGTACAAAGTTTTAAGCTAAACTTATTAGGTTGGCCTTGAGTTCTCGGCTAAGGACTTATTCGGGGATGTGCGGTCAACATTTACTCAACAGGTACATCAGTTCCCATAAAAGAATGTTTGGGGTAAAGCATGTGTCAAATACAATTCTTCATGCGGCTAGCTAGTTGTGCAAAATGCTTTGCCTTTAATCAACAACCTAAAAACTCAATACCATCCCACTCCAGAATAAAAATAGCATTGGTGGAGCATACCCTCTATCATATTGGTTGGTGAGCGAAACCTCGCGCTCTCATTGGCTAATTGAGAAACCATTCGTATTCGTCGAATGAAATTTCGTTAGATAGAATGCGTTGATCTGACAATTTGCGGTGTAGATTGGGTGGATTGTTGGGACACACGCGACTGACGGCCCTTATTATTTAGAAAAATTGTTATATTAATTTCGTGCATTTATTGTGAAAATCCAGAAAATAAACAAAACTACTATATTAATTTCGGACATTTATGATTAAAAAAAAAAAAAATCTATTCAACATATTTGTATGGGAAAACGGGCAAGATGTTTGTATGGATGTCACAGGTGTCTCTCCATTCACGGGTGATGGGGTTCGCTCATTTTTCCCGGGGAAGGCTATTTTTGGGGCCGTTTCTCGCAAACGTGTCAAATATTTGGACAAGTGTGCTGCACATGGTTATGGGTTAGGTGTTCTGGCTTTCTCTACTTAATTTAGGGGAACTTGGCGAGGATACTCTTGTTTTTTTCAAGCGTCTACGGAATTGCTTGGTGAGTAATGATGCCAGTAGCGGCTTAGGTAGTTTTATTTTTTTATAGATTAGGCGTTGCAATTCAAAGAGGTGTTGGAGCCCAGCTTGTAGCTAGGTTACCAACCACAAGCTCTGTATGATATTATTCTTTTTATTATTGGCAAATTTATGGATTAAAATAATATTTCAACATATTTAGGGAAATAATTAATCATCTCCAATTTAGGGAATAAAATAATATAATTTATATTTTTTGAATCTTTTATAATTTCATGTATTTATTATAAAAAATCCAGAAAATAAAAAAAATACTATATTAATTCTTACATTTATGAATAAAATTTTAAAAAAAAATCAACGTATTTATGGATAAATTAATGAGATTTATATTTTTAAAAATCTTTTGTAAGGAAAAAAAAAAAAAAAAACATAGAAATGACAAAAAGATTACTAAATTAATCTTTATTAATGTTTTATAATTTCATGTAGTTATTATAAAAAATCCAGAAAATAATAAAAATACTATATTAATTTCGTACATTTATGATTGTAATAAAAAAATCAACTCAACATATTTGTGGAATAAAATAATAAGTTTTAAATTTGTAAACTTTTGTAAGGAAAAAAATCCAGAAAATAAACAAAACTGCTATATTAATTTCGGAAATTTATGATTAAAATAAAAAAAATTAATTCAACATATTTATGGAATAATAAGATTTGTATTTATTGAATCTTTTATAAGGGAAAAAAATCTAGAAATGACTATATTAATTTTTAATATTAATGATAAACATCTAGAAAAAAATTACTAACAACATCTAAAAATTACTATATTAGTTGGTATTTTAATTAATATTTATGTTTAGAGTATCTGAAAAAATCTAATTATTTATCTGAACACAATCTTACGGGTTTCATTCATACAGTTAATTTGAAATTCTAATTAATATTTATATTTCCAGTATCTAAAAAAATCTAATTATTTACCTGAACACAACCTTACAAGTTCCATTAATATCGTTAATTTACTAATATAAACAAAGTCAATGGTTAATATACATATCCAATGCTATCATAGCAAAAAGGTCGGATTTGACTAGATTTTCTGATCTGACCGTATATAATTAAAAAGAAAAGAAAAAAATATTTATTCTTATGCGACCAAAGGTATGAAAAAAGTAATCATATTACAAATATACGAAAAAAATTCCGATTATATAATATTTCTATATTTGTTGAAGAAATTACTTTTTATGTTGTAAATATTAAACTAATTTTGGAAGTCCCGGATATTTTTATTTTTTAATTGTCTCCTGTAATCTCAAATTATAATAAACTATATAAATTCTAAGATATTATTACCAAAATCAAATAGTTTTTAAAGTTTAGTGACTCTTTATATAGGAACTATACCAAGAACCGCATTTTTTTATGTACTGTTTTTTTTTCTTTCATAGTTGTTTGTGTTCTTTCGTTGTTGTTTTTCTATTCTTTCTTGAAATTGAGATTTGTGATGGCTAATCTATTTTCGTTATTTGATTTGTACGTACAATCAATACTTCCAAAAGAAGTTGCGGCAAAGGGAGCGCTCATGAATACTGATACTAGAGGTGAATAAATTGATTTAATACGGCTTCTATTGGTTTTAAGATTTTTTTTCGGATTTCGTTTGAATTTTTTGTAAATGTTTAATTGGTGTTTACATTTTTCGTTTGGACTACATACGAGGAGAATCATACGAGGTACCAAGATTAATAGTAACTCATTTTTCTTGATCAAATGCTTATATATAAGAGCCTAATTTTAGAAAAACCTACAATTTTTTTTCTAATAAAACATCAGCATTATTGGTTGTTCCATCAAATTTGTTTTATGAATGGTGTTATCTATCATTTTCTGGATTAATAATTTATGGTACGGCCTCCGTAATAACGTAATCATGCAAGTATTATTCCTGTTTTCATACTCATGCATTATTGAAATTACTTATTCCATCCATTTGTTTTCATACCCATTGCATTATTGAAATTAATTACTTATTCCATCCGTTTGCATGTCCATATTTCGAATGGGATCCTATTTATTCCATGTTATATTAAAGGTGACAAAAATATGTATATATGTATCAAAATTTTAAATACTCACGTTTATGTGTGTTTCTATATTAATCCTAAGAATCTATATTTATTCCATGTAATTAATAAAATTTAAACTATTTTTAGGCGATACAAATGTGATATTTATAGAATTTTCTATATATATCGGGTGTGTGTGCGTGTATGAGTATACTAAATGCAGGTATCTATCTTAAAAAGTAAAAAAGAATATATTTTTTTGGCTATTTATTCCAAAACTTTTTTATTTTTGTAATTTTATTAATTCTTATATATAAATGGTTGGAGCAAGGCAAACAAATTGTCTGCACGCGTGGCTTCTTTTGCGGACTTATTCGCGTTTGTTGGTTGTTTAGCAGGTGTGCTCAAAGGTTTTCTGTTGTATTTCAAATATATTGCCGCAAGGAAAGATATCTTGATAGCATGTAGCGTTCGGTAAATCTCTTTGTCTCTTTTAAACCTTTTAAGTCTTTACATATGCATATGTGCAAGAATAAAATATTTAGGTTTATTGCATGGCATTTATAATCGGTTTTGTAGCAGTGAAATCATTTTTATTTCTTTGTGCTCCTAAGATTCTTCTTTGCTTTGTACTTTTGTTCTGCAGTCACTGGTATTATGAACACAATACATAAACGTGGTTACGTGGCAATATAATCATTTCTTTTCCTTTATTTTTTATAGGATTCCTCTTTGATTTTAGCTAACCTATGATAATTTTGCTACCAGCTGAAATAACAATCGAATTTCTTGGCCAAGCCAAATCTGATGGAAAAAGTTTATATTTTAAACTATGCTTATCATGTTCCAAATGTGGATTTACAAATCTGCCGACGTTATAACATACTCGGCATATCATAAGTATTCTCTCCGTAAAATATAATTTAGTTGATAATAAATTTTGTTTAACATCAATAGTTGTAGTTTTGTTATTTTTTTCGCTGCAAAAAATGATTAACATTTACGATGTTCTTCCGAAAATATGCTAACCATGGAATTTCGTGTACTTTTTCCTAAATTTTTCATTTAATATATGCAGAATATATATGGATGTGAAACATACAACACGGATTAGCATAAGTGTCTACTTTGTATAAATGGGTGGATGAGGATTGTAAAATTTCGTTTATACTGGTATTAAGCCCGTTAATTTATTATGGATCAAATAAGAAAAATGAAACTTCGTGTTCTTTTTGTTACCTTTTACTGTTAATAGTCATGTAAAATGTAACTTTCTACTTTTTTTTTAAACATGCGTAATTTTGTACTTCACAAATGCAATAATGTTCAAGAGGTGGTTGTAGTGGCAGTTGTCGTCCCCATAATAAATAAAAATGTTCTAGAAGTGGTGGTACTGGCAGTTGTCGTCACCATAATAAAGAAAGCACTCTTGAAAACTATAAGTTTTAGCAGATTCGAGATCGAGATCGAACTGTACAAAAAAAAAGTGGCAAGCTGTTTTTTGGCATTTGGTAAGTTACGGAATTGCCCTACATAAGTAATGCGACACACCATCGGTAGAAATGTACCTACCAAGGAAGCAAATTTAGAGTCTATGACTTTTGGAACAAATAGATCAAGAATATTAAACTTTTTATCGTTGTTTTTCTTTCAAACATCAAGTGAATGTCCTCTTGAATATTTTATGGCTCTTATTGTTGATCCTAATCACTCTAATTATCATATCATAAAAGTCAAATAGTAAAATAATAAATTAACCAGTTTCCTGCTATTTAACTTTATAAGCGGTCCCCGATGTGTAATTATACCAGGTTCCCCCAATGCCTAACTTTATAGTCTCATGATTCCACAAACCAAGATGTCATCTCAAAGTTGAGCTCATTTACATGTCTTCATTTTTCCTGTATAATGCTACGAAAGAAATTATAAAACAACCATATTTGCTTTCCCGATCAAGTTATGATTTCAAGATCGAACTCATTTACATGTCCTAATCTCCCGTATATAAGGCTCTGAAAGAAATTGAAAAAAAAATATATCTTTTTATCTTTGGAAAACTTTGTTATTTCTTTTGCATTAGTAGTACTATTTCATTTCAGGCTGCAATGTATGTTTACGTTAGAGGATATTGCAGGAGGTAAAACATGCGGATGGAAACTTTATATGGTTGGAATATAGACAATTAGGAGAATTGATATCGACAAATATGACTTAGTATATTGGCGTCGATCAGTTGTAGAAATGGAAGATCTCCTTAGAGATACCAGTACCCCATCTCCTTTTTCCTTTTTACCAGCATCTATAAATATACACTTTCTTTTGTTGTTATCGATGAATTCATCTAAATTGCGCAATTTCATTTGACCATTGTAGTTACTCACATTTACGTTCTTCTGTAACACCCGACGATTATAATTAATCATTCCTTATGTTTCCAATTGATAATTTTCGTTAAATCAACATGGTTATGCCCTTTATTTCAACCACAAACAATATTATCACTTTATTTTCACAACCAATAATTTCTATCTTACACAAACTTGGGCAGTGCATGTGGTCTCGGAGAAATTGTTGGCTGTTTTTCCAATGCTCCATTGAAAATTAATTATACTTTCAGTGAAATGTATTTTAAGTTTATTTCCTACTTAGAGCATTCACTCATTTAGGCTCTATTTTAGAGCTTTTTACCCACACAATCAAGCAGAAGAGGAAAGAGTAAGCTAGAAATCAAAAAGTTCCTCAGTTTTTTACTGATTTCCTTTCCTTTCCTATTTTTTTTTTTTGATTCTGTAGGTAGTGGTTACTCAATTTAGACTAAACAAAGATTATGGTTTGATTTATCATCACATTATGAGTTAGACGGTTCGAAGGTTGTCAGTTCAAACCAGATGGAAATTAGGGTATGGTTTCTTTTTCTATTTATTTTGATCGTCTTTTACATTTTTTTTTTGTCTATTTCACTACAATGCTCGCATTAGTGTAGGTTGTCCCTTGCAGCGAGGAACTCAATAAAGGCCTCACACTGGCAGTTAATATGCTCGGTTTCTGAAGAATTAATGCATTTATTTGACGGGAAGCACTTCATATGCTTAGCACTATTTAGAGTTGTCAACCTATTTTCGTGTATTTTTTTAGTGTCTCAAATATCATATATTGATACAACTATATAGTAAGGGTGATTTTTCATTTAAATACATGTTATTGGAGCCTGAATGAGCAGTTGAGTTGGCCATTTGATTTTTAACACAAGTATATAATTTCTGAAGAAAGATATATCGATGCATCTCATTGATCACATCTTCTTTGACGGGAAACACTTCATATGCTTAGCACTATTTAGAGTTGGCAATCTATTTTATATTTATATCGTATGTTTCTTTAGTGTCCCTAATATCAAATATTGGTACAACTATATAGTGAGTGTGATTTTTCATTTAAATATAAGTTGTTGGAGCTGGGAGAGCAGTTGAGTTGGCCGCTTGATTTTTAACGCAAGTATATAAAAGTATTGGTGCATCTCATTGATTACATCTTCTTTGACGGGAAGAACTTCATATGCTTTGCACTATTTAGAGTTTGCAATCTATTTTATATATCGTGGGTTTTTTTAGTGTCTCTAATATCAAATATCGATACAACTATATAGAGAGCGTGATTTTTCATTTAAATACAGGTTGTCGGAGGAGAGCAGTTGAGTTGGCCGCTTGATTTTTAACCCATATATATACTCTCTGAAGATATTTATCAGTGCATCTCATTGATTACATCTTCTTTAATGGGAAACACTTCATATGCTTCACATTATTTAGAGCTGGCAATCTATTTTATATATAACGTTTGTATTTTTAGTGTCTATAATATCAGATATTGATACAACTATATAATGAGTGTGATTTTTCATTTAAATACAGGTTGTTGGAGCCTGGAAGAGCAGCTATTTTGGCCACTTGATTTTTAACACAAGTATATAATTTCTGAAGAAAGATATGTCAGCGCATCTCATTAATTACATCTTCTTCGACGGGAAGAAATTCAAACGCTTAGCACTATTTACAGTTGACACTCTATTTATATTCATATCGTCTTTTTTTTTTTGATCTCTAATGTCATAAATCAATACAACTATATAGTATTTGTGATTTTTCATTTATCTACAAGAAAATGGACTCTGGAAGAGCGGCTGAGTTGGCCGCTTGATTTTTAATGCAAGTATATGGTTTCTGAAGAAAGATATATTCGTGTATTTCCTTGATAACATCTACTTTGACGGGAAGCACTTCGTATGATCTGCACTATTTAGAATTGACAACTATTTTAGATTAATATCGTGATTTTTTTAGTGTCTCTAATATCATATATCGATACCTATATAGTAAATATGATTTTTCATTTAACTGCAAGAAGTTGGATTCCGGAAGAGTAGTTAAGTTAGTCGCTTGATTCTTATTACAAATATATAATTCTAAAGAAAGATATATCAGTGCATTTCCTAAATTATATCTTCTTTGATGGGAAGCACTTCATATGTTTTGCACCATTTAGAGTTGGCAATTTATTTTATGTTAATATCGTGTTTCTTTTAGTGTCTCTAATTTCATATATCGACACAACTATATAACGTGTGATTTTTCATCATATAACTACCGATTTCTTTTGTTTTATATACATGAAGTACGTACTGATTTCAAAGGTTGGTATTTCAAATGTAATTTCTTAAAGACGACTTCTTAATCTCCAACACTTTATACAATGCGTAATAGGTGAATTTGGTTTCATAAGTTAATCTACTAAATAATAATAGGTGTTCTCATTATACACTGCAATTGTTAGTTGGGACCCTTTTGGGACGGGCCCGTCTCACCAAATGGGGATCAATTCCCATCTTACCCGATACGTAGCACAGGTTAAATACTAAAAAAAATCTTATTACACTTTTGTATTTATTGTTTAAACTATATTATTTTACCTATTTATTTTAGTTTATTTATAAAATTATAAAATTGATTATTGTTTCATTAGATTGCTTGAAATTAGTTTTCAAAACCATGTGAGATCTTTAGATAATAATAGTATTACATATTTGATAATTAGAAATTTCTAATTACATAGCTTTAATTATTAGCTGTTAATCTGTTGGATAGTAATTCTATCGTAGCTTATTAGGATTTTCTTTGGGACGGGTGCGGAGCGAAGCCCCGCCTCAGTGGACATGGACCAAAAGGGTAAAATATTCCATCAATCCCGGTGCATAGCACGGGTTTCAAACTAGTTGATAATCTAACAAGAAGAGTTTGTGCGATCTCTGACACAAGATGTGCAGTTTAGCAGGCCTAAACTTTCTTTTGGGTGCTCAAATTGGCTGTCCGTCATTTTTCAAAATATACCATCTTGCCGCGCCATTTCGGCAGCATAAAAAAAAAAGACGCCGTTGTCGTGGATCGAACCCGGGTCACCCGGGTGACAGGCGGAAATACTTACCACTATACTACAACGACCTTGTTATGTTTGGGTGAGCTAGCTCTTCACCTATACTTTGGTAATTTCCTACAAAGTCCGTCCAAGAGCTTTTTCAAACTTGGACTGCTACTGCCGGAAACATGCAACGACCCATCAGTATCTTTGTGAACTTGTTCAAAACTTCTACCAGTGAATCCGGAAATAATTCTGGTGGCGTTATTTTTCTTGTGCATAATTTCTTTGGCCTTGATTTCCTCATCTGTCAGCACCACCAAGAGGTTGATGAAGAAGCATTATCTGTGTGTTAGGCATCCAAAAACTTTTGCCTTTGGTGCCACTACCTAGAATGATTGCAGCTGTTTATGCAGCAATCCCAAGTGCAACAGGGTTGTGTTATCAAAGGCCTTGTTGAGTTACAAGGAGAGATTCACCAAAACTATGTGTTGAGGGGTGAATTTTATCTTGGTTCTACCAGTCCTAGCCACAACATACCCAATTCCCAAAGGAAGAGATAAAGAAAGAGGGAAAAAAATGATCCCTCTTTATTGTACTATATGTCTCTTTATATAGACTTTTCAAAAGCCATTCCTTTTATGATATCATGCCACATGTTCTAAACCTCCTTAATTACTACTTCTGCCATCCCTTATCTAATAAAACCTCCTTCTTTCCTATTAATTCCTCCCTTGTCCTTTCCATCTTATGGATACTTTCTTAGTGGACTTGGGCTTTAGAGCATCCACAGTCGTGGAGTATAACCAAATTTTTTGGTAAAAAACAGACGCAGTGGAGACGGAGTAAAGACCAAAGACCGGACTATAACCAAAACCCAGACCATATTTAGTCTTTAGTCTGGTCTTTAGTCGGGCGTAAATTGAAGTTGCGCCTGATGGGGCGTAACTCAAAGTTGCGCCCCAACAATTAAAAAAAAAAAAAAAAAAAAAAAAGGGGCGCAATTTGGAATTGCGCCCAACAATAAAAAAAAAAAAAAAAAAATTTGGGCGCAACTTTGAGTTGCGCCCCAACAATAATCAAAAATAAAGTAAAATTGGGCGCAACTCAAAGTTGCGCCCAACAATAAAAAAAAAAAAAAAAAAAAAAGAAAGAAATGGGACGAGATTTTGAGTTGCTTTGATTGGGGCGTAACTCAAAGTTGCGCTGACAAATTTTAGTCTCCCTCCACTGCGTTGCAACACGGACTAAACCCAAATTTTAGTTTTTTTTTTGCTCTTTGCTCTTTGGTTATGGTCGCACCACTGCAGTTGCTCTTAGTCCCCAAGTCCCCATGTTTCATGTTGGGTTTGCCTCGCTTTTGGGTGCGCACTAGCCCGACTAAGGGGTAATATTTTTCATGTATCAACATTAGTCCCTGACTATTGGGTTAATTGTCAAATAACCCGATAGTCATATTGCGTTACATTCTAGCGCCCCTTGTACTGTCTTCTCGGGTCGAGTCCCCAATCCACAAGTTTGAGGAAATGAGATAGTTTTTTGCAAGAAATTTCCGCCATGCGCGCGGGTGTTTGGATAGGCATTTTCCGAGAATTTTTGCATGAAATGACTGAGCATTTTCTTAGGCCTTTGGATTGTATCACCATCCCGATTTGGGGGTCTCAGTGCGAGTGTGATGGATATATGGCGTTACTTAGCCTCATTATTTTATTTTCTCTAACTGTTTCGTGTGGTTGGGAATGTATTTAGCTTGTATCCCCGTCTTACCTTCAGGACAAACTGGCGCGTAAGGAATATGATGAACATACAAACACTCTTTTATTTGCGCGTGGAGCACAAGATAAAGACGATTATACATGATATCCACAAGTTGGTAGCGCGTATCATGCCTCGATGAGGGGATGGGGAGTGTGGGTAAACGCCCTTACCCAAATTTTTGTGGAGGATGGGCTAGGGCGAGCCTATTCTCTCCTTTTTGTAGAGGATGAGCTAGGGCGAGCATATTCTCTCCTCTTTGTAGAGGATGGGCTAGGGCATGCCTCTTCCCTCCCCTCTCTTTTTGTAGAGGATGAGCTAGGGAGAGCCTATTTTCTCCTTTTTGTAGAGGATGAGCTAGGGCGAGCCTATTCTCTCCTTTTTGTAGAGAATGGGCTAGGTAGAACTTATTCCCTCCTCTTTGTAGAGGATGGGCTAGGGTATGCCTCTACCCTCCCCTCTTTTTTTTTGTAGAGGATGAGCTAGGGTGAGCATGTTCTCTCCTTTTTTTTTTTGTAGAGGATGGGCTAGGGTGTGCCTCTTCCTTCCACTCTTTTTTTTTTTTGTAGAGGATGAGCTAGGGAGAGCCTATTTTCTCCTTTTTGAAGAGGATGAGCTAGGGCGAGCCTATTCTCTCCTTTTTGTAAAGGATGGGCTAGGGAGAGCCTATTCTCTCCTTTTTGGTAGAGGATGGGCTAGGGCATTCCTCTTCCCTCCCCTCTCGTTTTTTGTAGAGGATGAGATAGGGCGAGCCTATTCCCTCCTTTTTGTAGAGGATGGGCTAGGGTATGCCTCTTCCCTCCCCTCTCTTTTTTGTAGAGGATGAGCTAGGGCGAGCCTATTCTCTCCTTTTTGTAGAGGATGGGCTAGGGCATGCCTCTTCCCTCCCCTCTATTTTTTGTAGAGGATGGGCTAGGGAGAGCCTATTCCCTCCTCTTTGTAGAGGATGGGCTAGGGTATGCCTCTTCCCTCCCCTCTCTTTTTTGTAGAGGATTGGCTAGGGTGTGCCTCTTCCCTCCTTTTTGTAGAGGATGAGCTAGGGCGAGCCTATTCTATCCTTTTTGTAGAGGATGGGCTAGGATGTGCCTCTTCATTCCCCTATATTTTTTGTAGAGGATGAGCTAGGGCGAGCCTATTCCCTCATTTTTTGTATATTTGTTAGCCGACCTGGCGCCTTTGGCATTCCCGTAGCCTTTTGTAGATTTGTCAGTCAATCAGTAGCCTTTGGCTTTCCTGAGACCTTTTGTGAATTTGTCAGTCAATCAGGCGCCCTTGGCTTTCCCGAGACCTTTTGTGAATTTGTCAGTCAATCAGGCGCCTTTGGCTGCCCTGAGAGCTTTTGTGAATTTTTCAGTCAATCAGGCGCCCTTGGCATTCCTGAGACCTTTTGTGAATTTGTTAGTCAATCAGGCGCCTTTGGCTGCCCTGAGACCTTTTGTGAATTTGTCAGCCGACCGGGCGCCCTTGGCTTTCCCGTATCCTTTTGTAGATTTGTATTTGTTCAAGCGGCCTCTATGGACCCTTGCTAACATGGTGCCCAGAGCACACTACTAGACCTTTTTTTTTGTTGCATAACAGATCACGGATTTCACAACACAATAATATTGAGACATATGAAATGTTATGCGCTTTATACATAGTTTTTTCTTCGAGATGGTAGCCTATACATGCGTCTAGGTGTCAGTTTACATATTTCACACAATACGTTATATAACATGTTACCAGATGGCATAAGCTTTGATCGACTAGTAAATCTGCAATGACTAGAGGAGAGATTTTACAAAAAGTGGAAGGACAGAATGAAGTACTCGAGAAAGCCCGCGGGTACATAGGATGTACTCGTACTATAAATAAACCGACATTTCTCATATGCTCAGCCATACTTTAATGCAATGTACAAATGCCACTTTTTAAAATAAACCGGGTATATTGTGATGACAAGTGCGCCGATTACAGCATTCAAAATCTCTAGTAGCCGATGTACATGCAAACACCTGGCATAGTAGTAATAAGCTGTAAGCGCGTTTATAAGTTGAAACCATATACATGTGACTAGGGATAGGTGGCCAGCAACCCTTTTTTTTCTGCTCCATGCTTTATTATTTTAAAATAAATGCAAGATATATTTCATATGGAACATGCAAATGTAATATTCCCCTAAGTGGGTATATCTATCATGTGCGTCTATATATAACCACTTAACATCATGGAGTCATGCCAAAGGAAATTAATGGAGTCATGGAAAAGAAAAGTAAATGTGTCCATTAAAAAGAAAAATTTATACAAGCGCGTGGTGTAATATATATGTCATGGAGTTGTGCTGTAATATATCGAAAAAAAAAAAATAGATGAGGCCAAAGTTAGGGATACCAATATGTGGTGCTCTAGAGTGAAAGCAGATATGTGGTCTTGTACGCGACTAATACTAGCCTTTGATTTATATACCTAGTCCTAATCCTAGCCTTTGATTTATATACCTAGTCCTAATCCTGACCCTCTATTTTGATAAACCTAACTAAATCTTTTCTTTTCACATAATTTCATTTCTTTTCTTTTTTCTTTCTTTCAGTTTCTCTAGCAGTAGTAGCGGCCGCTTCTTCAGTTCTTCTTCTTCCTCTCAGTCACAGACTCAGAGCCACTTCTTTTCTCAGATTCTCAGTTTCAGTATCGTTCATGATCATCGAACACAAGCACAACAACAAGTAACTGTAAGTCATCAGCGATTCCTTTCCTTGTCTTCTTCATTTGATATTTGTGACTTGTGAGTGTTTAATTTGATATTTTCTTCTGTTCTTTTTGTGAATCTGTGAATATGTGATTGTTTGTTACTTACTTACTTGTTAGTTGTTATTTTGTTACTGATTTTGATTCTTTTTAATGAAACCCTAGATTTATGAATTAGGGTTCTTGTTTTTAATTCAGAGTTGTTCTGATTTTGAGGTTTCGATTTGGGGTTTTGATTTGGGGTCTTGTTTTGATGTTTGTAACTCTGATATATAGATTGAATGATTGATAGAACAACTATGGAGATGTTACAGAGGTATGAGCTAGTGGATAGATAGTGATGGAGCAAGTTTAATAGTGAAGTCTTATAGATGCCCTGTTAGCTTATTTATGTATTGCTTCCTCTAATGCTTAGCTGCTCATGTGTACTTGGAAATTATTAGTGGTTTTATAATTTTAATTGGTTGGTACACCAGAATTGAAACTTATATTGTTGTATGCATGCTTGACCTCATTTTTCTTAGCTTCAGTTTGTGTATGTATGCTATTTTTGTTTATTCAACTTTCTCTTTTTGAGTCTGCAATCTTTAAAGTATTGCTTGTTGGCTTGTTGCCGCAATATTGGGTGCTTGTCCAGTACCAGAGGAGTTTGATGATACAATGATGCTTGATTAATGGTTGTGGAAATTCAGATCTTTTTGCAGACATGGAAAAGAACTATGGAAGTGCTGGTTTTAACACTTTATGTTAATCTTTAAACATCTCAATATTTTCCTTCGCTTATGTCATGTACTTATGTTAGTCAAAGTCTTGAAGAACTTAAGTAGTTGGCTAGTTTCAGTAACTTTGAACAATCTTTATCAGTTTATGTCAGACACAAAACTCAGTAACTTTGTTGTTTTTGTTTTAAAGAACTTATGTTAATTATGCTTATGTTGTTATGTTAGTACTTAGTATGCATGGGTGTGGCAGGGAATAACGGGAAAAATATGGCTGAAATTGCAGGAAAATGCCTTGTGTTTTGTAAAACACTAAGACTAAAACTGCAGGAATATGGTCGAACAGGTTCGACACGGTTTAAAACCGGTTTGAATCGAGACGACTCGGATCGGTTTAAACCGGGGCGAGTGAAGGTCGGCTCGACGCATGATTTTGAAATTTGAGAACCGGCACCTGGTCGACTCGGTGGTCGGTATCACCAAAAAAACGTGCCGACCGGCCGATGTGCAGGCCTGCTTTTGAGTGACGTATCTGCTCTTTTATTTTAGGTTGGTCATCCAAATAGTACACTGTGTAGAGAAGCGAGAATAAAATCATATTGTGTGGTTTAGGGGTGAGCATTTGGCCCGTAATCCGCGGATTTAACCGGGACCAACCGTTCTTTTGCGGATGGATGCCCGGACCATTCGTTAATGGGTTGGATGCGGATGAAATTTTTGAAATTCAACGGATAATGGATCGGGCACGCATGCAACTATGAAAATCCGTTGGACATCCATATCTGTTAAATTAAGGGCATTTATATAGTTCTAGAAAATACTATGGATCATTTAGGAATTTTTAAGATGTTTGCTTAGGGTGTTGTACATGACATTTTTATATTTGTATCCATATATGGGATATGTAGGTTTTATAAAGAGTCATTTGTGTTAGCTTTATTTTCTTTACTATAAATTTTAACTAAAAATATCCATTGGATTATCCGCATCCAATCCGTCTGTCCGTGCATCCATTGGATCTGGATTGGATGCAGATGCAAAATTTGAAATCCGTAGTGCAATGGATTGGATGCGGATGAGGCGAAAACTGGTCCATACCGGCCCATGCTCACCTCACTGTGGCTGAAGAAATGAGAAATCACATGTGCTACCCAACATAAATTTTCAAATGTATATGGTGCAACTTAAGCCCATTAAATTTGGGCGAATTGCATGGGCTTAAAGAACTTCTGAGTGGAAGGTGATTGTCAGAGGTTAATCTACTAATACTATGCTCAGGACAAGCAAAGCAACATCATTTGGAGAAATCAAGGCATTGTCTCAGAAGCAGTGAGAATTCTGAAGACTTGTGAAAGAATTTTGGGCTCTCTGTTTAAGAATAGGAAAGGCAATGAAGTGGCAGACATTTTGGCAAAAAAAACAACGTGCAAACGGGGAATACACAAACAACAATGGTTGTTGATGCCTCACATTTTAAACTCTTTTTTGTTATCGGATTTATATTTTTCAAATTCAGTCGTTAATTTTAGTTTACAAAATAGTGTTAACAATTTGTTGGTAGACACCAATATCTCAATTCAGTTAGATGAGATAAGGGAAACCAACATTTTGGAAAACTTTGTGTAACCTTTCTTTCTCTGCAATATAAGTAATCTACAAAAAAAAAAAAAAAAAAAAAAAAAAAAAGAATATAGAAGAGCCCATTAAACTTGAGTCACTGAGGAATGGGGTGCGTAACTATTATTTGACTTACAATAAATACATATACAGTGCTTTCTTATGTTGATGAAATAGGACAATGTCAATCTCATTCGGTTTATTATACCACGGAGGACAATGATTAGATAAAAGAATTTTGAGTGTACACTATCAGGAGAAACAATCTGCAGCTACAATCAAAGATGCAAAAAGAGTATGTATGGTTGCGGTACAGTGGCAAAAACTTCTAGTCTCTATGCAAGACAGGCAGCTACTTGACCATGAAAGAGCTTTTACAACTACAGCCACCCACTGCGCTTGGATTCTCCGTGACCTGCACAATGGAATTATTGAAAAGGTTATGCTCTATTATTGATTATTCTTGCAATTTTTGTATTGACAGGTAATTCTCAGGGATGTGTACGCCAATATCACTAGTTGTGTATCTTAATTTAAAGAACAACTTATCTGAACTGAGGAAAAAATTAATATGCACTCAAGTACAGTAGTATACACAAATTGAAGTAACAGGACACACTGTAATATAACCAGTAACGAAACATAATATTGATATCAGTCGAGTTCATGAGACGACGGTTTTTTATGCAAATGGATGAAAGTAGTATCGTATGGACAAAATTATAATTTCAGGTTGATTAATTGTTTGGCATCTACCTGTGTATATCTACTTTGAATGGTCTCAAATAAGAAAACCTTGGAGTACTTGCAGGTTAGCAGGAGCAGCACTAATCGGTCCAGTAGTTAATAACCGGTGGCCAGGGTTTCCTGCCAAATTAACCAGAAATGTCTTTGCATCGACACCAGTACAAGATATATGGACTCTTCTAGTGTCTCACTACACCCCGTTCCTCACCTATTGGTGGAACACTCAGAAACAGTTTCCTGCTTCAAATGTTGTATTCCGCGTCATTGATATTTTCTCTAAACAGGATTTAGAGCTTAGTCCCAGACTTTTCAGCGGACAGGGTATGTACTGTCCATGAAACCTTTTAAGTTTGTCAAAAATCTAATACATGGATGTATGTTCATACTATTTATTTCTAATTTCTTCAGACAAAAAAGGCAGCAAGGTGAACCCGTGTCAATTTTCAGTGACATGAATGTAGCTTTCGGAGGTTAAGAGTTTGATCCTACGGATCTTGAGAATCGCTTCAGTAAAAAGAAGGTACAGTCCACCTATGGCAGGGAGATGAAGAAAAACTTGTACAAGTTTGTCTGCAAATCTATATTACAGAAAAGCTCCCATGGATTCAGTACCATGAATTTGCAGGTGCAGGACACTTGTTCCCCTACGCTGACGGTATGAATGATGCCATCTTATTGGGAGAACTCTTCTTCTTCTTCTAAGCCTTTAGTTCCAAACAAGTTGGGGTAGGCTAGAAAGGGAATATGAGGACTTCCCAATCAGTCACCCATCTTGGTACTGCTCCCACCCTTTCTTAATGAAATGGCTGGTTTTCAACCAAACAAAGGTACAGGAGGACTTCCCAAGCGGTGATCCATCTTGGTACTGCTCTCGCCCTTTATTAGTCTATCGCTGGCTCGCCAAACCTATCTGCCCATCTAGATGCTTCTACTCGATTTTATTTGGTTGAAACTGTAGGGTCCATTTAGTGAACTACACCACCATTTTTATTCCCCTTATTAATGCTAAAATCCTTGCCCTGTCATTTTCTATTACCAAAAACAGATATGGAGTAGATGTGGAAAATTAAACTTGTTTTCGAGTCGGGGTTTCTCACGCACATAAAGAAAAACAGCGATATATTATTCAAATACTCCTAATAAAATATCTTTAAGGCAATTGTTTTGTTTAAACCAAAGGAACCCTCCTCCCTTGATTCTCTCTAGTTAAAGGAACAAACTATGAACCAACCTGTGGTGAACGAAATAGGTATATCACTAAAGGATAACCGCCATCTCAATTTGTGTTCTATTATATTCTGCACACAGTGAGTTTAATACGAGCACAGCTCAAGTCATCTCCTATTGTGTCATTATTCAAGACATCTACAAAATGATGAAAGACTCGTAATTTGACTAACTTTAAGGTCAATCACAGGAACAAGAATTGAGAGACTTCATGATTCACAAGTAACAAAGTTTCAAAAGTTACCACAAATGCAGAGCGTATCAATTCCTCAACATAATCAACAGTCGCACCTTTCACAAGTCCGTATGAGCTTTTGTCAACAACAAGCTTAACACCTTCTTTTGTAAATACCCTATAACATTATAAAATGACGTGCATAAGAAAACATAAACAAAAACAAAACATCAAATAAATTTAGAACAAGATGGATAGATGATAACCTGTCGTTTGGTTTAGGTTCATCATCCAACTCGAAAACATATTGGAATCCAGAACACCCACCAGCCTCTACACTCAGACGTAGCATCTTGTCTTTAGCTTGTTTAGCATGCAATTCTTTCAATCTCTGTAAAGCAAGCCTAAAGTCAAAAACTTAGTAAAAAAAGTATGTGCAAAAGGTAGACAATTAAGAACTTATTCAACATATCACTAGTCAAAAAAAATATCCAAAGCCTACAACAGTATATTCTACCATACATGAATCCCTCAAATGCCAACGTTTAGCAGCAGAATTACGCTCGAAATTATCATAAATTGAATCCCTAATTCCTCAGATAGCAATACAAAATCCAAATCTAATAATTAGTAGATCGTTAGAGATAATTTCAAGAGATTGAATACTTGGGGCATCCTTAAATTAACCAATTAAAACACCCCAAAACCCCAATTAACAATCCACAATCTAAATTTCACAATCAATTGAGCTCAAATCTAATCAAACTACCTCAATTTTAGAGACACGGAACAAACAAAGAGATGCAGCAGAGATAGAGAGATTTACCTGGATGCAATTCTCAGTCATATGAACATCATCTTGATTCACAGATGAAGAAGCAGCAGAAGAAGAAGATTCATCCACAACAGCAGTTGAAGAAGAAGAAGAATAATTCAAAACCCTCCTCCCTTGATTCTGAAATCGAAGTCTATTCGTAATAAACGGCGTCAAACGATGAAACAAAGATCTCCCATTATTGGTGTAAGACATCTGCGCATACAAATATCATCCACCACTACCACAAAAATCCTTCCTTTCTCTCCCAAAAAACTCTTCTGTAATTCTAATTAAATGAGAAAATAAAAACTCTTTCTTTCTTTCGCCAAAAGAAAACGATAACCTAGAAGAAACTACTAAAATGCGGTCGTAGCGCGTACTACCACCACACGAACATCAGAACATGTGACTTTTTAGTCTCAGTGGGTCCCACATTACCTAAGGCCCAGTGGGTCCCACATAAAAATGCAAATCTGTGATCCTTAAATCCGGGCGGCTTTCATTCTGTGAAAAAAAACAGAGATGGATATGGAAGGAGGAGGAAAGGAGAAGAAGATATTTGAGATTAGGAGATTAGAGGTTTCTGATAAATCAAAGGGTTTCATTGAATTGCTACAACAATTAAGTGTATGTGATTCAATTTCAGATGATGAATTCAAGGAAAGATTTGAAGATTTAAGTAAGAATGGAGAGAATCATATGATTTATGTAATTGAAGATGAAGAGAAGAAGAAGATTATAGCAACTGCTTGTTTATTCATAGAGAAGAAGTTTATAAGGAATTGTGGGAAAGTAGGACATATTGAAGATGTTGTTGTGGATTCAAATGCTAGAGGATTGAAATTAGGGCAGAAGATTGTTGAGTTTCTCAGTGATAAAGCTAGATCTATGGGTTGTTATAAGGTCATTCTTGATTGTGGTGAACAGAATGTTGGGTTTTATGAGAAGTGTGGGTTTCAAAAGAAAGGAATTGAAATGGCTATGTACTTCAATTAAAAATGAAAAATTTATCTTGATGAATGAAATGAATTTTGTTTCTTTAATTATTGATCTTGTTTTTGTTTAATTTTTTCTAGTATGTTTCTTGATTTCTCTGATCTGATTTCAGCCTATGGCAATTAGAGTGATGTCTCCTGTGTGGGTTTCACCGTGAAATGTCTGTGACAGGTATACATCACTGCAGCTCAGGTATACATCTTTCAACCTCCTTTTAGCTGCAGCTTCTTTCCCCGCTTAAATCATAGAATTTGCATATATGTTATCTGAGTATCGGCCCAACCTGGACAATGAAATAAGCTATTTTACTAGAGCATGGAATGGTGGCAGGACAGAAAAGAAGGACTTTGGCATCATAGAGACCAAGATATTACTATAGGAACGACATTCTCAAATCATCAAGTGTAGTAACTATTGTTTTGATTGTAGGAAAAGTGCAGTGGACTATAACGGACAGGAATGGGGAAGATATAAGTTGGTTTCAAGTGCGGACAAGTGCCATTTCGGCAATGGCAACAGGATGGAATTAAGGATTGTAGTTTCTTTTTAAGTACTAAGCAGGAAGTCTATGGATGTTGTATTCGGTTATCTGAAGCAGTTCAAGGAAAGGGTTGTCTTTTTATTTTTTGGGAAGCAGTTCAATTTCAATTGCCCACACTCTTCTAGTAGTCAACCTTTTCCTTTGTTTAGTTTAAGGTCTTGTGCTAGGATTAATAGAACTAGGAAGTCTACTAAGTTTGGTATTGTTTCCTCTGGGAAATCTGTTTGTACTACTAATATTAATGAAGTTGCTTTGGGTTTTCTGTTGGATTGGCCTATCGGCGACCTTGCAGTTTATCTAAATCCCTTCTTCAATTCTTTTTCTTTTGCTCTGCTCACTAACCTGATCCATCCTCATTCCTTAGTGCTCCATAGGGTCATTCTAAACTTAGGATCTGGATTTAGTGAGTCTTGTTGCCGAAGTGAGCAGGTGTCACCGGTGTACAGTCTTTAAGGAAAATGGGTCTTTTAGCACTTCGTCCAATAGTACTCTAGGTTGTACTGCATTGGTTCAGTCTCTCTAAAGCTCTTTTTTATTCTCAGGATAGCTTCAGAATAGTTTCCTGGATTGGTTCTCAACTCTTGTTATTTCTGTTCAGACTGAATCGGGTGGGTAATGTCTGCGTGCCTTTTTCCTTATCTGGTGTTGCTATTGTTAGCCATATCTTGTCGTTTCCCATTTTGGGGGCCTGCAGTCCTAGGTCCTGGAATGGGCAGGGTATTAACAAGAAGTTGCCACACAATAGGCTGGTGTTAATTCAGATCTCGCATTCTTGCATTACCTGGGGGTTCCAACTATACTGTCACAGAATTTCTCAATTCCTACTTCTAACCAAGAATGAGCTTCTTTTGCCTTGTCTTGAAAGCAGTCAATGCGGTCTGACTAATGTATAGTTGTACTTGTGTACTTCATCTGGTCATTTGCATCGCTAACAATATAAAATATGCCAACTTTCAAACCTAGAGTTCATCTCAAATTTGGTTCACTAAGCTAAATTTACACAATTTCACGGTTAATTATAAATTTTAACCTCGAAAAAATGATCGAAACTGTAAAATATACTCTCCCAGTCTCAAGAAAACTGTTCAAATAAAACAGTGGTATACAAGATATCTGGAGACATAGCACCATGGGCACTTTAAAAAAGAGTCAAAATTGCACGAGGATACCAGAAATTCGCACTAGTCAAAGGCTTAGTTTGGTATTGCTGCAGCTTTTGTAAAAGCACTTTTCTGTTGTGCGTTGTTGTCTTTGTCTTGTGAGAAAAAAAGCGATTAGGACGTTTGGCAAAATATTAATTAAAGTTGAAGCTCGATTAAAAAACAATCAAAATGTGTTTGGTAAAATTTGATTCAACCATTGTTGTTGTAACAAATGACAAAAACAGACATACCACTCATGGTAGTTTTATTCAATTTTATTGGGTTTAAAAATAATTAATTTTTTTACTATATAATATTAATGTTCATACTAATTACCACTATCATTATGATTGTTAAGAAATTATTTACTTAACAATTAAATAATTATTTAACATTTGTTTTTATTTTTACTGTTGACAAATTAAGTAATTATTCAAGCAAAAAATGAAACTAAAATTAAGTAATTACTTAATATTTGTTTTTATTTCTACCTATCAAGGATGGTGGCTTGGGTACTTATACCATGGCAGACACCCGCACCTACTGTTATTTTGCTTCTCAGAGTTAGACGGCTTCAGTGCAAAAGGTGATCCTTGGTAACTTATTCTCAAGAAACAAAGGTTTTGCTTATCGACAAATCACTTATACTAATTAATAAAATACTTATACTAATTAATATTTTGGCTCTTCGTAACTTCATTCAGGTATGTGGATTACCTTCTTCTTATTGTGTCGATGATACTGCCCCCCCCATCCATGCATTCCCTGGCAGTTACCTATTTTGATGCTATTAAGAAGAAAATCCCCGACCAATTTTCTATGTCTCTCAACAAAAGAGATTCCATTGTGGCAGTTGTAATGAGTTAAGCATGCACAAGATTATTTGTTAGTTGTACCTATTAGTGGGCTTAATCAATGTCTCGGGCCTAGACAGTTCAGAGCTGTTCTTTGCTACCGCCTGGGTATCCCATTGTTTGTTGAGAATGGTTTGTGCTCAAGTTGCAATAGTCCTATGGATATTTTTGGTGATCATGCGCTTCATTGTGCTAAGGACATTGGACCCAAGTATCGGCATCATTTTGTTCGTGATGTAATCGCCGACATTTGTTATAAGGCTAATGTACTGCGCGTAAGGAAGTTTCCTTGGTTTTCGTTTGGATGATGGCAAAGATTTGCGGCCTGCTGATATCTTTGTTCCTAACTTGGAAAACGGCCGTGATGTTTGTATGGATGTTACATGAGTCTCTCCCTTCACAGGTGATGGCACTCGCTCTTTCGTTCCAGGTAAAGCTATTTCTAGTGCTGTTTTGCGTAAACGCACTAAATACTTGGACAAGTGTGTATCTCATGGTTATGGTTTGGGTGTTCTAGCTTTCTCTACTTTAGGAGAACTTGGGGATGATACTTTATGTTTTTTCAAGCGTCTGGAGAATTGTTTAGTTAGCAAGGACGCTAGTAGTGGTTCTGGTAGGTTTATTTTTCATAGATTAGGTATTGCTATTCAAAAAGGTGTTGGAGCCCAGCTTGTTGCTAGGTTGCCAACCAAAAGTTTGTAATTTCTTGAATTTAAATAATTGTTAATTTTGTTTTTTATTTTATATAAAATAGTTTGAAATAATAAAAAATAATAATATTTAAAGAATGCAATATAAGAAATAGTAAAAAATTGATTGTATATAAATTTAAGGGTAACTTTTGTCATTTATAAAATAAAGTAGGGATAAAAAAGATAAATCAAGCATTAAATTTATGTGGGATCACAGCTTATGCTTTTGTAGCTTTTAAAAGCTCCTCCTCCCGAGCTTTTAAAAATTGACGAATTTGGGAAGTGCTTTCGATAGAAAGCACTTTGGTTTTTTTTTACCAAACACCAACTTCAAAATTTATTGACATATATAGGTTTTAAAAGTGCTTTTGAAAAAAAAATAAGTATTACCAAACTCAGCCTTAGGCTTAGTTTGGTATTGCTGCAGCTTTTGTAAAAGCACTTTTCTGTTGTGCGTTGTTGTGTTGTGCTGTGAGAAAAAAACAGTTAGACGTTTGGTAAAATATTAATTAAAGTTGAAGCTGATTAAAAAAGCAATCAAAATGTGTTTGGTAAAATTTCAGATTCAACCATTGTTGTTGTAACAAATGACAAAAACAGGACATATCACTCATGGTAGTTTTATTCAATTTTATTGGGTTTAAAAATAATTAATTTTTTTACTATATAATATTAATGTTCATACTAATTACCACTATCATTATGATTGTTAAGAAATTATTTTACTTAACAATTAAATAATTATTTAATATTTATTTTTATTTTTACTGTTGACAAATTAAGTTATTATTCAACCAAAAAATGAAACTAAAATTAAGTAATTATTTAATATTTGTTTTTACTTCTACTGTTGACAAATTAAATAAATGGTATATAAAATAGTTAGAAATAATAAAAAATAATAATATCTAAAGAATGCAATATAAGAAATAGTAAAAAGAATGATTGTATATAAACTTAAGGGTAACTTTTGTCATTTATAAAATAAAGTAGGGATAAAAAAGATAAATCAAGCATTAAATTTATGTGGGACCACAGCTTATGCTTTTGTAGATTTTAAAAGCTCCTCCTCCCCAACTTTTAAAAATTGAGGAATTTGGGAAGTGCTTTGGATAAAAGCACTTTTTTTTTTTACCAAACACCAACTTCAAAATTTATTGACATATATAGGTTTTAAAAGTGATTTTGAAAAAAAATAAGCATTACCAAACTCAGCCTTAAAGGCCTAGACAAATAAAGCTCAAACATTGAACACTGAGGAAACTCTTGCTTCCTATTGGTAGAAATAGGTTTTTTTTGAGTTTTGTGAAACGAGCGTTTTGGTGAGGACACTTGGCAACGTATAATTGGTTTTAAAAAAATAGGAAAAAGATTAAAAAAAAGAAACCAAATTCAATTTGAAATTCATGAAGTGACAATATTTAGGTGAGGACACTTGGAAACGTATGATTGGTTTGAAAAATACAAAATTAAAAGGAAAACATAACTTACCGTGTTTGGAATTTTATGGAAGTCCAAGTTCAACTTGGAAATCGAGTAATTACTATATTAGGACTATTTTTTCCAAATTAATATATAAAGGGAAAAAAAGTCCACACATTGTCAAAATTACAAACTTGAAAGGAAAACCTAACTTACCGTGTTTGAAATTTTATGGAAGTACAAATTCAATTTGGAAATCGAGTAACTGCTATATTAGGACTTTTTTTTTCCAAATTAATATATAAAAGGGAAAAAAATCCATATATTTTTCGCGAAAATAAAAAGAAAAAATAAATGAAATCTGCACATATTCTCCTCATATTTAATATATTTGCCCCGCCACACCAAATCAAAAAAAAAAAAAAAAACCCCACGGGGTGGGGCGAAATCCGCGCACACCAGATAAAAATGCATCGCCGCAGGGCGGGGCGAAGCCCCACGCGCACCAAATCAAAAATGCATTGTCATGGGGCGAGGCGAAGCCTGCGCACACCAAATTTATATAAAAAAAAAAAAAAAAAAAACTTGCACATACCCTCCACCTATTTCATGTATTTTTCCCGCCACACCAAATCAAAAATACATTTTCACGGGGCGGGGCGAAGCCCCCGCGCACACCAAGTTAAAAGGAAATAAATAAATAAAATCTGCACATATTTTCCACCTATTTAATGTATTTTCCTCGTCACGCCAAATCAAAAATACATCGCCACGTCCCGTGGCGAATCCCCGTGCTCACCAAATCAAAAATACATTGCCACGGGGCGGGGCGAGGCCCCGCGCACACTTTTTTAAAAATACATGGCCACGGGGCGGGGCAAAGCCCCGCTCTCACCAAATCAAAATATATCCGGTGCGTAGCACGGGCACAAATCTAGTAGAGGCTTATTCCTATGTAATACTACATTGATATCTAATGAATAAGATTTATATCTTCTTTATATTTCTCCTTCAACAAGTTATCAAGCACGACTCTACCACTTAGTGCAAAATTTTCTTCTATTAGTTTTTATCGCTCAAGATCAATAAGATCAATCATGGATTCTTTCACGAAGATATTAGCATGGTTTTGATCAAGATTAATTTTTATTATGGATGCATTACCAGGTATTCTCGTTCCACAAAGAATTTCGTTTCCATAATATTTTCTAGGATTCCACGAAATATATGATTGTCAAACATAGAGATTTAACTGTTCGATTTTCATGAAATTTAAATATGTTCAACCAAATTAGGTATTACGTACTCCTTTACAATTTTAATCAAATCGGAATATGATGCAATCTGAAAAACTAGATTTTAATAAATTTGTGTAGTTCAGGAAAACCCTAATTTATAACAGTGTCGAGAAACCTAAGTTTTAGGAATTAAACCGTTAGATTCTGCAATTTTATTATATGTTATATATTGTTCTCCTTGAACCACTTTAAAAATTTCGTAAAGATCCAACCATGGGAAATACTCCAAAATACGTGATATTTCCAGCTGTGTCCACAGAAACGTTAATTAGAACAGTCATACGTCATCATGAAAATATTTTTATTTGGCCGTTGGATTTCCAGTTTGATCTTTACTCATGCCTCAATTACAGTGGTAAGGATATCATATGTGAATCACTGATTTTCTCTGTCAAGTTCTATGTTTTTGATTTTTTCTTCGTTATTTTTTTTGTGATAAAGATGATATCATATGTGAATCACTGAGTTTTTTTTTTCATTTTTGTGAATTAAGTGCTAGATTTGTGGATTTTTTTTTTTTTTTTTTTTTTTTTGTGATAAAGATGATATCATATGTGAGTTCACTGAGTTGTTGTTTCTTTTTGTGAATTAAGTGCTTGATTTGTGGATCTAGTTTTTTTTTTTTTTTTTTGTGATAAAGATGATATCATATGTGAATTCACGGAGTTGTTGTTCATTTTTGTGAACTAAGTGCTAGATTTGTGGATCTAGTTTTTTTTTTTCTTCTTTTTTTTGTGATAAAGTTGATATCATATGTGAATTCACTGAGTCGGTGTTCCTTTTTGTGAATTAAGTGCTTAATTTGTGGTTCTAGGTACTTTTTTTTGTCTATTTTTATTTCTGTCTTTTATTTGTGATAAAGATGATATTATATGTGAATTCACTCAGTTGTTGTTCATTTTTGTGAATTAAGTGCTAGATTTGTGGATCTAGGTGTGCAATGGGTCTTTTTGAGGTTAGATCTGTATAATAATTGAATGATTTGATTATGTGTGTATAGGAGTTGGAATTGATTAGAATTCTTGTTTTTTATTTTTCTAGACTTCAGTTTTCATCTATATTCATTTATAATTGAGGGGGTTTCTCTAAGAACCTAATTTTTAGTCATTTTAAGTCGATCCCTACCTCTTGTTGTTCACAGTGATACCTCGGTTTTCTTGCAGTCTTTTTTCTTGTTGATTTGGTTTTATGATTCAAGTTTTTTCTTTTGGATTTTTCTGTTCACTAGTGGTTTGATTTCCAATTAAGTGATTTTTTTGGTATAGTCCATGGTTTAATCCCAAAGATAATTGATTCTTTTTAGTTTTTTTTGATACAAATGTTGGAATTCCTTGATGGGTTGAATGAGAAATTAGGCACAATCAATTTGGTTCTTTCCAACAGTTTTTTTGTGTGTGTCTTTTCTGAATGTTTGAACTACTGTGATTTTTGCGCATAAGTTATTGATCGAAATATGATTTCATTTGATTTTCTTTGATTCAAGATAGCTAATAAGTTTTGCAATTTTCTTTGTGCAACACAGTCAATTTGGTTCTTTTCTAACTTTAGAGACACGGTTAACTCTGCTCACATAGTGTATTCTCAGTGTAGATTTAGTGTGGCTGCTATTGATATTTTCATAAGAAAAATGATTGATAGAAAGTGAGACATTACAAAATCTGATGTTTTCAGAAACACTAAAAGAAAGTGATACTTTTTTAGCTTGTTCTGAAAAAAATGTTGGGACTACAATATGCTTAATTCCTTGATGAGTTGAATGATATAAATTAGGTAGAGAAATTAGTTGCTCTACTGATCTTACCATTTGAAATTGTTAGTTTATTTCTTCTCTTTCAAGTTGTTTCTGGGTCTGAAAGGGATTGAACTAGTTGTTTGCGTGAATCATTGGTAATGGTGATTAAGGTTTCAGATTTTGTATTTCTGGAGAGTGATTGAGCTTTAATAAATGTTTCTCTTTGTGAAGGGCTGTGATGCTTCTATCCTGCTCGACTCTCCGACTGGGGGAGCCGAGAAGGATCACGAAGTCAATAGTTTCATGGCATAATATGATATAATTGATGAAGTCAAAGCTTCTTTGGAGAACCTATGCCCTGAAACGGTCTCTTGGTTATTGCCTTGGTTGCTCGAGACACTGTCTTGCAGCAGGTTGTACATCCTCAACTTATTTCGTTAGTTTAATGGATTCTGTTATGCGCTTATGATATGTATCTTTCAACTGATATATGGTGTGATTTGTTGTAGTTTTTACTTTCCTTAGTCTTTATCTGACAATCTATATACATAAAATCACGGAACAACTTTCAAAGTTCATAATAAAAGATAAAATAATATTTTCCAAAGCTCCTACTTGGCTTTCTTTTTCTTCTTAGGTTTTATTTTTATATTTCATATTATCTTGTCCCAAAAAAGTTTTTAATTACATTATGTAAGTATGTCATGTTAGTTAGTTGTATTTCACATCTTTGCACACACATACATAACATATTTTTATTATAAACATAAAATTGTCCCATACAATTTGGTAGCCAAGTTTCAACTTGTTACCGTAAATATTTCTATTTGGAGTCAATTGTGAAATTAAACTTAAGCATGATTGTTTCTTAGGAAAATTCAATAGCTTATGACCAGTCTTGTTAACTTGCATACTAGTATACAGATTAAGGAAGCATACAAAATATTTTTTTGCGTAGGATTCACATCTTTTTGGTTATCTAAATCTTTTTGGAAATTTTATTTTCTTATTTCTAAAATGGGTTATTTTCACTTTGAACCTTAGAAATTGAAACATATATTTACAAATAACATTTATGTGGAAACTAAGGAAATAGGAAGTGAGGTATGTTGTATTATTATATTTTAACCGTTATAATTTATCATATTTTTTATAATTGATGTGCATATTTTATAGAGAAGTTTATATTAATTGTAGGATAAATTTTCTCAAATCTTTACATCATACGAATATTGACAAACTATGGTTAAGACTTTAAAGGTCAATATTCGTCGAGCCGTTGGAGTACAATAGAAGCCGGAAAACATAATGTTTTATGAAGGAGGGGTTAGAAGATAATATTCAGCTTATATAACTCTTTTCTTATGTTAGAAGTTAATTTTAAGTGCATTATTTATGAATATAATAAGGGAAAATTGGGAATATGTCCTATTTTCACTAATTCATTTGGGGATCTATCCCATAACAGAAAAAATTAAGAAATCTATCCCAGTGAGAAAAAAAAACAGTTAAGTGCTTAATATGTCACATGTGTGAGCTTGCACATGCGAACAATTGACATTTATGCCCTCAATTTATTAGATTAGTGACACATCTGCTGTTAAACGGTAAAGAACATAGCATAAAAACACACCCAGAAATCAGAAATCACTTCCGACGTTATGTCACTTGTTTAACTAATAATTTTAAAGTTGTTTATGATCATGGTGTCTATACAGAGAATCTCCCCATTGAAGTTAGTTACTTCCTTATTCGAATTCCCACTAACAACTGAGAGTGTTTATTTATTTTAGCTACCGATGTTGACTTCTGTTTTGACACAAATGAGAAACTAAAATCATTATAAAACTCATATGGTGTTTAAATTTTACAGAGTTCCTAAAGAAGCCCTACGCTGTACTTGATTCTAATAAGATATACAAATTATTTGTGGTACAATTATACATCCTAAGACTTGTTTTCTATGTTAAGCTCTTCATACATGAGGAAAATACTAGCGAAGAAAAGATCATTTCAACAACAAAAATCCTAAGAGCACGGCAAATACCCGTTTCCCTCGATTTATCTTCTCTACGGAGAAGATAACCAAAGTCACTAAACTTATACTCGCCCGTTAGATCCCAAACACATGATATGCCGGTGTGACGCGTTACTAATCTAATGGTTGAGGGCAAAAATGTCAATCCATCGCATGTGTAAGCCCACACATGTGACATATTAAGTACTTAACAGTTTTTTTCTCTCACTATGATATATTTCTTAATTTTTTCCGTTATGGGATAGATCCCCAAACGAATTAGTGAAAATGGGACATATTCCCAATTTTCCCATATAATAACTTCTTATGTATTCTTTTATAGGTAACTCACATATCATTAAAAGAAACTCATAGTAGAAGTGAGAGTGGGGAAACCACCAACAATGTTTTCATTCGGCTGAAATCAGATTCAGAGGAAAAGCAGCATAAAATAAACAAACAACTTTCAAATTCTATGATAAAAGATAAAGTAATATTTTCCAAAGCTCCTACTTGGCTTTCTTTTTCTTTTTAGTTTTTATTTTTATACTTCATTATTTTTTGTCGCAATTTTTTTTTAATTGCATTATGTAAATATGTCATGGCAGTTAGTTGGATTTCACATCTTTGCACACACACACATAACACATTTTTATTACAAACATATTTTCCCAATCAATATATTTTCTTAAGCTTGGCAAAACTACTCATACTAATTAACCCATCTACTAAGTAAAATTCACACCCGGTTTTAAAGCAACCCCACCACCACCAACATCTCCTCCACCACCGACGACTAAAAAAATAAAAAACATTGTAATGACGTCGTCCTGGAGTAATATACATTGATGAGGCTCAAAATCTTACTTGAGATTTCTTTTCCGTCCTAAACGATGCTTTGGAGAAGTCAATTTGTCCTTCGGTGTATCTAATTAGCACTCAAAAAATATGTAAACCCTGGTATAAGTATTTTGTTATTTAATATATTTAATGCAAAAAACTCAAAGCAAGTCTTATTGAAAGTCTGCCATGATTGATTTGGTTTTACAGTGGAGCCGACATAACTGCTCATTCTTCCTCGATAACGACGGTCTTTTTTTATCACGGTTGGTTGTTATTCAACCACCAAGTGAAAAAGATGTCACTGAAAAAGCAGCAACATTTTATCTGGGCCGCAATGACTTTGCGCCAATAAAATTATTGAACATTATTGTTGATTGGGTTAAGATAACCCATCACTTATTTTTGAGGGCTCCAAACTTGTGTTGTTTATGATGACAACATTTGGTTCTGAAACTTATTTTATCTAGAAACCTATTATAGGGGCTCCAAACATTTGGTTTTGAGGGCTCACAAGATGACAAAATCGGGTTATGAAATAGTAATCAACAAAACCCCATATCTAACTATTTTTTGTAATGGCTAAAATACCCTCCATGAATTATAAAATTAAATTTATTATCTTTTCTTTCTCTTTTCATTCATATATAAATCATGATGAAGATGATGATCATATACAAAAAACTAAATCTATTGTCTTCTCATTCTCTTTTCATTCATCAATTATGATGAAGATGATCATAAAAAAAAACCTATTATTTTTCTTTCTCTCTTCTTCTTGTCCGTCGTGATGAAGATGACGATCATAAAAAGAAAAAACTAAGAAAACCCATCACTTATTTTTGCAAAAAAACAGTTTCAGTACTGTCTACCTATGTTGTAAAAGGCGCTAGGCAAGGCGAGGCGCCAAGCCCAGCGCCTAGCGCCTTTGGCGCCCTAGGCGCACGCCTTTTTTTTAGAAAAAATCAGGTTTAGGCATATTTTGGCGCGGGCGCCTTTTTTTTCCTGTGCGCCAAAGTTCCTGCGCTTAGTGCGCCTTTGGCGCTTAAGCGCCAAAGGCGCTCGCCTTTTACAACATAGCTGTCTACGGTTGGGAAAATTCATATTTCCCAATCAGATAGCCTACTATTGGGAAAATTCATACTTCCCAACCGTAGAGATTCGAAGATACGATTGGGAAATTCATATTTCCCCACCGTAAGTCATCTACGGTTGGGAAAATTCATACTTCCCAACCGTAGACAGCGATTCTGGAAACTGTTTTTTAAAAACCCAATTCGATCGATTCCGCTTATCCATGCATTGAAACCAATTAAATAAGATGGGTTTTTGATTTTTTCATTATTGAAGTCATTGTGGGTGGATTAAATGGTGTTAATCGATAAATTGACGATTAATCGAAGAAATAAGCGATGGAGGTGATGGGGAAGAAGAAAATGGAAGAATTAAAGGAGAGGAATGAAAACAAATTAGTTTTAGGTTTTCAATATTTAATATGTTAAAGGTATTTTAGTATTTTTCTTATGAATTAAAGGTCCCCTTATCTTCATTGTAGGATATTTGAATCCTTAGGAGCCCTCAAAACTCTTTTCTTGGAGCCCTATAATAGGTTTCTTTAAAAGTGCTTTTGAAAAAAAGAATAAGCATTACCAAACTCAGCCAAAGAATCAAAAGCAAACAAGTCTATATATCCTGAATTCCAGAAATTCGCACTAGTCAAAAGAACCTAACTCCGCCGGTCTCTTTCTTCAACCATGTTGTCGTCTCTGTGCGGGGCAGTATCTCAACTAAGAAACTTCAATGGAGGTAACTCAACAACATACCCTTTTTACTATTTTCTTTATACTCAAAATCCATCTCTTTCTCTTATTAGGTTTAGATTCATTTCCTCCTCTTTTAGTTCTTCCCCAAATCACAACTCTTCTTCATTTGTAGTCAATTACTTAATCAATTCATGTGGATTATCAGCTGATGAAGCTATCCCTGCTTCAAAAAAACTCAATTTCAAAACTTCATCAAAACCAGATTCAGTCTTAAACCTACTTGAAAACTATGGATTTACTAAACCCTATATCTCTAATCTCATTAAAAAGAATCCCTTAATCCTTTTATACAATCCTGAGAAAACCCTTCAACCCAAATTTGATTTTTTCAACTCTAAAGGGCTTTCTGGACTTGATCTTGCCAAGTTCCTCTCTGGTAACACTAGGGTACTTTCTGGGAGCCTACAAAGAAAAATAATCCCTGCTTACGATAAGCTCAAGAGCATTGTTCATTGTGATAAGAACGTAATTACCATCATCAGACGCAATTCACATATTCTTACATGCAAACTGGATAAAAATAAGATGATAGTTAACATTGATCTTTTGAGAGATGAAGGTGTCCCTCAATCCAATATCTCTATGTTTTTGATATACCAACCAAGAATGTTTACGAAAAGTACTGGTAGATTCAAGGAGATTGTAGTAGAGATTAAGGGTATGGGATTCGATCCTTATAAGGTTATATTTGTTAAAGCTATCCAAGTAGTTGCTGGGTTGAGCAAATCGAATAGGGAGTCAGGGGTGGATGTTTACAGGAGATTGGGTTGGTCTGATGAAGAAATTCATAATGCATATATGTTACATCCTCAGTGTATGAGGACTTCTGAGAAAAAGATAACTTCGATAATCTCGATTACCTTGTGAATCAAATGGGTTACAGTTCGTCCTCTATTGCCAAATACCCATCTATTTTTTGTTATAGCTTGGAGAAGAGGATTATGCCTAGGTGTTCTGTTTACAAAATGTTAACCTCAAAAGGTCTGGTTAAGGGTAAAATTACCTTAATTACATTTCTATGTTTGAGTGATGAGTCCTTTTTGAAGAAGTTTGTGATCAAGTTTGAGGTAGAAGCTCCGGAACTGCTGAAGCTGTATCCAAGTGCAGTTAGATCTAGAGCTACCTAGTAGTACTTCTGGAGATTGCTCAGAGACCAAAGTTGAGGTGCTGGAAAAATTTGATCAACACTAGTAACAAGTCCAGTGACTGGAGGGGTAAAGTGATACATTTTGGTTTGTTTCTAGTCTTAAGAGTTTGGTGCAGGGTCTTCAATAGAGTATGGCATCCAATTTTCTCTTCTTTTTTTTTTAATGGCACTACTAATGCTGCGAAGCAGTAAATTGTTGGTGAATTGCAAATGGCATTGGCTGGCGTGGTTTCGAAGCGTGGATCTGTGAAGTCTTTGTGTGGATCTGGGAGGAAAGTTAAGATTGTTGGCTTTTAAGGCAAGAATAGTTCTTAGTCAACAATCAACATGTTTTGTGTAGTATGCCTAAGTATATTATGTCAGTTTGTAAGTAGCCTACAAGTGTGTTGAAAGCTGGTGAAAGAATAATAAGAAATTTCTTGGGGTCTGGAGATCCAACTGTGAGGAGAGTTATAACATTGAAGGGGGATTTGGTGTGTGCTCGTTTAGAAGAAGGTAGTCGTGGATTGAAAAGTCTTGAAGCTATTAAGAAATCTCTGCTTATGAAGTTTTTGTCGAAAGTGCAAACTGGAGAAGCAGAATGGTGTAGATTTACCTCTGCCAAGTTTGAAGATGAAATGGAGAGTGGATAAAGTACTATAAGCAATCATCAATACGGCCAGGTCTTAAATGGGTGATGTTAGAGCTTAGTTCTGACACAAGATGGGGGGATGGATCAAGTATTTCAATTTGGAAAGATACTGGATTGTTGACGGTGCTTGGATAGATATATTTCCTGACAATCACTGTATTGCTCAAAAGTTCGGTATGAAATGTCAGATCTGATTAACAATGGTGAGTGGGTTATTCCTAGTCAGATGCTTAGTTTCTTTGGGACTTCTGATCTTCCAGTTATTATGTCTGGCGAGGATAAGGGAATTTGGACTGGATCTCTTTGTGGAGAGTTTTCAGTTGCTTCTGCTTACCAAAGAATTAGAGAGAAGTACCCAGTATCCAGTTATTCCTTGGGCTTTGAAAGTTTGGAAATCTAGTGCTCTAATGTTTGGAAGATAATGGGCAGCATGTGTGCTTCTGAAGAGAATGTGAAGAAGAGGAATTCAATCTTGCTTCCCGCTGTTGTTTGTGTGGGAATTCTGAAGAATCAGATCATTTGCTTTGTTACCGCAACTTCAGTGAGCTTATATGGAAATGGTTAGGAGGTATGTTTTCTTTTCTTAATCCCCATTCTTTGAAGATGTTTTAGCTTTTGCTAAACATAAAAGCAGGCTATTAAGGAAGTGCAGATTGTGCCTGCTTTTGTTATTATGGTGGAATTGTCGTTTGATAAAATAGAGTTATATTTGACAATGGAAGTCCCAAGGAAGCTGTTATTGAGAAAAGAAAACTTCTATTTACTAGAGATCAGGATGTCAGGTGATATGTGGAGTGTGGCATATGATCTTCAAGTGTTAAAATGCGTAGGTATGGGAAGCAGACTAGTTCGTAGGCCTCAAATTGTTGAATGTTCCTCTGAGAATATCCAAGTCCTCAGCAACTGTTACTGTGTCACAATGGTGCTTCAAGGGGAAATCTAGGGCTTGCGAGATATGGTTTTATTGGGAGAATTCATGACAGGGCATTTGTTATTGCTTGTTCTGGTGGGATAGGAGTTGCAACAGATTACACGGCAGAGGTCTCAACTATTATTTGTGCATGTTAAATGGGCTGTTCAGAATGGGTTCTTGAATTTATGTTTCAGAACTGACTCTCAGGCAACCATTAAAGTCTTTGAAATTCAAAAGATCCCTTGGTTCGTTGTTGCCAGATGAGTTCAAACTAGAGCTAAACCGTTTAGAGAGATTAAACTTGGGCTGGAAAGGGGAAATGTAATCATGTATAATGAGAGACCTGTTTTGTTTTGGGCTGATTAAAGGCTTTCTTTTGTAAAATTTTGGTGCTTGCTCCGTTTAATATTGAAACAATTTTGATTTTTAATAGATTCTGGTGAATGAAGTAAGTTGAAATGTTCTAACTTCTAGTGAATGCATTCTTGCATTACCTGGGTGTTCCAAATTCTAACGATCAGATCTCGCATTCTTGCATTACCTGGGAATCGGGTATGCTTTCTGCAACAGAACCGATCTTTCCATAGGCAACTTGCTGGTGGTTATGATCTAGAGAGGGTCCATACTCCATGTCTGAAACCAGTAAATAGCGAGATTCTTGGCTATCTAAAAATTTGAAGGAAGATAGTAAGGGAGGGAGAGAAGGGGAGAAGTTTGTGATCAAGTTTGAGGTAGAAGTTCAGGAGCTTTTGAAGCTATACACAAGTTCAGCTAAAACTTTGATCTAGAGATGCCTAGTAATACTTCTGAAGGATGTTCAGAGATAAATATGTTGTAGCTTGTCTGAGTTGTAATTCCTACCAAGAATGAGCTGCTTCTGCCTTGTCTTGAAAGCAATCAAGGCAATCGAAGAAGTGTATAGTTGTACTTGTATACTTCATCTGTTAATCCTATGAAGCTAGAGAAATACAGCATGAAATACAAAAACTGGAAAGCTGAAGTAATACCCAAGACCAAAGGTTCCAAAAAACTTTACTTGAAACATTACTGTACCAAAACATGTCCCAATCTCTAAAAATTAATAATTCGAAATTTCTGCTAGTATTTAACCAAAACTAAATTCAATGACTAGAAAGGTTATCTCAAAAGAGAAAACTTGATAATATTGCTGATAAATATGACAGAGTTCTTGCTTCTTCCTGACTCCCTAAAAGACACGGTTCACCTTTCCCATTGTACTCTTCAGGTACAAGCACCTTACCTGTATTTTCATTGCAAAACAAAGTACTTAGTATGAGTAACCACAAAAACTTGAAATAATAGAACTGCAGATCATATAACTTCCTACATAACACTTGTTTATATATATATATATAAACAATCACTGCTTATAGCTTCTATTATCCTGCTAATACAGGAACATGACAAAATTATGAACTCATATGCTGATTGAAAAGCAATCCTTTTTATCTAGGACAATTCATGTGTGTCAGATGATCCTACAAACATAGGAGACAACAACCCAGCGACATACATGGTTGTAATCGCTAAAGAGTAAAACGGGAAAAAGCAAACAGTCAAACAAGTCATGAAAAATTTGTACATGAAAGCCAACTTAAAAACCATGTGAGGAACAGCGCACATAAAAACAGTGTAACTATGGACGATTAGCATTGATTCGGTTCGAAACAAAATGCCTCTCTCTCTCCCTGAGCTTGAACTTTTAAGTGAAAGCATAGCAATATTAAGTATGGTGGAAACGAACTTACGTTTTGCCAATTCTTTTTCAATAGTGATACGAGGAAGTTAACACTCAGTTGCACATTCTGGAAGATTTGTCTCTCCTCCATTCCAAGGTTCCCTACTGCAACACCCATGCAGAGTACCTTCTTTAATTGAAACTTGACCATGGCCTTGGTTTCATTAACCTTTGACTCCAGAGACTCCTGATGGGTAACAAGAGTTGGGAATTTTCCTGTACATAGACAATTTGCAAGTTAGGCAAAAATATGAGGACAGAGAGATGTGTGCTTAAAAGAAATACACTTGCCTGCCTTATTGAGACCAGGTCCAAGAAGACGAGGAATTTGCTTAATTACAGCTTCAGATGCAAGGAAAGCATGGTATTTCTTAGCAAGTTTCTTGACCAACTTCTTGTTCTTGTTAAGCCTCTTCAAACCCTCCACATCCATATGGTCTAAACCTATACTCTGAGCCTGCAGTTATAACATCAATAAAAAGTTTCACTCAATGATAAACCTTATAAACAATCTCATCAGTGCAGTCTGAATTGACGATCAAATAAAGTTCAGGGTTTTAAGCAAATAGGCACAAGCAGCGCCAGCCAGCAAACTTAACTTTCGACAACATGTGAATGTCAAATATATCGGTCTCAAAGATGCTTAAAATAAAGTTCAGGGTTGGAAGCAAATTGGCACAGGCAGCGCCAGCCAGCAAACTCAAGTTTCGGCAACATGTGAATGTATTCAAATATGTGCAGAATTCTGGTCTCAAAGATGAACCCACATGCTTATAAAATAATCAAAAAATCTGGCTATGCAGACAATGTAACTCTTTAAAAGTGAAGTTTTAGAAGTTACATTACCTCTTCAACATGCTGAGCATCCCCAAGCATACAGACCTTCATCTTAGGACGAGGGATATGTGGTAGCCTCACAGAACCACTGAAACGCTTGTCCTTTTGTGGGTCATAATTCTTCAAACCAATTTGAAGTTCAATAGTCTCAGTAAAATTACGATTCTTCTCTTTAGACTCAGCAACAATCTGAGCAATTGCTTCCTTCACAACATCAGCCGCTAACTTACTACAAAAACCCCCCAAAAAAATCAACAAATTTAGAAAACAATAACAATATTAAATAGTTTACCAACTTAAACATGAACCCGGAAACTCAATTACCATCAAAGTTACAATCATATTGAATAAGATTATGAGCTTTGTAATCTATAACAATTACATGATTATTACGGAAATCTACCATATAATCTAATCAAAAATCAACATTACAGAAAGTAATAACAATGAATTGAGTTTTAAGGTGATCATTAAGCTCAACATATACAGAAGAAAAAAGAAAAAAAACTGAAATCAAATCAAATACCTCATGGTTAAGAGTTTTTGGTATGTTCAAATCCTCCGAAACAAGAGAAACCTGAAAAGAAAATCAGAATTATAAGACAAAGATAATGTGAAGAACAGATTTCTACATGAACAGGTTCAAAATCTAAAACCCTAGAATTTTGAGGAGGTTTTGCGAACCTTTTTAGGGTTTCTGGAGAAGAAGAAAAAATCGGCCGAAAGAGAGAGTGAATTGAGAACTAGGATGGTTTCTTATAAACTTGTGAATACTAACACGTGCCCCAATAGGTTTAGGTTTCCTCTTTTATAATCCCTTTAGTTTTTGGTATTTTGATGATACGGCCCTTATTGGTTGTCTTTTTTCTTTACTTAGCCCTTCGGCTTGGATGATCTCTCCAACTTGTTTAGATAGACATTAGAGTCCGAGCCAAGGTCAGCCAAATTACATCAAATTCCTGGAGTTAGTCGGTGTTTTCTTATTCTAAGTTAGGATCCCATACCGTTGGTGATTAGAAACCTGTTTAAATTAGGAAATTGTCACAAAATCATGAATGTTAAGATTCCTTTGGCAGGCCAATGGTTTTTCACAAAAAATGGTAGTTTTACAATAAAGTCGGCTAACAAGTTGTTGGCAGGTGATTTTCCTATAGATGATATCAGCGACGGAACCAGGATTTTTCGGTTGGGTGGGCTATTTTTTTTTTTTCGTGATCACATGATAATTCATCTCCGTAGCACAAAAAATAAATTACGCTAAAACACATAAATTACGCAAACTGAGCAACATATTATTTTTTCTTCAAGCACAACCGTGTTTTTTTTTCTTTCTTTTTTTGTAGGTCACATATTCATTCAAAAGAGCTAACTAGGGGAGTTAGCAACACTTATAACAGAAAGTAGAGCCATCCAATATTAGGACTAAAGGATCTTCCCTAACATTAAATTTATCTACTTCTAGAATTAGGACAATACAAAAAAGAGGATCATTCATCCAATTAAGAGAAGTTTTAAAAGATTTAGCCTCCTTGGCTAGAAGTTTTAAAAGAAGTTTCAAGCACAACGTTTTAAATCGTATTTGTTCACCTCATATCGCGATATTTCAAATAACAACAACCATTAGTCTAATGACATATCTCATTGCACAATATAGAATTGAGGTTTCATTATGTACATGAGATCTGTGATACAATATGTACTTAATATTACAAAAAAAAAAATGTCTACCTGATTGATTACGGAACGAATACACACACCGAATGCCTAAAAAGAATACACCATAAAAGGGGAAAAAAAATACAAGTCCTTACTACAAATATATTCACTTGTGAGATGAGAAATACAACATCCCAAGGACCCCAATAACGCCCAATTAGTAGATTTAATAATATACTCCGACATATAGTACAGATGTAGGCCTTGTTTGGTAAACTTTATGATTATCTATTTTTTATTATAGATAATCATAAATAGATAAATGATTTTGGTATAATCATTTTAAAAATAAATTTTTCCAAACACGTTTTTCAAATAATTGATTATCTTAGAATGATGATCTCGAAAAGGAGAAGAAAGAACAATGATCTAGGATTTTTTTTAGTCCTATGTTGTTTTTTTTGCCTCTCTCTTGATAGTTTAGAGAAAGTAAGAAGAAAAAATTCAATTTGAGTTTGCTAGAAAATATAATTGATTTTTTGCCTCTCTCTTGTTGTTTTTTTGCCACTCTCTTGATAGTTTATAATAAATTTTCAAAACAACTTTTTCTTGTTTATGGAAATAATGGATTTTTTTCAATTATGATTAAAATAAGCAATTATTATAATGGTTACCAAACGCATATAAAATCCATTATAATCTGCATAATGGATTATGGACTGATAATCCATTAAAATAATGGTTACCAAACAGCCCCATATTCATTATATTTCTTGGATCTTCTTCGTACATTTTCATTGCTTTTTCATTTTCATTCAATAATTTGCTTAAATTAAGATAATGATTTATAAATTAAGGCTAAAAAAATTTCTACCGCCTTCGGCGTCAATAATGTTCTTTACTTTATAAAATTGTTCCCCCAACCTAAACTTCTTGGCTCCGCCACTATAGACTGCAACTACCCCCAAGGTCTCTATCCGAACCCCAAACTTTCGACTCCCTTCTCTGTGATTCCTCCCCTCTCTTATATAGACCACAACCTCCAAATATATCTGGGGTTTATCCAAAAAATAATATTTTTTCTTTCATCAAAAGTTTCGGTCTTTTCTTCTCTGCCAATCTTCTTTACGCGGCTATGATTCGTTGAAGCTTCCCAGAATAGCTCAGCAACATAGAATAAAATCTATAGAGAGGATATCTTTGTCTTAGTCCCACATAACTTCCAAACTCGATAACCCTGAATCCCGAGAAATACTTCATTCCCTGTTTTTCAAACCGGTGAATTTACGGAGATTTCTCTTCTTCTTACATGCAGCTGATTCATCCGAGACTCCTTCCAAAGATAGAGATCAAAATAAAAATATATCTTCTCCCAGGTCCACAGATAATGGCCAAAAATACATAAATTTCCAAGATAAAATACTTCCCTGATTTAGCGAGATAATCATGGGAACTTGATTGTTTCTAATATATACCACATACCATCTCTGTTTTATCGAAACAGGCCTGCCCAAATCAAATTCCACGAAAAAGTCTCATAAAACTCGTCCCAAAAATCATTCAGAGAAGTACACAGTATTTGCAAGCTTCCCGCCAAACTTTGGTAACATTAAGAAGACAGGTCGCCCCTGACCAGAATAGGGGTGCGAATAGCCATTGGGTAGAAATAGCAAATCCGGGGTGCAAATAGCAGTAAGGTGCCCCTTAGTAATTGAACTGCCCCGTATACAAACTGAGAGTCCGAATAGTAGAAGTCCTCCGGGTGCGTTTATTAACTCTTCGAGTCGATTTCTCCAAAAACGTTTATTGCCCAAAAATGCCTACAAACACATAAAACATCATAATAAGTACGAAAATGGGTAATAACAATATAAAAAACCGAGATCAAAATAGACACATAAATGCGTCTATCACTTCACCAGTGAAGGGCGAGACACCAGTGACATCCATACAAACAGCTTGACCATTTTCCCAGTTGAGAACAAGAATATCTACAGGCCTCAAGTCTTTATCCTCATCTGACAGAATGCCAAGAGAGACTTCCTTGCGCGCAGGTATACCAGCTTTGTAACAAATATCAGCAATAACATCACGGACAAGTTCATGTCGAAACTTGCTTCCAACATCTTTAGCACAGTGAAGCGCGTGGTCACCAAAAATGTCCATAGATTTGTTACAACTTGTGCATAAGCCATTCTCAACAAACGGTGGGATACCAAGACGATAGCAAAGCACGGCTCGGGCTGTCAGGCACGATACACTGATTAAGCCCACTAATAGGTACAACTAATAAATAATCCTGAGCGTGCTTGATACGGTTACACTGCTACAAAATGGAATCTCTTGTAGAAATAAAAAATTGGTCTGGGATTTGCTTCTTAACTACATCAAAATAAGTGAATGTCAGGGAGTGCATGGAAGGGGGGGCAGGATCATCGACACAATAAGAAGGAGGTAATCCACATACCTGGACAAAGTTCTGAAGAGCCAACTGATAAGCAGAGCCTTTGTTTGTTGAGAATAAACTACCAAGAATTATCTTTTGTACTGAAGTTGTCTGATTCTGAGAGAGGCGAGGTAGCAGTAGGTACGGGTGTCCGCCATGGTGTATATGCCAAGGCCACCATCTTTGATAGGAAAGGTAGCCAATCTCTGCTGTAAAGGACCAAACCTCGCTTTGTCGCCAGTAATTCAGAGTCTCAAATACTTAGCTAGATGGTCATCAAAAAGATCAGTGGATGGTTGCAAGACTGCTGAATTGGTAGTACGCATTGCAAAATATTAAATAATAATATTATTTTGATAAATTCAAACACTTCTTTTATGATGATAAAAATTGGGATGATCTAGATAAATGCACCAAAAACTAGATGCAAGAGTTGACAATAAATTTGTTCTGAACAATGTTTGAGTGGATAGGTTAACAAGATCCATTTTACCTACTACTGTATTACTCCCTCCGTCCCACATATATAGGCGGAGAGAGACAATTCTCTTAGATTAAGAAAATTGCATGGGATTCATAATTTTATATGTTTTTTCTAGTTTTACCCTTCGTTTTATCTCCAACACAATTACCTATGTACAATAAATATGGGTATATATGAAAAAATTCATCTTGGAAAACAAAGTCCGCCTATTTAGTGGGACAAACAAAAATCAAAATTCCGCATATATATATGGGACGGAGGGAGTAGTATTTGTTTCTTATTACTTCAATACATTTCTTAAAATAAAAGGTATTGATGTACCAATGATTAAGTCGATAATCATTACCCATAGTGAACACCAATTTTTTTTTTTTGATTATTTAAAGTTTTGATCGATGTAATTTTTTCATCTTTTACCGTTGTTCTTGCGACTGTGTATTGTTTTCGTTAGTATAAGTTTATAGCTTCTCCTCTAACTCCAAACTACATAAAATAACGGAAAATAAAATAACTGTAGATCAGACCCTAGTGTTTGATAACATTACATAGTCTCCGGGAAAAAAAATTAGATTCATAGGTGGTTCTTCCTTGCATCTATTTTATTTGTTTGATTGACATATTCTTTTTAATATAGTCCATTATTGTGATCCAATATAATTTTGAAATGGATATTTAATATTTAAAATCCCTTTGCACAACGACATATGAAAAAATGACTACAATTTGATTACTAAATTAATAAAGTGGTTTAGATATAAAGTGAACGATATATTATAAAGTGGTTTACTTAAATTAATTAAAATTACTAGATGATCAAAGATATAATGTAGTTTGAGTTTGAGATGAAATTTATGTAACCTATAGTTGGGAAAGAAACACAGTGAAACTCAAGCAATAATACTCTTGCACTCTGGTGTAATACCAAATTTCACATGATTTAAGTTTTTTTTTTTCCCTTGATATTAATAACCTCAGATGGCAATGGAATTTAATAATCCATGTAGCAACCTTGCTAATGTTATTGTTACACTCTTAAAAATTCTACAGTATTCTTACAAAAGGAAATTACATAGAAAAAAAGGGAAAGATAATATGATCTCACCGTATTTATTTGTTGCGCAAACCCTTAACTATTTTTCCTTTTTGATAGAGATAGCTTTCCAATTGTTTATATTTGCTAATGAATTCCAAGCTTAATCATTATTCCGTCTTATATGGATTTTGCTTCCCTTATCAACGTACTTGGTTTTGCCTAATTTTCTTACCTTATAAACAGTAGGGGATATGTGATTCTTAATTTTTGCTTATCACATGGAAAAAAAAAATTAGCTGGCTTCACCATTGCTCATAATCATCTTCCAATATAACTGATTTAAAAAATACGCGAAAAAGCCTAACAAATAAACAATCGTTCTTTTTAACCAGTAAACGTAAACGTCCAACATCTTTGGTTCAAGGAAATGAATTCTAGGTAATCAACTCCCGGGAAAATGAGGCGAATTCCTTGAACCAAACAAGACAAACCAACTCTATATAATTAAGATTTTTGATTCCTAGGAATCCGATTCGCTCTAAAATAATAAATTTCCATTGCATCGATCTAATAGTGCAACAGAAATGAATTTCAGGGTAAAACTAAAAGTAATTGAATTATCTCAACTAAACGCTAATTTTTTGGATTTGAATTGAATTCCTCCAAAAATTGGATACCCCAGAATTGAATTCCTAGGATTCCTATTTTTCTAACCAAACGAGGTGTTATATACGTATTAAGAAGAAAGTGTTACCTAAAATAATTTATTATGTATAACTCATACGTAATCCTACAAACTTGCATTGTTTATTTAAAATAATACTCATCTATTAGATGAACCAAAAAGAAAAAAAAAATCCACATAAAAATCAAAAAAATATAACTCAACCAAATCCACACCCAAAACCTGAACGACTCAAAAGGGTAACTTCTCTATTAAATGTGCTTACAAGTATTTAGTGAATGCCCATAACACTAATCAATCCAATAATCCATCCGTAAGTACTTCTATTTGGAAATCTTTTTGAAAACCTAAACTTCATCATAGGAAATTATTCATAAGTAAATTCCCCAGAAACATTGTTCCTACTAGAGACAAGATTTTTAGATATAAGACAGGCATTGACTCTCATTGCAGTTTCTGCAACTATACTTATGAAATTGTTGAAAATTTGTTCATTGATTGTCTATATGCTATATCAAAATGGTTGGGACTTAGTGTTAATGTATCCCAAGTTCTTAATGATCATATTGATATATTTCACTGGATTTTAAGTTGGTTTTCAGTAGGAACAACATCCACAGATGTAACCTCCACTCGAATGGAGCATAACCTCTATACTCTTATGATCACTATTTGGATAATTTGGAAACATAGATCTTTCAAAACCAAATAGAGTAACCACTATTGAGCGTTAAAACCTTACTAATGAATGTTGTCCAGTTTCAATTGTATCTAATAACTTACAGTCTCCTCATTTAGCTAGGAATGACAAAATATGGGATCCGCCTGATATTGACAATATTAAAATAAATATATATGCTTCTTTCAAAAAAGAAACAAGGAAAGCAGGAAATGAACTAATACTAGGTTCATTCTATGAAGTCAAAGGCCAATACTTTGAAGGAAGGTTAACTCCAGGACAAGAGGTAGGGCTGCTAGAATGTTTGGCACTAAAAGCTGCAGTTGAATGGGCCAATTTAATGGAGCAAGAGAGAGTTGTTTTTGAATTTGACAATGAGCTACTAATAAAGTTTGTAAATGACACTCATCCTTGCGCTCATTGGTCAAATCATGGATTTATTTTAGATATTAATATTTTATTTTCAAAACAAACCACTATGGTTATGTCAATCAGTTAGAAGAAACAAAAATGGAGCTGCAAATAGTATTGCCCTTAGTAGCCAGGAACGGGAACGAGGTCGGGAGCGGGATCGAGAACGGAAGCGAGGATCGTAAGATTTTCGAAAAATGAGATACGAGGAGCGAGTTGGGAACGTAATTTACACTTCATAAAACTATTAATTATATTACTAACTTACCAATTTTATAATAAAAAATATGATAAAAACATTACATATTTACAAAATCTTAATCAAGTGCTGCATTCATTCATCTTTTTTGTCTTATGTTTGCTATGAGCACCGTGAACTTGACTTTGTGCTTGTTATGAGCATTCGTTCACTTTTTATTTGATTACAATAAATATAATGTTGGAAAACCGTGGGAATTGAGTTTCATATTGGAATTTGTGGGGATAAGTTTCATGTTGGAGTTAGTGGCAATTTGGACTCACACGTTTCTTGGAAATCGGTGGGTATTAAGTTTCGTGTTAGAATATCGGTGGGAATATGGACTCACACGTTCCTTACTGTTGGGAACGCGTATCTGGCATGCTAGGAGCGCGCTCCTTATACGGATCTCATATGGGAACGCAGATCCGCGCATTTCAGCAAGATACGTGAGGCCCTTTAACGTTCCTGGCTACTAAGGTATTGCCAAAAAAGCTACGATTAGTTGTTCTAGTTTTGAGTATTATGTGACACTTTTCCTCCTGAGATCATCAATACATGAATCACAAGAAATTAACAATCTGTAATCTCATAATTCACAACTCTTATCAATAAAATTATTTTTGAATCTAACAAAAAAAAGAAACATACAAAAAAACTCAGAACCACATGGGCGTAGAGAATTCCACAGAAACTGAAGAAACTTGCACCCTCACCAATTGATAGATTTTGTTACCAGCAACCCAAACATTGAAGCATCTCTTTGCCAGATGTTTTGATTACTCCCAATAAAGCACAAGCATTTTCTTTCTTATTTCACAAACCATAGGTAGCAACGTGAGCCCAATATGGATAGACTACTACCTTGTAGGGGGCATAAACTTTTCATAATAGTGCAACTCCCAAAAGGTTTAAATTTCAGTTTTCTCCAACATTTTAATCAACTCAAAATTAAACATTCAAATCTGGATGATGGCTGGTGATATGAAAAAAAAATGATGCTCGTGCTGAATGATGCTGAAATTTGTAGGCATTTATGCTGTAAAAGAATTTTGAAAACTTAAAAATCGATCCCTACATCCGTAGAGTGTGATATACAGTGCATGATGGAACATTTCCATAACAGGTCTCGATGTTTTTGCATGAAAATTACATGGCTGCTAATGGGGTACCATTTTGCTTGGGTATACCAAATTACATATAAGACAAAACACATTTTGGTAAGGGATTGATACACCCCAAGAAAAATGTTATCCCCATACCCCATTAGCAGCATTGGAAAATTACATCGCGAATGAAACTGTCACTTTCTGTGAACGAAATTGTGCGAGATTTTGAAATGGATTTGATTCATTTGAATTAAATGTCGATTAGTCCGTAATCTATGCAGCACACAGATCAGTACATTTCAATCTTTTTATCGTTAATTTTTCTTTTTTTAAATAGACTACATTTCAGTTCTTGGTTCGTCTCATAAATACATGGCAAATCTTCTACTATGTTATACGATTTCGTAGAAACCATTTTCCATAAGAATTGAAATTCCCTAATGTCTTTAAAATTTTGTATTGGACGCATAAGATTTTAACGGCATTCCTTATTCCCTGGACCCTGACTGTTAATAATTAAATTTGTCCTTTCACTACTGTTGCACTATTTCTAAGAAGTTCCAAGAGCAACCGCAGTGGGCGACTAAACCCATTTATTTGGTAAAAGAACCAGACGTAGCGGGACGGACCATTGCCAAAGACCAGACTAAACCCAAATCCCAGACTATATTTGATCGGGGACCAAAGACTAAACCCAAATTATAGTCGAGCGAACATATAGTGTACGCCCCACAACAGGCGAACGTATAGTGTACGCCCCACACCAGGCGAACGTATAGCCTCCGCCCCATTTTTTTTTTTTTTTTGTTTTTTTAAATTTTGTGTGGGGCGAGGGTTATACCTCCGCCCCATTCTTTTTTCACTTTCTTTATAGTGGGGGCGGGCTTTATACCTCCTCCCATTTTTTTTTTTTTTTTTTTTTGGAAACCTCCCCTATCGGGCGAACGTATAGTCCCCGCCCCATACCAAGCGAACGTATAGTATCCGCTCGACCAAATTTAGTCTTCTACCCGTAGCGTCACACACCAGACTAAACTAAAATTTGGTCGTTTTTTTGATCTTTGGTCTTTGGTTATACTCGCACCACTGCAGTTGCTCTAAGAAGAATAGAGAAAATATCAAAAGATAATTTTGAGAATTTGAGAAATTTAAAATTCAAAAATAGAATAATAATGAAGCTATCACTATTAGAAAGATAGATTGGGAGAGTATAATCCCAAGCTGTCTTTTTTTTTTTTTTGCCAGTTTTGTGCAAACCCGTAACCAGGGGTGGTTTTCTCATGAAGGGGTGCAAAATTTTTCCTTAGCTATTTTAGGGGGTGCAAAATGAGCTTGAGAGGCCATTCGGCAACTAAAAAGCACCAAAACACGTAATTTCGCTGGGCTGCATGTGCAGCGCTGCACACCATATTCCAAATCTTATCATCATTCCATCTCATATTGCTCTTGCCAGCTCCATCAACACGATTAAATTTGTCCAACAGTTCATTTGTACTGTGTCAACAACCTCATCCACCAGGAGCTATTTTGGAGAAACAAAGATAAAGTAACGGTTTTAGTAGCTGTAATAATTACTAATAAAAATATTCTTGTTTGCTTATCTTCTTATACTCTAGGGCCAAACAAGATAGTATAACTCCACACTAGAGATGGATCATAATTTTCTACAAACATGAATTCTTAAATTGATCTGAAATATTTGAAATCAATTTTCTCCAACCGTTCATTTGTACTCCAGGTAGTTGGTATCTTCCCTTCTTTTTACGTGCGGACTCGTTTCATTGGTATGCTCTTGAAGAATCTTGCTTCACTTGTGTAGATGTAGAAAATCCTACTACTACATCCAAAGGATCTCAAACATACACAAAGAAGTAAATAAGCAAGAGAAATAGAAGATCACAAGATGTACGTGGTTCGGCATGATTACCTACGTCTTATTACTTCACACAAGTTTACAAGGGTGAATGGTCTCAACAGTATTCTATCTCTCCTCACACTTACTTAAGATTGTTTGCCTTTTCCTCTCTACACGATCTCTATTTATAGTTACAGGTGGTGATACATCGATATTACAGTGTTGGGCCTGGTGTAGCTTCCTGGATGTTCTTCTCAGACGACTAGCTGATGCTTCGGCCGATCTTCCCTTTTGTTCGAGTCGAGACATCTAGCCGAGTGGTGTCATCACCCGATGTCGTTCGTTTGGTGGAGATGATCGACGTCGCCCTTTAGATTCTTGGCCGAGTCCCACTTTGACCGAGCTTTTCTTATCTCTTCACCAACTCTGTCAGTGCATTAACTACCCTCGAACCCGATGAGCATCACATCAAAACTTTTCTCCTCCTTTATGTCGACCTCTCGAGCTGTCTCCATTCCTCTTTTCTCGCGCCCAGATCTGATGAGATGATTCAGTGCTTCTAGTGCTTGCTTTTCTTGGTGCGCCCTCGGCCAGGAGATGGTTCCACCTGTCCTTGTGGATTATTTGCACCTACATTTATGCCCCTTCTTCCGCTCGTGTGATCGACACGAGGGGGAAGAAACCGCCTCGTCTCCCCACGTCCTCGGTCATGCCGGGTTTCGCGCCATCTCGTTCCCCACCTTCTTCGATTATTGCCTTAGGTTTACCTTCCTCGCTAGGGTTACCACGGGTGAGGTTTATAAGTCCGACCCTTAAACCTTATTTTCTTTTTATTCTTTCCTTAGCCATTTTTTTCTTCTCTCTCTTCTCTCTCTCGCTTTTTCTTCATCGCCATTAGTTATCCTTCCCACAGATTTCCTTCCTTCTTTCTTCACTGTCCTGGGTCTTCTTTGTTTCCGTTGTCGCTGCAACTTCCGATTCCGGTCATATTTTTACTCCTCCTGCCATTTCCTCCACTAGTTTTCATGGCGTCTTTAACTCCTTCTATGACGAAAAAAAGGTGCGTGAGCTATGTGTTTTCTGACGACGACGGTGTACCGCTTGATTCCCTGTTTGTTATTGAGAGCCCTTATAAGCATGATTATCGTGCTCTGGATTCTATCTTTTCTGATAATTCTTCTTCGTTTTCATGTAGGGCTGACAAGAGAACTGCTAAAGACTTGTCGGATGAGCAATTCATCCAACAGTTGAAAGATGAGTTCGACCTCCATGGCTATGACGTCAGGCTTTTGTCGGGCCAAAAAGGCGTTTTGAAGAAGGATGATGTTCTACAGTTTCCTCACTCGGCCGAGGCGACCATTGTCACCAGGGGCCAGTTGGTAGGCTTGGGAAGTGGTCTGTTTTTATGCCTACATGTTAAACCCCAAGTGCACGGTGTCTTCAATGTAGAACAGGGCAAATACGGGTCGAACCACAGAGACTTGTGATGATGTGTGTTGATCTAAAGCTTACTAAACTGAGTTTCTAGAGAAATGTAACACAAATAAGGTTTGAGTGTTTGTCGATGCGACTGACTTGTAGAAGTGACACTAAACTAAGGTGCAACTAGATTATAACAATTTGGGAAATACCAGGGTGATCAATCCACCTCTAATCTCATGCCCATGCCATATATCTTAAGCTATGTTCTTGTGCCTTCTTATGAAGGTCTACAATGGATGTTCATTAATCAAATTTTCCAACTAACCCCTAGTATGAGCTGTCTTCTTACAGTACAGCTCATCACAGGCTCATCAGCTTCATCAACTAATTAGTAATCCTAATCATATTTTAATTTAGCAAAAACATAACCAAAAATATATATGCTTGACATGAAATTCAGGGGTTTCATTAACACCCTGGATAATTAAATTAGAACATTTAAAAGAAGTAATTCAAACAAACAAAGCTAAGATGGTGCTCTGGCTAGCCCAGGCATAAAGTTTCTACACACACAACTCAATCCTATTTATACATCCAAAATACCAAACCCTAAATTCGCTTTAAAATAGAAATTAAATGAAAACCCTCTCACCCATACTCTCTGAATCACGTGTTCTTCTCTTGTCAAATCATCTCAGAGCTCCATGCGTCCATAGTTGGTGAAACCCTAGTTCTAGTTATCTCTGATTTAGCTTCTAGGGTTATGGTAGAAGCTAAGAAAGAGATATCTAGATCTAGAGAGGTGGAGAAGGTGGTGCGGCTGTTGCAGGGGTGGTTGTTGCTGTGTCAGGAGGTGATGGAGGTGGAAGAGGTATGGTGATGGCTCTGCTCAGAGCTTGGTCGGGAAAGAAAATGGTTTTTCTCTGGAACTGTCGTGAGAGAGAGAAAGTGGAAATGAGAAACGGGGGAAGGTCGATGGGGTGTAGGTATAGGGAGCTTCGATGTGGAGCGGAAGCATCGAGGTTTGATGAGGAAGGCGAAGCAACCGTCGGATGCAGCGGTAATTCGATGGGTGCGTGATGCGACCGTAGGATGAAGATCTAACGGCTCGGAATGGACGGGCTCGGATCCGGGTCTCGGGTAGCTCAAGCCCATGTCTTGTAAATGGGTTGCTCCTTGTTGGGTTGTGACTGATGCGCGCGCGGGCTTTGGCTTTCTGCTCCATAGATGTTTGCCTCCAATCCTCTGCTCTTTTGGCTCCTCACTTTCTCCGAGCTTTATTTATTACCTAAAAACACAAAAATTAATTAATACAAATATTTATTCTTGAAAACAAGGAAAATACGTAGAATGGGATAATATCGATTTTCGAACACAAAAGATGAGTTAAATGCCAATAAATAGATGTAGAAATATGCAATATTTGGCACTCATCAAATACCCCCAAACTCGAATTTTACTTGTCCTCAAGTGAAAACGAGAAATGAAGAAATCCTAACTATACCCCCTGTCGCAGGTCTCTCGAATGCATTTAGCGTATGCACTAAGCCTTTAAACCCCTAGGTGTCCCTAGTGGACGAGTTGTAGTCTCGTGAGGGTTTTTGCAGGTGTACCCACAAAACCTTCTCCAACTTCGAGTGTAAAAGAGTCTCCAAGCATCCAAGGATCTATGAGGACATAGAGTTTCGCATGCTAGTAACACGAAGTTAGAACTACCAAAGAACGCATTCTCATCCTTAAGTGCTGAGCGAGAAATAACCATACCATATGAAAGAATTCGGATTCGATTGTGATCATAAGCCTCGACTTCTGCCTCACCATTAGGGTTTTATGATAATTGCACTAAAAAAGACCGCTTTTTAGTCTCTCATGTGTGCAGGCATGAATAAAGAGAGAAATCCTGCACACGTTGTGGGTAAGAAGGATAACCTTCCGAAATAATTTCTGGAGACTCCACAGAAGTGTGGACAAAAAGAATCTTTTCTGATGATCTCTCTCTAAGAAAGGAAATCAACCATTAGCAAGGATGGGAGTACTCACTTACCTTTTCACCCGATCGACAATTAATATCATTCTCTCACAGCATTCATAGAAACGTCTTCAATCTTCGGTCTTCGGTCTTCAAATGTTGATGATGAACTTCTGAACTTCACAAAAACTTGACAAACAATTTTACATTTTTTTTTTTTTAACTTAGATACATGAAATGAAAATAACAATAAAACTCAATTTTTCACAAACTTCATTAATTCTCATCTTCTTTTCTTTTTCTTTCCTTTGTTGCACGTAAACCTTGGACTATATCAACTTTTCTTCAAATATTCTGATGATGCTCCGCTTGCTGACGATGATGTGTTTCTATGAATCTGTTGATGTTGTTGAGAGGAGAGAGTGATGCTAACTACAAATCGGTATTTAGAAGAAGTTTTCATCTTTAGACGTCACCCTCATGATTGACAAAAATTAGCACTCAAGAGATCAAAGTAGTCTTTGAAAGTGGTACGAAGTTGGGTAGCTCACCATTCCTACCGGAATTGACGTACGGTGACACACACTCTAACGACTTTTCTAGAAAGTTGCAAAAAATTGAAGGTTGGTGCCTCACTTGATGTAAATTGGGTAGTCTCCACTATGGGTGATCACAATTCTACTACCGAATATCTAAACAACACCTATTTCGCCCTCTGGTATGGTTAAATCCAACTTTAACGCTCTAATCAACTAAGAAACCCGATTGTGTTCTCCAGTACTTCCAAGTTCTGTTATTTCGGTCAGACTCTCTATGTAAACATAGCTAGAAGCATACTAGTGACTCTAAAATCTCTACAAGTTGGAGGTTTTTATTTACAAAAGAGTTTTGATTTTTTTTTTTTTTTTTTTTTTTTTTTTTTTTTTTTTGAAAATAAAAGATTAAAAAGACTAAAACCTCTATATGCAAATGCAAATGCACCCCCAAACCTAAATCAAACATTGTCCTCAATGTGTCAACAAATGATAAAATTTTAAACAGTCACATACCAAGAGAACTATCTTTGATAAGAGAAAAGGGAAGAGATTACCTAGGTATGTCGAGGCGGGAGCAAGGTTAGAGCTTCATTTGTCAAGGCTAGAATCCAACATTCTCGGTGGAGATCATATCGGATTAGCACAATATATGCACAAGAAGACTCAACCGATTCAAGAAAGAAAAATTTAACAAGTCCCCTCTTGGATTATATACAATGAAAATTCACCATATACCAACAATCTAAAGAGTTGAGGATCAACCCAAAAGATAATATGTACAAACATCAATGACCTTACACAAATATAACATGAGAGTGCAAGTAAGTTTGCATATGGGAATGATTTTCCCCCAAACCTAAACTTGTGAACAGATGTGTTTTTGAGCACAAAATCTTGCAATTTTAAAGGTACATCATGCAAAAGGTCTAACTCAAAATGAGTTTTGCTAAGAACAGGCAAATATACACATTCCAACCGTGGTTCCTTAAAAGTGTTATACTTTGATGCAAAATAGTCCAAGAGGACTTGGGAAGCACAAAGCTCTAGGCCTAAATTAGGAACTCTCAGAAAAGTTGGTTTTGCAATTTTGTTACAAACTACACCTAGGTTTGGTGGAGGAGATTCAATTTGTGACTTAGGAGAGAGATTAGGTACATCTAAGTTGTTTTCACGTATAAAATCATTTGCACCATCACACACTTTCCTAAGGTCAGAAGAGGATAAATCATGTTCACCTGCATAGAACAATTCATTAATCTCCATGTCATAATCATCATTATCCAAAAGTTCAATCTCATGCATAAGATCATTGGTGTCAGCATTCTCATTTTCAGATCCCAAATCAGCATCACATGTGTGAATATTAGAAGAAGCATCATTCATAGGGTTCACAGAAGAGACACTTAATGTCTCTGAACCTAAATATTCCACTACATTTTCAAAATACACATGCTCCTCATATTCATCATCATCATCATCATCATAACAAAAATTCATCTCCCCATTCAAAATTTGAGTTCCAGTGTACTCATCTACCTCTAGATTAGGTTCATATTCAGTGTTAGTTGCATGAGTAGGCATAGAAGGGGAGTCTTCACTAGTGGGTATGCATGTTTTATATGAATTACATGGTTGTGCACATGGTTCACTAGAGAAGGGATGATCATGCATTTTCCATCCAAGTATATCATTGTGTTGCTCTATGAGCTTTTCAATTAGTGACTGCATATAAGGGGTTGGGGGAGTATAACATTGTTCATCCTCCCATGGTGGTTGATGATACATGTGTGCATGGTTGTAAGGGTTCTTAGAATACTTATCGCAACCTTCGAAAGGCGGATTATGGTCCCAATGATTACCAGTATAGTCACTTCTAGACAATTCGTACATTGGATTATCATGGCTTTCCTAGGCTGCCTAAAATCATGCAAAATATAGCGAGTTCTCGGCGGGGTGGCCTAAGCTACCACACAAGGTACAAGCATACATTTCATATTGTCTAGGGAATTAGATTCGACTGATTTCTCATGTAATTGCCTTTCTAAAGCGAGATACTTGAGCTTTAATTGATCTAAAAGTGATGAATGGGTATGAGAAAGTTGTTCATTTTCAACTTTGTGGTGGATGATACATGTGCTCATAATGATTAGGGTATGTGGAGTCCGGGCCCTGAGAAGGCTCATATAATTCCCTAAAATCACTATGGTATGTGGGGAGTTCATACTGTGAAGCATGCCCGTAAGCAAGCTCTCTAATGGATTTGTTTGTATCCCCAGTTGCAGACCAAAATCCTGACATGATCTAGCAACTCAAATAGCCTAGCACACATCAAGCATGTAAAACCAATGATGTCTCAAAACAGGGAAGCTAAGCCCAAGTGATGCAAAGATGGACAGCCCAGTGGTTATGGAAAGGCCAGCTGGTGTGGGCTCAGTTTGGTTTATGTGGGTTTTGGTTTATTGTAGGATTTGGTTTATTGTGGGAAATGTACAGCCCAGTGGAACTGGGTTCAGTTTTTTGGTTTTGTGGGCTTCAGTTTGGTTGCAGCCCAGGTTATGTGAAACTGTACAGCCCAGTTGCACAGCCCAGTATGTGGGCTTCAGTTTGATGCAGAGAACAAGTTTGGTTTAAGTGGGCTGGTTTACTCACAGAGCCCAGGTCATGTGGGCTACATAGGGTGTGCAGAGCTGTGAGTTCAATTGGTTCAGTTGACAGCAACTAGAGAGGCTAAGTTGCAACTCAGCTTATGCACAAGACAGCATTTGTTATGTGGATTTTAACAGATTAAGCAAAGCACAATAGATGTCATACCAATGCAAGTACACGGCACGGAGTTATGTAAGCTAGGCTTAGCTTATGCATAGCCCAATGAGACACAATTCTCACAACAAAATTGACACATGATTATAAGCACAATTCAGCTAGCAATTAATCAATTTCAGGGAAAGAAAAAAATGCTAATGCAATTTAACACAGGGGCTTGGAGGCCAAAAATAAACTTCACAGGCTAGCAATGTGTATGTGATTTTTGAAGAGCAATAATTTGGCGGAGTTAATGTGACTCGAGAGATTCAGCAGTTAGCAACAATTAGGTACAACACTCCAGCGGGGCTAAAAATAAGCGTGCACATGAGTGCACAACTCGAAGAGGATAATGCTGCGAGTTTACACGGCCTTGTGATGAGCCAAGACACAAATGCACAACTCGGGCGCAATGCTCGGATGGGCGACAGATTTCGGGGCAAAAAGGCTCAAAGCAAATTCAACAAGTCAACATGCTATTCAAGGTCTCACTACCCATGTGCAAAAAATTATTGATGCAACAGATGAACAAGGTACAGCACAGTTGGAAAACACACAGGTTTGCACAGATTTTTGATATTCCAGGGGTTGTATATTCTAGTGCTAGTTCAGGGTTGAGCATGCATAAGAGTACAGGCCATCAACTCTCTCAGTTGACTCCAGCTGGGGCTGCAGCTAACTTGGCTAACCAAGTTATAGCTCAACTCAATAGCTACAGGGGCTGGAGTTGGTGCTTGTTAAGGAAAAGAATTTAATGCACAAAGATACCCAGGCGGCTAGCTCGAGTTAAGCATTAATGGCAATCGGCCAAGGTAGAGCAACAATCAAGATATGACCAAGCAACTCATGCAAGGGGAGCAATACATGTGAAATTCCAAGGCCGAGTAGGCTGGTAAGAACTAATCTCTCATGTGAGTATGACAAACCAAAACATCAACGAGTTTACGGGGAGTCTCCCGGATGTGGTTATCGAGATAAGAAAATGCTAAGTGCACAGGCAACTTAGCTCAACAGTCACAAAGGGGAGTAGTTGGCTCAACGAGAATTTGTGGCATCAACTCACTCAATTGATGTCACGGTGCGAGTTGATGTCAACTGTCTCGATTGACTTCAAGGCGGGATTTTTCACGGAGGTTAAGTCACACAAGTACAAGCTTCACATAAATTTGGCTAACCTCGGTTCGAGCATGCACAAAGTTGTGAGGCGGAGCTCATCAAATTCATGCAATAAAAGTGACTCGGCAAGGGGTTGTGGTATGCTCGGATTTTTTTCTTAGTTACGCATAACTTAGCAGAATAGCAATGAGTTACAGTTCATGAAAGATGTGGCAAGTTCATACATGCATATGTCATGATCTATTTTAACTCAGAGATACAGCACAAGAGACATCAACTCAACTAGCATGGAGTCGTTCAGATGGAAACTAGCATTTGCATGGGCTCAGGGTTTTGCAATTATGAGGCACAAAGAGCTTATTCAGCTATCAAGGGGTCACTCACCTGAATCCTATAATGCTCAGGGCGTTGTAGAACTCAAGTTATGCGCCTTTCTATTCTCCTCCTTGGTTACACAGCAGAGGATATGGGTACCTGTTGCTCAGAGGAGAAGTTTAGTTCTCAGAATGTGCAAGTTATAGCAAATGGAATGAATGTTAACACGGCATATGCAATCGAGAGTATTTTGGACCGACGAGGGGAACAAGAGTTACAAGCAATACTAAGCTACAGCATGAGATGCAAACTAACTATCAAGATGATGCAAGGATGCAGGTAAGGCAGTGATGCAGGTAACTTAATAGAAACAAGATGCAACTATGTGATAAAACTGAAAGATTGAAATTGCAGCTAAGTTACAGGTGCAGGGCTAGTGAATGTAAGCTATGGAAGATAAGAGATAATGAGCTAAACAAAAGAAAAATAGCAAACAAGAAATTACAGGGTGAGATGGCAGATAGCAAACAGGTTACTAACTAAGATATGCAAGTATTAAACTAAGTTATACTAGAATTCCCTAAGTTACAGATGCAGTTTACAAAAATTAAACTAAGTTAAGATTAACAACTAAAATGCAATGATTGTAACAGAAGAAGAAAATTAACAGAAGAAGAAAATTAACAACTAAGTTACACTTAATACAAAGCTAAAAGTAATAATTCAAGGTGAATATGTACAGGGTGAGTTGAAATTCAGTAAAGACATGCCAACAATCGACAGGGCACACGCCAAGTCCCCGGCAACGGCGCCAAAAACTTGGTAGGCTTGGGAAGTGGTATGTTTTTATGCCTACATGTTAAACCGCAAGTGCACGGTGTCTTCAATGTAGAACATGGCAAATACGGGTCGAACCACAGAGACTTGTGATGCTGTGTGTTGATCTAAAGCTTACTAAACTGAGTTTCTAGAGAAATGTAACACAAATAAGGTTTGAGTGTTTGTCGATGCGACTGACTTGTAGAAGTGACACTAAACTAAGGTGCAACTAGATTATAACAATTTGGGAAATACCAGGGTGATCAATCCACCTCTAATCTCATGCCCAGGCCATATATCTTAAGCTATGTTCTTGTGCCTTCTTATGAAGGTCTACAATGGATGTTCATTAATCAAATTTTCCAACTAACCCCTAGTATGAGCTGTCTTCTTACAATCTGACTCATCACGAACTCATCACCTTCATCAACTAATTAGTAATCCTAATCATATTTTAATTTAGCAAAAACACAACCAAAAATATATATGCTTGACATGAAATACAGGGGTTTCATTAACACCCTGGATAATTAAATTAGAACATTTAAAAGAAGTAATTCAAATAAACAAAAGCTAAGATGGTGCTCTGGCTAGCCCAGGCATAAAGTTTCTACACACACAACTCAATCCTATTTATACATCCAAAATACCAAACCCTAAATTCGCTTTAAAATAGAAATTAAATGAAAACCCTCTCACCCATACTCTATGAATCACGTGTTCTTCTCTTGTCAAATCATCTCAGAGCTCCATGCGTCCATAGTTGGTGAAACCCTAGTTCTAGTTATCTCTGATTTAGCTTCTAGGGTTATGGTAGAAGCTAAGAAAGAGATATCTAGATCTAGAGAGGTGGAGAAGGTGGTGCGGATGTTGCAGGGGTGGTTGTTGCTGTGTCAGGAGGTGATGGAGGTGGAAGAGGTATGGTGATGGCTCTGCTCAGAGCTTGGTCGGGAGAGAAAATGGTTTTTTCTCTGGAACTGTTGTGGGAGAGAGAAAATGGAAATGAGAAATGGGGGAAGGTCGATGGGGTGTAGGTATAGGGAGCTTCGCTGTGGAGCGGAAGCATCGAGGTTTGATGAGGAAGGCGAAGCGACCGTCGGATGCAGCGGTAATTCGATGCGTGCGTGATGCGACCGTAGGATGAAGATCTAACGGATCGGAATGGACGGGCTCGGATCCGGGTCTCGGGTATCTCAAGCCCATGTCTTATAAATGGGTTGCTCCTTGTTGGGTTGTGACTGATGCGCGCGCGGGCTTTGGCTTTCTGCTCCATAGATATTTGCCTCCAATCCTCTGCTCTTTTGGCTCCTCACTTTCTCCGAGCTTTATTTATTACCTAAAAACACAAAAATTAATTAATACAAATATTTATTCTTGAAAACAAGGAAAATACAGAATCTGGGATAATATCTGATTTCTGAACACAAAAGATGAGTTAAATGCCAATAAATAGATGTAGAAATATGCAATATTTGGCACTCATCACCAGTTAGAGCTCGGGATGCGTTTTCCTTTATACGATCCCAGCCGTTCATTTTGGTATGAGGCTCTTTCTAAGATCCGCCCGTCCCGCGCCTTGGCTCAGTGGAATGGCAACACCTTTCGTATCTTGTCCGAGTGGGAAAGACGCAGTCGAGGCGAATGTACTCCTACTACTTGGTCTACTTACGATCCTTCCTAGGCGGGTGACTATACTCCTGCCAGTTTTGCTGATAATTATCGAAGCGGAACTGCTACCAATGGTGACCTTGCTGGTTTTGCTGCTAGCCCTCATCGCCATAAGACTCTTCCCGAGGGTGTCAAGAAGCTTTTATTGGACGAGGATCCCGAGGGGAAAGGTTCCAACAGGCATGCCCGTCATACTAGCGATGCAGCTTGGGACCGAGTTCCTTTGGCTATTTATGGTCCCCTTCGAGTGGCAATTTTCCTGCTCCGGCCGAGTCTTATCCCTTCTGGGTGGTCAATGTTGATCGAGTAAGTGTGTTTCCCGGCTCTTGATTTATCTGATCGGCTCGGGAGACTGGTAGGGCGATGTTTTGATTTTTGTGTTTTTGCAGCCCAAGTCCCAGAACGTTCCTTCTGAGTCTCTCGTTCTTCGAAAAAGGGATAGAGGTTCTAGCGCAGGAGCCAAGGAGAAGACAGGGAAGGTAACAAATATACTGTTTCTTCTTTGCAGTACATGTACTTGCTCCTATTTGTTGCCTTGAATGGTTCTGACATTGGCTCATGCGCAGAAGTTGAGGGTCGATAAAGTTGGAGGTGCTTCGGTGAGGGATGGTGAGGATCTCGAAGATCGGCTGCCTTTATCGCATTTCATGAGGAAGTCGCCTCAGAAAACTTCTGATGTTTCGTCTGCCCTTGTAGGTGGGAAGCCCAGTGGAAAGGGCAAGGAGACTAAGGGCGATCTATCCGTCCCGGAAAAAACTGTGCCCCAGCAGCCAGCTGGTAGAGGGATTGTTCTTGCCGATGGTGTTGTGTATCTTGAGTCTGATGGTGACGATGATGACGATCTTTTTGATGGAGAGGACGAAGCCGATGGTGATGAAGAGGAGCCGAAGCAATCAGAGAAGTCTGGTGGAAATAATGTGGTTACTCGGGAAGAAGAGAACACCACTTCTGGGGGCGAGTTTCTAGAGCCTCTTTCTCCTGTAGTTCCTAATTTTTGGAGTAGCACCTCTTTTACTGTCTCAGGCCCTATGTGCAATTCCCTTGGAGATCTTATTTCTCCTGAATTTGCATCTCTGTCGGATGAAGATAAGATCAAGGATGTCTCGTTGTATGACACCGGCCTGAAGAGTACTTTCGACCTGCTGGTGAATTTTGTTGATCAGGTTATGCATTCATGTTACAAGGTAAATGCTAATGATGTTGGTGCTTGTAGGATATCAATCGCTCGTTGTTAAATGCTGCCATTCAGCGCAAGGAGGTCGCCGAGAGAGAGGGTCTTCGTCTCTTATTACAGCAAGACCGCGAGCGATCTCGGGGACTGGAGAAGCGACTAGCCGAGACCCAAGGTAGTTACTTAGCTTTCAAGTGTTTATGATTGATTCTGTAGTGCCAATATCCTGAGTTTAGTACTGCCTTCCTAGCCGAAACTTCTAGTGCGGAGGCCGATGCTGCCACGAGATATCGCCTGTTGAAGAGAGAAATTAATATAGAACGGGATCACGTTTCGAATTTACAACAGAGAATTGTCAATAAGGATGATAAAATCGATCGTCTGGAGACCGAGATTGAGGGTGTTCAAACACAACTGCATCGTTACGAGACTTTTGAGTATGTCCCCAAGGAGATTGATAATCTTAGGGCGAGCTTAGCTCGGTTCCAAGGTATCGTCGCCGATAAAACACTTGTTGGCCGATAACTTAGAAAGTCAGTGTGGCCGGCTAAGGCTTCAGGTTCGAGATTTGCACGCGAGATCACCTTCGGATTCAGGGGAGAAGAATGCTGCCGAGAAGTGTAGTCAAGAATCACTTGAGAAGCTTAGAGAGTCCAAGAAAATTTCGAAGAGTTGGAGTGGGTTCGCGCTCAATTATCGGGTTTGCGAGATAGCACACTCTCAGAGAGCCGAATGGAGTGATCATAAGAAGTGCCCCTCAATGAGTTTAACGAGCAATGATATCTAGAACTTTCTTCTAAGATATCTTCCCTCGAGTGTAGCTTGTTTGAGTCCGAAGAGACCGTTAGAGTAGTCACCCCTTTACTGGAAGGTGGTGTGCCTTGTATTGTGTTTTCCTTGTCGTTATCTTAGTGTTTGTTATTATGTGGTGACCTCTCTTGTGTTTTGGCAGCCGAGCAAAGGAAGGTGGCATCGTTTGGAAGAGGAGAATGCCCGATTGAAGGGAAAGGAGGTGTTTGTTGGCAAGGGAGGCTCAATTACTCGGGCGGTGGCCACTTGCTGAAGCGGCGTCGACGCGGTGACACGAGGACCTTGTTCTTTGAAAAGGCGAAGTTTAATGATGAGCTTGTTGCGAAGGTCAAAGTCGGTGTAAGGCGGTACTTGATAAAAAACGAGCCGATGCTTTGCTAAGAGGGCGATTAGGGCCGAGTTCCTCCTAAAGAGTAAGCTTGTCTTTTGTAGCGCTGCTTCGCTATTTCACCCTTTGCCATGGGTTGTAATCCGCTCGAACACCTTCATTTTCTCGTACACTTTTTTAACGGGGTGCTGCGTTGCCAATTTGGTTGTTTTTCTTGCTATCTGACATTACTATTCATGTTACCGTTCTTATTTATGTTATCCGATGATGTATGGTTTATTTTTACGACTAAGTTATGTATACCGCATAAACATGAGTAGATTGGTTAATCGTGAATGCCGTTTCTGTCGAACACACTCAACAGGGAGGGTCACCGGGCCCAATGCCATGTCCCGATTGAGGTATCTCATCACCGCCTTTCAAGATCCAGTGGCAGGGTAGTTGGTCCTTCCTAGTTTCTATGGGATCGATATCCCAAGAAGTTATCAATTAACTTTCTTGGGCAAGTGATTTCGGCCACTTGCGAGGGGAGCAATATTGTCTGCTCGATTGACGAGTACTCATGCCTCGACAATCGGCCACTGGTTTCCAACCACCAGGGCCCTAAGGCTACCTCGGCACTTGCATACTGCCGTCGCCCCGAGTTCGAATAGCCCGTCTTAATGTAAGTCGCCCCGGCACTTGCACAATGCCATCGCCCCGGGTTCTAAACGACCATTCGAGTGTAAGCCGCCCCGACACTTGCACAATGCCATCGCCTCGGGTTCGAAACGACCATTTAGACGCAATTGTCACATTTCCAACCCCACGTTGCCTTTCAAGGAAATAGCTGACAATGTATTATACCTGTTCTTAGGGGTGATATAGCTTTAGTCGTTTAGCATTCCACGGTCGTGGTTCGGGTGTTCCGTCCGGTTTTAGTATCTTGTATGCTCCTTCACCGACCTTCTCGACAATGGTATAGGGTCCTCCCCACCGTGCTGCTAGCTTTCCGCCCTTTTTATCACGTTCATAATTGGGTAGATCCTTTAGTACCAACTGCCCCGGCTGGAATTCTCTTGGTCGGACCCGCTTATTATATTCTCGTTGTATTCTTCGCTGGTAAGTTTCCATCTTTTGTAGGGCCATCTCTCTTGTTTCTTCTAGATCGTCGAGCTTGGCCAAGATGAGATCTGCCGATATGTTTCGCCTCCATGCCTCGGTCCTTGTTGTAGGTATCATCGCCTCTGTTGGAAGGATAGCTTATGTCCCATATGTTAACATGAAAGGTGATAACCCAGTCGCCTCTCTGCGAGTTGTCCTATATGCTCAAAAAACGTTGTAAAGCTCTTCGCACCGTTCCCCGTATTCTCCATCAAGCTTCTTTTTCAAGTTGTCGGCGATGGTTTTATTTGTGATCTCGGCTTGTCCGTTACTCTGAGGGTAAAGGGGTGTGTACTTGCTCTTTCGGATGTTGTAGGTATTGAATAACAAGTCGATATTCTTACCCTGTAGCTGTTTTCCATTGTCCGAGACGATTGCCGCTGGTACTCCAAAGCGACATATGATGTGCTCCCAAATGAATCGAAAAACATCCCTATCCCGGATATACTTCAATGGGGCGGCCTCTACCCATTTAGTAAAGTAGTCGGTAGCCACGATCAAGTATTTTCTCTGCCCCGATCTAACGTGCAATGGTCCCACGATGTCGATCCCCCATTTGGCGAAAGGCCACGGACTGATTACTGAGTTTAGCGCCACTGCTGGTGCGTGTATCTTTTTTCCGAATTTTTGACACTCGTCACAAATGAGGCCATATGCTTTGCATCCTCATTCATGTAAGGCCAGAAATATCCCATAGTCTTGGCTCGTGCTACTAGGCTACGGCCCGAGCTGTGGTTTCTCGCAGCCCCATAATGCAATTCGTTCAAGATAGTGTGCCCCTCTTCTTTACTCAGGCACCTTAATAATGGTCCAAGGTATTATTTTCTGTACAGAGTGCCGTCTCGGAGCTCGTATGCAGCTGCCTTGCTTTTGATTTTGTTGATCTCGGGTCACCTCTTGGGCAGTTTTCCTATTTCAAGATACTCGTGGATCGGTTTTCGCCAATCATCGGCCTTATACTGATCGGCAGTGGTTGCTGCTACATGTGCGCCGATGTCTACCGTCTCGAGCCTTAATCGAAGGCATTAAGATTCTCATAATTTTGATGCCCTCAACACTTGCATCCGTTAGCATGGAAGCGATGAATGCTAGGGCGTCCGAGTGGCGATTATCTTTCCTACGGATGTCTTAGGAACTTGATAGTTGGTATTTGGCCGATGTAAAGTTGGGCGAGCTCCCAATATTTTTGTAGCAAGGGATCATGTATAGCGTCTTTGCCGCTGATTTATCGGATGACTAGCTGAGAGTCACTTGTTAATCTTACGTCTTGGATTCCCATCTCCACTATCAGGCGCAGAGCATGTATCACTGCTTCGTATTCCGTGACGTTATTGGTCGCCTTAAATTCGAGTCTAAACGAGTGGACCATATTTTTTCCTTTTGGCGTCGTGAAGACCAATCCTAGGCCTGACCCGTCTTTATTTGATGATCCGTCCACAAAAACTTCCCATCGTGTCGGGTTACATGTCTCGAGTAGGTCGGATGGGTCCTCTTGGTCTTCCTCCATTCTGGGATGTCTTCCACTTCATCTTCGTCGCTCGGGGAAGTACGCCAAGAAGTCTCGCACTTTGTCGTGCTTAAACTGTGTTCTCATTTCATAGAAAATATCGAATTGTTTGACATGTGCGCTCCACTTGGAGATTCGCCCGATCTGGCTGCATTGTCGAGTGCGATTCTATGGAGGATTTGGTGAGGACCGAATTTTTGGGTTTGGAAATACGTCCGAAGTTTTTGAGTTGCGAATACCAGTGTTAATATCAGTTGCTCGATTCTGGTGTAGTTCCTCTCCGCTGGGTTCATAGTTTTACTTATGAAATACACCGGCTTTTCTTCCCCTCCTACGTTCTTGACTAATACGGCGCTAATGGCATAACTAGTCGCCCCTAGGTATAGGGTTAGTACTTCCTCGGGCTCGGGCCTTTGTAACACCGGCAGGCTCGCGAGATGCTGCTTAATTTTCTGAAATGCCTTCTCGCATTCCTCGGTCCATTTGAACTTTTCTCCTTTCCTTAATGTCCCGAAGAATTCTTTGCACTTGTCGGATGATCGAGAGATGAATCGCCCCAAGGCTGCCAAGTTCCCATTTAACCGTTGTATGTCCTTAATCGTCACGGGTGATGGCATTTCTACTACTGCTCGGATCTTATCTGGGTCTGCTTCGATACCTTTGTCGGTAATTATGTACCCTAGAAATTTGCTCGAGGTGACCCAGAAAGTGCACTTAGCAGGATTCACCCTCATCTTGAATCTTCTCATAGTTTGAAATATGTCTCGGAGGTCGTCGATGTGGTTGGTGGCCACCTTGCTTTTGACCAACATGTCATCCACATATACCTCAATGGTGTTATGTATTTTATCTTCGAACATATCTTCGACTAATCTTTGGTATGTGGCGCCTGCGTTTCTCAGTACGAACGACATTTTGGTGTAACAATATAACCCTCTGGGTGTAAAGAACGATGTATGCTCTTGGTCCTCAGGGGCCAAGGGGATCTGGTTGTACCCCGAGTACCCGTCCATGAGTGTTATTTCCTTGTATCCGACTATGGATTCTACTAGCTGATCGATGCTGAGGAGGGGGAAGCTCTCCTTCGGGCAAGCTTTATTCAAGTATCTGAAGTCGATGCAAACGCGAACACCTCCATTCCTTTTGGGGACTATCACCATGTTAGATATCCATTGTGGGTATTGAGATTTTCGAATGATTCCTGCTACTTGTAACTTTTTTAGTTCGGCCTCCACCATTTGCTTGTAGCTCGGGTGCAATTCTTCTCATCTTTTGTCGGATCGGCTTGACCTTGGGGTCTATTCTCAAGTGGTGTGAGCAGACTTCTGGGTCAATTCCTTTCATATCGTGCATTTGTCAGGCGAATACGTCCATGTGTTCTTTCAAGAGAGTTATCAGATGCTGTGTATATTCATCCGTTAATAGAGACCCCACTCTCACCATTTTAGGCTCTTCCTCAGTGCCTAAGTTAACTTGTCGGGTGGATTCTAAGGCCGAGAAATTAGGATGTGGTTCGTCGACTATTGTCGGCTCCTTTGATTACTATAAGATCTCCTCCTTGTCAGCTTCGTAGGTGGCGATGGCTTGTGATATTACCTTTTCTAGCTCTTCCCCCGCTTTTATTTCCCTAGCTTTGTTCTTTTCCTGTCGTTTCCTCGATCGTCTTTCTTCATTCTGCTGGATATCGATTTGCACGCATTGTCGCGCCGCCTGGGGGTCACCCAATACCTCCACTACCCCTCGATAGGATGGAAACCGCAATATTTGGTGGTAGGCCGAGGCGACCCCTTTGATTCCCGCCAACCAGGGTCGACCAAGGATCGCTTCATAAGGCGACACAACGTCGACCACACAGAAGGTGGTGAGTGTGTCTAGGAACCCTTCCCCGTCCGAGACTTTGAGGGTGACTTCTCCTTTTGGTACCGTCACTGTACCGTTGAAGCCGTAGATTCGATAGGTCGACGGGATTAGGATGTCATCGGACAGCTCCATTCTTTTGAAGGTGTCGTAAAATAGGACCTCGACTGAACTACCACTGTCCATCAGTATCCTTCGGACACCCCATTCTTCAATGAGTAGGGTTATCACTAGGGGATCCCCATGTGCTTGACCATTTGATGGGACGTCCTTCGCTGAGAAAGTAATTGGCTGCATCATCCAAGATTCCATGGGCAGAGTTTTGGCCACCTTTGAATATTTCTTTTCCCGCCCGATCTCTTTTGTGGATCCTTGAAGTGATCTTTGGTTCCTAGATCAAACCCCGAGTTGCCGAGTGCGAGATGGTGTTACAAGCAAGGCGGGTACCGCGATTGATCCTTATCGATGCCTTTGGTGCGTCGGGTGAAGTGAGTGTCGACGATGTTTTGACGAAATGTCGCAAGTATCCGTCTCGGATCAGGTCTTCGGACGATATCTTTTACCTCTCGACAATCATTGGTCGAATGGCCACAGAACCGATGTGGTAATGGAAAAACTCGGGATGGTTCCTTGTTTCGTCGAAATTGGACTCCCTAGTCTTCGGGTATCGGATATCGTTTCTCTTTTCGACTTCCTTGAATATTTCTTCCAATGGTGCATTTAACGGAGTGTAAGATCTGGGTTCGTGGCGAGGCTTCTTTCCTTTCTCGACCCAAATTTTCTTGTTCTCCCCATGATGTTGTGTGCTCGGCCTTTCTTAGATCGCTTCGGAGCTTCTCGTGGGGTTGCCTCTACTGTAGCGCTTGCTTCTTGTATTCCTCTATCTTGCGCTCCTTCCTGTATTTCCTCTAAGGCGATGTAGTGTTCTTGCATCTTCCTGATTTCCCTTAACGTTTTAGGCTTCTCGGTGTACATTGCTACCCAAATGGGATCTGACTTCCCTAATGAATTTTCGAAACCGAATATCTCGGTTGATCGACCGACACCTTTCCGATGTCAGTACATAACTTCCTCCATCTGTCTGTTAGAGACCGCAGCGGTTCCCTGAATCTTCGTGCAAGCGTAAAGAGCTTATTAACTTTGGGCCTAGCTATACTGTTATGCATATAAGTTTCAAGGAAGGTTTCCACCAAGGATGCATAATTTCCAACGGATTCATCGGGCAGGGTGTAAAACCAGCTCTTTGCCTCGCCCTCCAAACTTGCTGGGAAGAACTTGCACATGACCACATCGTAATTCTTCTATTGTAACAAGGACATGTTGTACATTTTGATGTGCTCTCCAGTGTCGCCCGTGCCGTCAAACCTAGATGGGAAGATCGGTAACGTACACTTGGGCGGGAAAGGAGTCCGATCCAGTTCCTTGGTAAACGGTGTCTTCTATGCTTCGCTGATTACTTCTGCTAACTTATCGTCCTCGCTGTTTCCTGTCAGTTTCTTGACCATCTGCTCAAGTTGTTCGATCTTTTGTTTGGTTGTCGCATCCGTACCCTCATTGGTCGCATCTTCCTCGGTCGAAGAATCCTCGGGTGGGCCATACCCTCCCCTTGATCGATTAGGGTCGGGTACGCGTTCTCGGCTCGGGGATGGGGGTGGAGTGTTTCCCGACGGGGTGTGATTGCTAGAAGCGCCTCGGCTCGACGACCCTCTTGACCCCGCTCTCCTGTTGCGGAGTCGGTAGTTTTCATGTTCTAAGGCTAGGTTCCTTCTTTGCAGCTCTCTCATAAGGTCTTCTTGCCTTCTTTGGATTGCCAATATAGCGAGTAACATTGGGTCGGTGCTCTCATTTCTAGAGTGGCCGTTCACTTAGTTTCCTACTACATTGGGGGGTGCAGTTGGAGGTCTTGCCGAGGGAACAACGGGGGGGAACGATTGGAGATACGGGATGATCGGCTGCCGCTGGTGGGATGTCTCGATCGAGGTCGCCCCTTCCTAAGCGCACTCGCCTAAGCCTCTCACCATCTCGTTCTAGTTCACGCTGGTACTCTGTCGGTTGTCTTTCTCGCCCCCGTTCCTCCTGTATCGTCTGCACTTCCTCCTCTTCTTCAGTATCCGATGCGGTTCTTCCGTCTACCATGTCCCCCTGCATTATCTGGCTCGGGTTGATCCTCAATATCCTAGGTGGGAGATCGTCGTCTCGGCCTAAATTGACCTCCTCGTCAACAGTAGCCATGCCTTTGCCTAGTGCCTGAGTCTCGCCCTGGTTATTTTTTCGATGATCTTCGTGTCGGGAATCTGTCAGTCCTTCTTGTACACTAGATCCCGCTGTGGCTCGGTTCCTAAGGATCCGACTCGTCCTGGAGGTACTCGCCATTACCTTCAGTATTGCCCTCGTTCCTCGGCTCGCCCGTCCGTCCCTACCTACGTCAGCAAATTACACAGCACTTACTTCGAATTGTTTTCGAAAAGGTTAAGGATGAAGGACAACAGTTCTGCTGTGTAAGGTGGAAAAAGTTTTCACAGTACAATTCCATTTATGCTAGCATGTTAATCTCAGCAATCAAGTGGGTTTGACCGCAAGAGGATAATTTTTTTAAAAACCTGTCTCAACACATCGCTTTCGGTACTTTTTCTACCCATTAATCATTATTTGTCCTAACATTCCTAGTGCCAGAAGTCATTAATCATTCGTATGTTAGGTCGGAAGATTTCTTTCTTGATTATAGTTGACGATACGATAACCTTTACCGATTGTCGTGCTGACCATCTACGATCTTTGTGAGGCTTTTAGCGTAGGATCAAGATGAGGCTTAATAATGAAGCGCCCACTAAACTCCTTCCCCGTAGTAGTTTCGGAAAAGCGAACTCGATGACTTGAGTTAGTCTTGCCTCCACCATTGTCATACTTTGTTTTAGCTAACTAAGAAGATCCAAACAACGAAGTAACGTTTCAACTTAGCTTCTACGGTCATCAAAGATGATCCATTCGGGAGATTTTGAGGTGTTATTACGTTTTATCTTAGATCAACGACAAGGCGACCTTTGACCAGAAAAGCTTTACTCCAACGAAAACATTTACCTTTACATAATTAGTCAAACTTACTCGACCGGAATCCCTTATTCATAAGGTAAGAGATCTCCGGCTCTTGTTTGATGGAGTTAAGACGATGAAGATAACTAAACAAGTTTTTCCTTTTAAACTAAATTTCCGTGAGCTTTTCATGAACTTAAGTAAGTAAAAACAAAGGTAACAACATTGTGATTTTGACCACAAAGGTGAACAAATCTAGCAGCCCACGGATTTTAACCATTAGAGATGAGAAGAAAATAGGTCAGCGAGGTGGAATTTCATTCTAGCTTCTATCAACATCAAAAGATGTTATTTCGGGAGCTTATTGATCTTCTAATGACTCGCTTAGACGACTTAAGCAAACATCCTAGTTTGGTGATTTAATCTTGGCGACTCGATTCAAACGAAAGCAGAAGCGGTTGATGCTAATAGAACAATCCTACATCAAAACTCAACAAGGTTTTACTAAGAAAACAAAGACAAGAAAATCTCGCAAGCTTTGCCTATCAACACTCTTAACCAAAAGAGTTTCTCCCTTAGCTTCAACTAACACGCAAGGTGACTTAGGAGCTTGGATTTCTCTCTTTTGGTAACCGATTTCAAGGTATCCGAAGATGTTACACGGTCCCCTTAGTCGGCGCCAGAATGTAGATGTAGAAAATCCTACTACTACATCCAAAGGATCTCAAACATACACAAAGAAGTAAATAAGCAAGAGAAATAGAAGATCACAAGATGTACGTGGTTCGGCATGATTACCTACGTCCACGGGGATGAAAGGATGATTTTATTACTTCACACAAGTTTACAAGGGTGAATGCTCTCAAAAGTATTTTATCTCTCCTCACACTTACTTCAGATTGCTTGCCTTTTCCTCTCTACACGATCTCTATTTATAATTACAGGTGGTGATACATCGATATTACAGTGTTGGGCCTGGTGTAGCTTCCTGGATGTTCTTCTCGGACGACTAGCTGATGCTTCGGCCGATCTTCCCTTTTGTTCGAGTCGAGGCATCTAGCCGAGTGGTGTCATCACCTGATGTCGTTCGTTTGGTGGAGATGATAGACGTCGCCCTTTAGATTCTTAGCCGAGTCCCACTTTGACCGAGATTTTCTTATCTCTTCACCAACTCTGTCAGTGCATTAACTACCCTCGAACCCGATGAGCATCACATCAAAACTTTTATCCTCCTTTATGTCGACCTCTCGAGATGTCTCCATTTCTCTTTTCTCACGCCCAGATCTAATGAGATGATTCAGTGCTTCTAGTGCTTGCTTTTCTTGGTGCGCCTTCGGCCAGGATGGTTCCACCTGTCCCTGTGGATTATTTGCACCTACAACTTGTTTTCCCACACAACTCATATTATACAAAATCATCCGATCAAACTAATGTGTAGTATTTATAGTTCAAATATCAATGTTCATCCACAATGTGCAGGGGGGGGGACTTTAATGTGAACGTCTGGAATCCCTTTGTAGCTGATTTATGTGAGGCACTAAGCTAAACCATGCATTACTAACGTGCGATTTTAAAACAGAGATACTAATTTATCCGGAATTATAACAAAATTTATACAAGACAAAACGACAAAACGCCTTTTACTACAGTAGTGCACCCCCAAACATATTGGGTCCCACTATTAGTAACTGAAATGGATTTGACCAGTACTAGTTCGTGAATCTAAGCGAAGGCACAAAATAGAGAGAGAAAGAGAGAGAATTTCTATTAGATGTGTTTCATAGACAAATATTATAGCCTCTATTTATAGGGCTAGATACAAGGGCATCCCAGTAATAAACGAGATTTACTCTAGATATTCTTAACATAGTTACACGTTTATAACACTCCCCCTGATGACATTGTGTCTAAGCTAATTGCCTCGTTAAAACCTTGTCAGGAAATTCCAAAAGGACAAAACCTGATCGAAGGGAAAAGAGTACAATTGACAAAACTTAGAAAAGATTTGGACACACAAATGTTGCCTCATTAAAACCTTGACAAGGAAAACCCAGTGGGAAAAACCTTGATGAAGGAAAAACAGTACAACGCAATAAGTCCAATATAATGCACCTGATGTGATGGTGCTCCCCCTGATGAGTACTTCAATAATTTCTTGGCTTGCAAATCTTTGACTTGAGACTTCCCAATTTCGGTGAACGAATTTCTTGAATGAAGAAGATTCTTGTTCTTTCGTGAAGAAAATTGATACTTGATTAAGTCTTCTTTTGTGTAAGCCTTCTAACAGTAATTTTCTCGAGTCTTCACGCTTCTTTAAGTACATAAAGGACTTGCTGCTTCGATTGCTAGCTTCTCAGAGATGATTTGAAAAAGTAGTTGATGTAGTTTCTTCAACAAAGTGCCAATATGCAGTTATAGTACCAAAGGTGAGTAAAGTTTGTGATCATACCTTATATGGATCAAAATGATATCCAAATTCATAGGAGATGGTTATGTTGATGTGGTCTAACAAAACAAAATGACCTAGTTAATGGTGGGAATCCACCAAATAACTGAAATTGATACAACTCCCCCTTGGATGACCACTATGTTGAATTAAATTGTCTCACTAAAACCTTGCCAGTAAAACCCAATGGGAAAAAAATTTGGGCGAAGGAAAAAGAGCCTAAATATCAACATTCTTGAAAGAAATTTAAACGTCTACGAGATGTTACCTCGTTAAAACCTTGTCAGGAAAACCACATGGGACAAAACCTGAAACGAAGGGAAAAGAGTACAACTTTTGACGTTTTATGGATCCAAACCCAACTATATGAGTTTTACAAAAAACAAGCATCAAAATAATAACTCTAGTCTATCTCAAAGACGAGTTTAAGTTAGCATATATAATTCTAACTACAGATTTAAGAAAGAAAAGAAAAATAGAACTTATGCTGCTAAAGCGTGGATTTTTGTGTTTTTAATGACTCCTCGAGATACCTATAATTAATCCGGATTTTTGGTTCATACCAAATTTCTAAAAACACACACAAAAAAGGATTGTTAATCCTGACATAATCGAGTCAGGTGGCTGTCTAAATATAATTTCAATCCTACAAGGATTAAAAATTTGAATATGTTCCCAACCACGTACGAGTCCTTCAAGGACTACCTCTCCAAAGGCATCATGTAAAGAGAACAATTATTGAACCAATCCTAGGGTTTGAGAAAAAATAAAACCCTCAAATCGTTTTTACAACGAAGAAATTTCTCGTATAAAGACGCAATATAACTACACCAACTTGTAATTAATAGGCTTGGCATGTTTAAAGGTGTTAAGTTTGGATCCAAAGTTGCATCAATCAAGAAATTAATCCAACCTAATTTGGATTTTATGCCGATCAATCACATATGTCGATATTTCTCTGCAGAGGGGTTAACAACCACCATTTATTATTATTTTAGTAGCTACTGTGAATAATCGACAATCATATTAGCTTATTATGATCCCACATAATTCTCAAATGTATGCATATCTGGAAAAATTCAATCAATACTGGTACCAGCACCATGGCATTATAATCTCCTCATATTCAAGTGAGAAGATATTATAATTGAGAATGTGAATTCGGTACACTCAGTTGGAGCATTACCTGTAGCCTCTTATAGAACACTACTTATCTGCTAGATGTGACTGGATTTCCTCTTAAGAGGCAAAAGATTGTATAAAAGAAAAATGAGAAATTTCACACCAATCATATAATGACAACCTAAATCAAATTGATTGTGATGGGAGAGATATTTATATAACTTTTAAGTTAATGAAAACTAACGTCCGGTAGTGCATAATCTCTCCTTAATTATGGTGTAAATATTTTCATTCATATACAAGTTTTATAAAGTATTATCCGATTAATTTGAGACATTTACTTATGATGATTTCTGGATTTTAAAAAAACCACGTTGGACAGGATATATTGACTTCAAAAGCCATAAAAAAATATCCAAAAAATTGTAGTTCATACAAATTAAAAATCAACCATGGATTTTATTGGTTACAAGCAAAATATGGAAATAAAATATCCAATTTCGTGACCTCGAGGGCCAACGAGATAATGGTTTAGATTGAAGTTATTGGACACTTTATTTATCAAAAAATAAATAAAAAAAATCAATCAAGATCAATATATATAGTCACTACAAGGACTAATGATATTGGCTAACAAGCCGGGTGCGCACCCATTGATCTTTTACGTCCTACCATATTCCAACATCAAGTGGAACGATCTCAATTTTGGAGATTAGTATTAGGAAGAAGAAAATTTGTACAACATCCCCCAGGAATTCAGCAATTGGTGTTTGCAATTGGCTTAAACCATAATAACGATATAGAAAAATCCAATTCCGGTTTAAATGATTTTAAGAATAAAGAAATCATTATCGTTATTCTTTGTAGAAAAAAAAATCTACTTTTTGGTTGATAAGGATTTCTTTGAAGGAATAGAAATCAATATCCAAAATTGGCAAAAAGTCCTTAAAATGCCAATTTTTACATCTCACTATTTACCAAAATTTAATCGACAAAATAAAAAAATAATCGTACCTTTAGCCATCGCATAGGAAAAATCCACTTTGTGGTTGACGGATGGTTTCTTGTAAAAAGAAAAATAGAAACCATATGGATAAATCACACGATCCTTATATAGAAAACAAGGATACCAAATTTAATTGGCCGTAGGTTTTTCAACCATGCATGTAATTAATTACCATAAAGGCACTTCTTTATAAAAGAACGAAAACACCAACTTTTGGTGATTATAGTTCCATTAGAGGAATGGAAACCTTAATTAAACCATCTTTCAATGGATTTTTTTTTTCTTCTTAAAAAAATAGAGAAGAAAGGAAAATCAACTTCTTCAGAACATAGTTGATCACCCATATCCCGTGAAATATAGACTGCGTCTAATTGATATTCACTAATGGATATCAATTGCTCAAAAAAATGGTTATAATAACAGCCTTAGAGTTGGAGGGTACGTTTAAAAAACATCCACACACCTGTTTGCTGCTCCAAAATCATAAGCTAGAAGGCTCATATGATCACGAGTTGGAGGGTACGTTTAAAAAACATCCACACACCTGTTTGCTGCTCCAAAATCATAAGCTAGAAGGCTCATATGATCACGTGCATAGCTGATATCTTGGGGTTTTATTGACACCTCATATCCTACGAACAGTTATTATACAAAATAGTTAGTAACATGAAAGTTTTTGATCGTACATATGATATTAAAATAAAGAATACAACTAGTGTTGGAAAAGAAAGAAAATCCCTTTTCGTCCTCTTTATGCAGGGATATATCATATCCATCAACTGTTATCTTCCTTATATGGCTTCATGCGATGCTTGATGATTATGGTCGGGTAGAGCTACGTGCTGATAACGTAGTGTGAATCTAAGTGAAGGTACAAAATAGAGAGAGAAAGAGAGAGAATATCTATTAGATGTGTTTCATAGATAAATATTATAGCTTCTATTTAGGAAAATGGAGTCATTTGTAAAAAAAATTTAAAACACGGTTCAAAATGGACGAGTAAAAATTTTATGGGTGAAATGGACAAAAAAAAATAGCAAGGATGAAATTGGATTCATCTGGCTTATCTTAAAAAATAAGCAAAGGAATTGGATGCATCATTGTAAAATAAAAATAAGAAAAAATCTTTAAAAATGGGCCGAGGATGGCTGGTTTACATCACCCTGGTAACAATATCTAAATCTGACTATCCTTTTCACCCAGGAAATTTTGATTTTAACCAATTTTGTGTTCTATTTATAGGGCTAGATACAAGGGCATCCCAGTAATAAACGAGATTTACCCTAAATATTCTTAACATAATTACACGTTTATAACAGTAAAGAGTTTGTTCGAGATTGTATTGATTCTTAATTATGAACCTTATGGGTAAATGAAGGGACTGTTCACATCGATGTATTCCATGAGATATGTCGCATTAGGAAATCTGATTTTTCAGAGAATTTGGTGAAAGAAATTAATAATTGGGCTGGCCGACCGGGGTTCGAAGAAAGAGAGTCCTTTGGTGGCCACTTTTTTTTTTCTTTTGTATAGTGAACCCTCACGTGAATGTGTAATTGGATAAAAAAATTAGAAATTGTTTGGTAGTTTACGCTTCATAATACCAAAATATCCCTCTCGTTTAGTCTAATTTTAACTCCGTGTCAGGAAAATTGATACTTATATCCGTCTCAGGAAAAGTGATACTTTCACCCCGTGTCAGGAAAAGTGTTATTTTCACTCCGTGTCAGTAAACGATACTTTCACTCCGTCTTAGTAAATGATACTTTGACCCCGTATTAGGAAAAGTGATACTTTCACCCCGTTTCAGGAAAAGTGATACTTTCACCCTTTGTAAGGAAAAATGATCACACTGTGTCAGGAAAAGTGATACTTTCGCACCGTTTTAGGAAAAGTGATACTTTCGCACAGCTTCAGTTTGGCCTATTTAGGCAAAAATGAAACTGTGGAAATATCTCTTTATCTGAAACAGAGGTAGTATATTCCTACAAATATCATTCCAACAAAAAAAAGAAGATGCATAACGAATTATGGAGCCACCAGAAAGGATGTATACCAGTTTATACAGTCGGATTTTGGTTCATGTATTCACTAATTTGGTTATGCAACCAGTAAAACGATGTACAATATATATGCCTTAAAAATAACATGCTAAAAAAATAATAAAATGTATAAATATAACGCTTTATGCAATTAACGATGTTTCGTTATTTTATTATTTTTTTCGGTCGACCCTCCCAACGTGGCATTTTAGTGTATGTTTATCAATGTGAATCCGCATCTTATGCTATTATTTTCTCTATTTCCTTGGGAGGCAATGATTTTGATTGTTTTTTTTTTTTTTTTTTTCAAAAATGATTTCATTAAGAGATTAAGAGATTACATTATTGTCCTGATTAACCCATTCTTAGAACTCCAAGGGAAAATCAGACTGAAGTTCAAACATAGACTTTATAGTTCTGGCTTTTTTTTTGCCAACTTATCAGCTACACCATTTGCACTTCTCTTAACTGAAACACAACTCCATTGATCTAACTTACTTAACAAGAACTTAATATCCAAAACTAGTGACTGATTCATCCAATGAACATAGATAATTTGTTCATTGATGGATTTTATTAAAACTTGATTGTCTGACTCGAAAACTTCTCTCCTAAATCTTCTTTCAATTGCATAGTTTACGGCTGCCAACATAGCTTTGCACTCCAGCTCTTCCACCTCAATTCTTAGAGTCATTCCTCCATCAAAATAGTCTCCTTGCACTCCAAGCAGGTACACTGCAAAATTCCTCACAATTATACCAATTCCACATTGTAGATTATGTTCCATAAAAGATGCATCAAAGTTAATTTTGTAACAGTCATTCTCATAAGGATTCCATCTCTGAATCTACAAAGAGCTATTAGCAACAATAGGAGAAATAGTACAAGAACTAGTAATCTTGTTAATGTTATCTAGAGAGAAAGATCTGTTTGGATTAGTATTCTGAAATACTTTGGTACATCTTTCCTTCCAAATGGTCCAAGATGTAACCATAAGAAGAGCATTTAGATTTTTCCTTGTAATACCTGCTCCAAATATCAAATTAGCTCCTGCAGAAAACCAAGAAATAACCCAATTTTTGAAAGATCCATGCCAAGTTATAATATTGCAAACATTTATATTAATAGCCAACCAGACAGATCTAGAATAAGAGCAGTTCAGCATCAAATGATCAACTGATTCCATATGATGGTTACATAGACTACAATGAACATCAATATCAGGTTTATATCTAGCAATCTTATCCCTAGTTGGAACTATGTCCTTTATGCATTTCCAGATGAAGAGTTTAACTTTATGAGATAGATTAACCTTCCAAAGATTTTTCCAAACCTGATTAGCTACTGGATGAATACCTGCAATAGGATTAGGTGTTCTTGTCAGCACATTATAAACACTTTTAACACTAAATTCTTCTTTCCTATCAGGCAACCAAATGAGAGTATTATTACCAGTAGCAGGAACTCTCATATTTAATATTTTACTTGTTGAATCTGGAGAGAACAAGTAATGAATCAAAGGGACATTCCAAATTCTAGTTCCTTGAATAAAAAGATCAGAAACACCTACATAAGCTACAATGTTCACTAATCCATCAGCAGGGATATGGGGATGATCAAGACCAAGTACCCAACAATCTAACCATATTTTATTTTTAGAACCACATCTTATAGCCCAAAACTATTATTTCTAATGATGGTTATACATCTAAAAATACCCCTCCAAATCCATGAACATTTCTCCTTAAGTTTATCAAGATGCAGAATGCTACAATCTTTAAAATACTTGGCACTTAAGAGCTGAACCCAAAGTTCATCTTGTCCAGTGAGAATTTTCCATACTAACTTGCAGATCGGAGAGCGGTGTTAAAAGATTCAATATCTCTAAAACCTAGCCCCCCTAAATCCTTATGCATATTTATGTTATCACAAGATGTAAATTTAATATCTTTACCTGCCTTATGCCCCCACCAAAAGTTTCTCTGCAGAGTGTCAAGATGTTTAATCAAAGTATAAGGAATTTTGAAGCAACCCATTTGATAAGCAGGTAAAGTATTCAAAACAGATTTAATGATGGTTGATCTACCTGCTTGGTTAAGAGTGGTACTGACATAATTGTTCAGTCTAGCTTGAAAGGATTGCATTAAGGGATCAAAATATTTGACCTTGGAGTGACCTAATAATAAATGAGCACCTAGGTACTTCTCAGAGTCAGAGACTATAGTCATATTCAAAGCATTAGCAAGAGCAGCACATTCATTAGGACTCAAATTCTTACTAAAGTAAACACATGACTTATCAAAGTTTAGCATCTGACCTGATAGCTTACCAAAATCATTCAAAGTCTGCAAGATGGTATTAATATGTTGTATATTGGCTTGACCAATAATTAAAATATCATCTGCAAACAACAAATGAGTAATAGCATGAGCTTTCCTTGAAGTTTTGACACCAACAATAGATTTATTAGTTTCAGCAAGCAACAAAGATCTAGAAAGGTATTCCATGGCAAGAATAAAAAGATAAGGGGATAGAGGATCCCCCTGCCTAATGCCTCTAGTTTGTTCAAACTGGTCACAAGGAGAACCATTCAAAAGACACCGATGCTAGTGGTGGAAACACATTGCATGACAAGATTACAAAATTTTTTACTAAAACCAAATTTTTCAAGAAAACTCCATTCTAATATGTCAAAAGCTTTTGACAGTTCAAGTTTGAGAGCCATTGTACCACTGATACCTTCTTTTTGTTTCATAGAGTGAATCATTTCATGAGCAATAATAATATTGTCATGAATTGCTCTTCCTGGCACAAAAGCAGCCTGATATGGATAAATTAACTTCTTAAGATAGGGTCTGATTCTATTTGCTAAAATTTTGGACACAATCTTATAGGAAGCATTACAAATACCTATGGGTCTAAACTCAGATGACATTTTAGGACCTTTACACTTAGGTATTAGAGATATATAAGTCTTATTAAGGGACCTTGGCATATGGCCACTTTGAAAAAATCTTTTTACAACATCAATAACATCTCTACCAACTAATTGCCATTGAGTTTGATAAAACCCTGCTTGAAATCCATCTGGGCCAGGTGCACTCCAAGCAGGCATATTTTTAACCACATTTTCAATTTCAATATCAGAAGGAACAACATGAAGCGTAACATTATCACTGTCAGAGATTAAACAAGGAATAACATCAAAGTCTGTATCAGAAAGAACAAGATTAGAAGTACTAGCAACATTACTAAAGCGACTAGTAAGAAGATTACTAATATCCTTCCTATCCCTATACCAATTTCCATCAACATCACAAAGAACACTAATATTATTAGTGTGCCTCCTTTTGTTGACCATAGTATGAAAAAATCTAGTATTATTGTCCATATCAAGAAGAGATTTATCCCTAGATTTTTCTTTATAAAAATCAGACTGAATTTTATACCAATTTTCCAAGTCATTGACAATAGTCTTGACTCTAGCATTTTGATCAACATCATTAGGATCACTCTGAGTAGTTTCTAACATAAATTGCAATTTATTGATATTTAATTGAATATCCCCAAACTCCATTTTGTTCCACTTAGATAGAGAAATTCTAGCACTATGCTGCTTTTGTTTTAACTTATAGGTAGGGCTACCAGAAAATTCTAGACTCCAAGATTCCTCAATTTTCTCCTTGAAACTGTTATGTCCTATCCAAGTCCTGAAAAACTTAAAAGACCTCCATAAATATTTAGGAATTGGGTCAGTTATAAGAAGAATATGAGAATGGTCCGAAGCAATGAAGTTTAGATGCAAAAGTTTAGCAGAAGAGTAATTTAAAGACCAATCAGAATTGCTTAGAGACATATCCAACCTAGCTTTTTTAGTTCCAGTTCCATAAGAATTACTAGTCCAAGTATAGTCCTTTCCTACTAGACCTACATCATTAACCTTATTCTGAACCCACCTATCAGATGTGTTATTATTGCTATCCAAATGGAAGTTCAAATCTCCTATAACTAACCATGGTTGTTGAACATCTCTACTGAATTCAGATAAAAAGTTCCATTGCACTTTCTTAGGTTCAGAGTAGGCTGAACCATACATAAAAGAAAGAAGAGCTTTAGGCTTACTAGGATCTAGTTGAACAACTACATGAATAATGTTATTCTCACTTCATATAATTTCAACATCAATACCATCCTTCCACATTAATATAAGGCCCCCTGCATAACCAACCCTATCAATGCAAGTATAATTCAGATAATGAACAGATTGAGCAACCTGTACCATTCTACTTTCATCAATTTTGGTTTCACACAAAAAGATAAAATCAGGATTTTGAGATTTAACTAAATTTTGAAACTGATTTTGTGTGAAACTGTTAGCAATGCCCTGCACATACCAAGAAATGATTTTCATTTTTAAAAAGAAAAAACTATATTTAGATAAAAGTGTAGAAGAAAGATATTTTACCTTAGCTCCCTTAGTGTTTCCAGCTTGGTTATCTCTTGCTGTGATTATGCTAGTTGTTTGTGAGTTCACAGGTATATCAGCACCATCTTCATGTTCAAAAACATGTGTATCTGGACATTCTTTTCTCTGCTTTTTTTCCCAGTCTTTCCTTATCAGTAATCTCCTCTTGTCCCTCTCCTTGAGCTAAACTAGAACCTATCATATATCCATCCTTTGGTAGGACAAATACATTCACCTTAATGGTATTCTTCTGGGAAAATTTAGGAACCTGATCTCCTCCTCTCGCAACAACTATTTGCTTCCTAACACCTTTCTTGACATCTCCAAAATAACAAGGTTTAGCATGAACCTTAGCTAAATAGTCAGCAGCTGCCTTACAAGCTCCTTTTGTGTGATTAAGAATATAGCAATTGGGACAAATCTTGTGAGGCTGTTTTTCATAGAAAAACTTAATCCGTCTAGTTGACCCAGCATTAGTGATTGCCATCACTCCCCTCCTCAATGGAAAGTTAATGTCAACCTGAACACAAACTTTAACAGGATCTCCTCCTTTTGGCACACCATTAACTGGTTCAATTGCCAACACCTCACCCATAATCCTTCCAATCTTAGTTATAGCAGAAGCATTCATATGCTCTGGAAGAATCTTTTTAACTCGAATCCAAAAACATTGTGTACTCCAATCCAAATCTTGATAAACCATTCATGAATCATAAAATCTGAGATTGATAAGGTAACCATTGATGCTCTATGGTCGAGAATCAAATACCTTTTTCTAAGTATCCTTATCCTTGAATCGGAACTCAATGATGTTATCATCCAATTCAAATATCTTGAGACCCCCCTGAAGGAATGAAATCCCAGGTTTACCCAATGTTTCTCTCAACAGTCTTCATACCCATTTTGCCTTCAAAAATTATTTTACCAATAAGACTGATTTCCTCCTCTTCATTTTTTTCTCCTCAGTATCATCAGTTTGATGATAAACAACTTCTTCAATATCTCCCAAATCCAATGCAGCTTGCATAAATTTAGAATCCTAATCAGTGATTGATTTCTCACTTTCCTCAGCCATTGAAAGAGTAATAATAATTTTACAATCAAAATAAAGAATTCGGCTGATATGAGAAACTTTGTTCATGACTGCACTTTTATATTGGATAAATCCTAGAAAATTAAGGGGTTGAGCTGTATTTTGAGAGATAGTATCCCGAGTATCTGGTGATTGAGAGAAAATAATGGACTGATTAGCTCCACAAAAAAGGAAATTTGTTTTTGAGTTGGAAACTTCTGAACCTTGACTAGTCCCGTTAATTACGAGAAGAAATAACAGCATCAGTTTGTAATGGAAATTTTGAAATTTGAATTTCTTTAGAGCCCGCCGATCTTCAACCCACTGAATCGTTCCAGGGAAACGACAGAGAAAATTATCCAGGTTAACCAAAATCACATACTGTAAACTCACAAAAGCTTCAAAAAGCATGGAAACAACTTCTGCAAACGCCTTAATCACAACTACAGACATGGTGAACACCATTTGAGATAACACCATCTGCAAACACATTAGGGAGAAAAAGAAAAATTAGCAAAACATAAATTAAGATTTGAAAAAATTCTTAAAAAATAAAAAATTTAAACAGGTAGGAGACTAATAGTAGAAGAACATCAGCAGAAGATTCTAATAAAGACTCAGATGAAGATTTTAGATCATGAAAACCAAAGAGAAACTCAAATTGATGAAAGTTTTAGAATCTGAGTTAACTCAGTTCTGTTACCACCCTTTTTTTTATTTAAGCAAGACAAAAATACCAAGTACCTACTCGGCTATAGGCTACTCCACAACAAAATTTCGGATCCCCTTCTATTTTCCGAACCAAAATTGACAATCATGTGGTCATATGTTTATTTTGACCATCAGTACTTGTGAACAAAGCAAATTATTCAAATCTTTATTTCATCGATGGAGAAACTTCTTGCATAAGTGATGAGGAATTTAAAAAATGAGATAAAAAAAATCCGATTATACATAAGATTGAAAAACAAAAAAAAATCTATGGAATATTCCACTTGACGAAAATCTATTCTTCTAAATCTATGATTAGCCATTGCGGTAAAAATCTTAACTTTTTAAAAATGACTAAAACATATGACAAGTATAGTTTAGGTTGCGAGTATTAAATTACTTTGTATTTAATTTTCTCCAGCATCTTGATTGTATTATAGCGGGTGTTTTTCAGTAAACCTATTCTCGGTTATGCTTTTTCGTTACTTGTCTTACTACAAAAATTCATCCTCAGCCAAATATAATTTACATATACTACCAAGAATTAGTTAATCAAATCACATGAAACTCATTTTCTTGTACTGCTCATGCAAAAGAAAAACTAATATGAACTCTTGAAAGAAGGGGTCCCGATCTTTCCACATGAAAATGAAATCGCACATAAAACTTTTGTCACTTTGAATTTATGTCGCATGAGTTGGTAATCTATGCAGCGTCAGCGTGTGACTCCATGAGCTGTGCAACCATATCACCATAACGAAAGTTGCTACCTTCTCTATCATGGGAAACAAAATTAATAATCATTCATCAATCATGTTTAGTAGGACCTTATCGATGGAAAAAAAAAAAAAAGTATCCTCTACAAAATCATTTATTTATTGATGTACTGCTTGTTGGAAAGGACGAAATGAGCAATTCTTCTTTGTCTCATATTGAATTAATAAACCAAGACAAATCTTCTTGAGACCCACTTACTACTACATTAAACATGGAAGCGACGTTTTTTCTCTAAAGCTGAAACACTAATACTCAACACATTGAAGCTACGTTTACATTACCCTTAATTGATTACATCAATAAATACTGTTCTGTTCATCCTCTAACATGAGCCACAAATTGTCATCAAGATAACTACTGTTCCAGAAGTTGTCGTTGTCACCAGCACTACCGCCTTGTTCAAACCCTAGGCCTATATCGTCATCAAAACTACAGTAGTAAGCAGGTTGATCGTTACTGCCATCATCTTTATCCCTTGTTATCCCTTCTTCAACACCTTTGGTTGCACTTGTATTGCCTTCGGATATTAATGAGGCATTATTATTATAAGTAACTTGTTTCTTCTTCTTCTTTTTCCGCTCTGACAATGAATCTTCGTCTGCTTCCGCTTCGTCGAACAAAATATTTTTCAACCAGTATTGAGTGCTATTGATATGAATTTGTTGATCATCTGAGAACTTTTTGAGGTGATCATCCACTAATAATGGCACACATTTTGTAATATTTTTGTTAACAACTTGTGAATTATCAAACAATCCAAATGGTGTATCAATGTTGTTATTATCCATCCCTTTTGGTGTTGTCACTTTATTCATGTTCCACCGACATGTCTTGAAGATTCGAGGTTGAGGTCTGAAAACTCGGGTCAACATATGTTTACCATCGGTTAGATCTATGGTATTAGCCTTTGGACTCTGTCGCCTGCGTTTTAGATTCTGGAAGTGATCATGGTCTTGCCCGTAACGATGACCTGATTTCTTGCTCATGGTAACTTCGGAATTGTATTTAGAGAAACAAGTTTTCTTCAAGTGAGTGTTGTAGTAATTCTTGATATCGTTTGCTGTTCTTCCAGGAAGTCTACCAGCAATTAATGACCATCTGCAAGAGTCCAAGTTTGTTGGAATTAGACAGTTGTCTTTTACATGATTATGATTTGCATGCACATATGCAGCCGGGCACTATCAAGTAAAGAGTGGACAAAACAATTAAAACACATGTGGAAAGATCCATTTTGTCTTCCTAGCTTCAATAATCTTCCTAGATGCTATTGTCTGCTCACCTCTTTAATGTCATTTTGGACTGAGCTAATGACCTTAAACAACTGATGTGGGGTGACAGAAATGTAGGGAAAAGGTTCAGTGTTCTTAGAACCCACGGCTACAAAAATACAGTCGTACGTTTGTAGATCTCTACGGCTTAATCATCTTTCTCAAAACAAGAAAAAGAATTAATAAGGTCGCAGAGAAGAAGTCTGTCTGTATTAATTTTTAATTTCTCGGAGAGCCAGAAGTTTCCCAGGAATGAGTAAGTGAGCGAATTTGGGTGCTAATAAAATTGAACCAAGGATTTAATTAAGCTGGCTAGAACGAAACTTTGGTATATAAGGCTAAAAAGAGAGGCCACATATCATCATGCCAATCCCCTAAGTTATACCTGCATGCATGGATCTGACCGTAAGTTCTTGCAGCAATTAGAATTAATATACTTGCCTGTTCCCAAGAAGCTTATGCATCCTGCTGATGAGATCCACTTCATCTGGTTCAGCAGCAATGAAGTTTAGATGCCAAAGTTAAGCAGAAGGGTAATTTAAATACCAATCAGAATTGCATAGAGCCATATCCAACCTAGCTTTTTTAGTTCCAGTTCCATAAGAATTACTAGTCCAAGTATAGTCCTTTCCTACTAGACCTGCATCATTAACCTTATTCTGAACCCACCTATCAGATGTGTTATTATTGCTATCCAGATGGAAGTTCAAATCTCCTATAACTAACCATGGTTGTTGAACATATTTACTGAAGTCAGATAAAAAGTTCCATTGCACTTTCTTAGGTTCAGAGTAAGTTGAACCATACATAAAAGAAAGAAGAGCTTTAGTCTTACTTTCATCTAGTTGAACAACTACATGAATAATGTTATTCTCACTTCCTATAATTTCAACATCAATACCATCCTTCCACATTAATATAAGCCCCCCTGCATAACCAACCCTATCAATGCGAGTATAATTCAGATGATGAACAAATTGAAAAACCTGTACCATTCTACTTTCATCAATTTTGGTTTCACACAAAAAGATAAAATCAGGATTTTGAGAATTAACTAAATTTTGAAACTGATTTTTTGTGAAACTGTTAGCAATGCCCTGCACATTCCAAGAAATGATTTTCATTTAAAAAAAAAAAACTATATTTATATAAAAGTGTAGAAGAAAGATATTTTACCTTAGCTCCCTTAGTGTTTCCAGCTTGGTTATCTCTTGTTGTGATTATGCTAGTTGTTTGTGAGTTCACAGGTACGTCAGCACCATCTTCATGTTCAAAAACATGTGTATATGGACATTCTTGTCTCTGCCTTTTTCCCAGTCTTTCCTTATCAGTGATCTCCTCTTGTCCCTCTCCTTGAGCTGAACTAGAACCTATCATATATCCATCCTTTGGTAGGACAAATACATTCACCTTAATGGTATTCTTCTGGGAAAATTTAGGAACGTGATCTCCTCCTTTCCCAACAACTATTGGCTTCCTAACACCTTTCTTGACATCTCCAAAATAATGAGGTTTAGCATGAGCCTTAGCTAAATAGTCAGCAGCTGCCTTACAAGCTCCTTTTGTGTGATTAAGAATATAACAATTGGGACAGATCTTGTGAGGTTATTTTTCATAGAAAAACTTAATCCATCTAGTTGACCCAGCATTAGTGATTGCCATCACTCCCCTACTCAATGCAAAGTTAATGTCAACCTGAACACAGACTTTAACATGATCCCCTCCTTTTGGCACACCATTAGCTGGTTTAATTGCCAACACCACACCCATAATCCTTCCAATCTTAGTTATAGCAGAAGTATTCATATGCTCTGGAAGAATCTTTTTAACTCGAATCCAAAAACATTGTGTACTCCAATCCAAATTTTGATAAACCATTCCTGAATCACAAAATCTGAGATTGATAAGGTAACCATTGATGCTCCAGGGTCGAGAATCAAATACCTTTTTTCTGAGTATCCTTATCCTTGAATCGGAACTCAATGATGTTATCATCCAATTCAAATATCTTGAAACCCCCCTGAAGGAATGAAATCCTAGGTGAACCCATTGTTTCTCTCAACAGTCTTCATACCCATTTTTCCTTCAAAAATTATTTTACCAATAAGACTGATTTCCTCCTCTTCATTATCTTTCTCCTCAGCATCATCAGTTTGATGATAAACAACTTCTTCAATATCTCCCAAATCCAATGCAGCTTGCATAAATTTAAAAGCCAAATCAGTGATTGATTTCTCACTTTCCTCAGCCATTGAAAGAGTAATAATAATTTTACAATCAAAATAAAGAATTCGAATGATATGAGAAACTTTGTTCATGACTGCACTTTATATTGGATAAACCCTAGTGAATTAAGGGGTTGAGCCGTATTTTGAGAGATAGTATCCCGAGTATCTGGTGATTGAGAGAAAATAATGGGTGATTAGCTCCATAAAAAAGGAAATCTTGTTTTTGAGTGGAAACTTCAACCTTGACTAGGCCCGTTAATTACGAGAAGAAATAACAGCATCAGTTTGTAACGGAATTTTTGAAATTTGAATTTCTTTAGAGCCCGCCGATTTTCAACCCACTGAATCGTTATTGGGAAATGGCAGAGAAAATTATCCAGGTGTTGATGGTGGTTTTTAAACAAGGGGTAAAATCGTAACACCCCATGACCTAGTGTTACCCGCAACACATTAACTAAGAGCATTTAACTCAGGTGTAAATAATTAATAGGGGTATTTTTTCAAAATACCAGATTAGGTTTCGACACGGAACCCTAATTCCAAAACCAAGTCGACTGCTAGCACCATGGCAACAATGCCAAACCAAGACGCTGCTGCTGCACCATGGCAACAATGCCAAACCAAGCCGCTGCTGCGCACCATGACAACAATACCAAACCAAGCCGCACATGCGCACCATGGCAACAATGCCAAACCAAGCCGCACACTCGCGCACCATGGCAACAATGCCAAACCAAGCCGCACGCATCGCGCACCATGGCAACAATGCAAAACCAAGCCGCACTGCCGCACCATGGCAACGACGCCAAACCAAGCTACATATCGCACTCATTGGCAACCATGCCAAACTAAGCCGCAACGCCATTGACACATGCCAAATATAGCGCCCTAGGCTTGGAAAACGTGCAACTAGGTCAACATGGCCGTAACGTGCCATTGGCACATGCCAACACGCACCACAAGCCATATTTCCAAGCCGCTATGCCATTGGCACATGCCAAATATAGCGCCCTAGGCTTCCAAACCATGCGGCCCTAGGCCAAGTCGGCCACGCATGCCATTGGCACTTGCCAACATGCTCGTTGGTAGCTTTTCCTACCAAAACCACGGCCCCTAATGGCCACGCATGCCATTGGCACATGCCAACATGCTCATTGGTAGCTTTCCTACCAAAACCACGGCCCTAATGGCCACGCATGCCATTGGCACATGCCAACATGCTCATTTGGTAGGTTTTCCTACCAAAACCCACGGCCCTAATGGCCACGCATGATATTGGCACATGCCAACATGCCATCGCTGGTAGCTTTTCCTACCAAAGCCACGGCCCTAATGGCCACGCATGCCATTGGCACATGCCAACATGCTTGGTAGCTTTTCCTACCAAAACCACGGCCCTAATGGCCACGCATGCCATTGGCACATGCCAAACACACTTATTTGGTAGCCTAACTTGCAAACCGTGCAACCTACCACAAAGGCATTCCAGTACATGCCATTGGCACATGCCAAACACACACATTTGGTAGCCTAACTTGCAAACCGTGCAACCTACCACCAAGGCATTCCGCACATGCCATTGGCACATGCCAAACACACACGCCGGTAGCCTAACTTGCAAAACCGTGCAACCTACCACCAAGGCATTTCGCACATGCCATTGGCACATGCCAAACACACACGTTGGGTAGCCTAACTTGCAAACCGTGCAACCTACCACCAAGGCATTCCGCACATGCCATTGGCACATGCCAAACACACACGCGGTAGCCTAACTTGCAAACCGTGCAACCTACCACCAAGGCATTCCGCACATACCATTGGCACATGCCACGCACGCCACTAGCAGTGACTCCGGCATTGCCACTTACACTCAACGTATAACCTACCACCAAGGCATTCCGCACATGCCACGGGCACATGCCACGCACGCCACTGCAGCTCGGCATTGCCACTTACGCTCGAGGTACAACCTCATTGTTTTTATGGGTGAAAATCGTTTCGCGATTTGATTAAATTCGGTAGGTGAGTGAGAAACTGGTTTAACCCTAAACAAATGTGCTGCACGTGAGCACTTTATAAATTCGAGAGATCAATCTGTACAAGTCAGGCCTAAACCAAGAAATGGCCGTTCGGACTTGCTTCGGTCACAAAGTGGAGGAGAAGGGTTGATTTGGGGAGGGAAGCAAAGAAAGGTGTTGAGACCCTGAATAGTTCCGGGAGAGTAGTATCTCGACTTTTATCGAAAGTGAAAGCTTAGGAAGCTTGCAAGAGATGAAAGCGTTTTGGAGAGCTTGCAAAGTTGCCTTTTCGAGAGTGTAGTATTTTTCTCCGACCGAGACTTGTTGTCTGGGTGGAAATAGGTAAGACCTATTTATACAAGTCGAGATTGAAACGCACCACGGCCTCATGAAGAAAGAGAGTAAAGGGTGAAATAATGAGAGGAGGTGGTAACCGCTAGGTGTTTATGGGTGAAAACATTTTCACCATTATTTCCTCATTTATTTGACCGCTTTATTCCTTTTCAGGGTTTCTTAATGTGAGCTTAGTGTACGCTGCAAGCTGTGACCGCCAAACCAAAACCCTGGAAAGCATCCCCGGTTTGTGTTGATATCTCGAGTGTTGGTTGCACCTTGAGTGCAAGTGGTCTTGCCTTAGTGGCGCGTGTGGCATGTGCCATTGGCATGTGCGGAATGCCCTTGTTGCGGGTTGTACCTCGAGCGTAAGTGGCAATGCCAGAGCTGCTAGTGGCGTCGTGGCATGTGTCAGTGGCATGTGCGGAATGCCTTGGTGGTAGGTTATACGTTGAGTGTAAGTGGCAATGCCGAGTCGCTAGTGGCGTGCGTGGCATGTGCCAATGGCATGTGCGGGAATGCCTTGGTGGTAGGTTATACGTTGAGTGTAAGTGGCAATGCCAGAGCTTCTAGTGGCGTGCGTGGCATGTGCCAATGGCATGTGCGGAATGCCTTGGTGGTAGGTTATACGTTGAGTGTAAGTGGCAATGCCAGCTGCTAGTGGCGTGCGTGGCATGTGCCAATGGCATGTGCGGAATGCCTTGGTGGTAGGTTGCACGGTTTGCAAGTTAGGCTACCCGGCGTGTGTATTTGGCATGTGCGGAATTCCTTGGTGGTAGGTTGCACGGTTTGCAAGTTAGGCTACCAGCGTGTGTGTTTGGCATGTGCCAATGGCATGTGCGGAATGCCTTGGTGGTAGGTTGCACGGTTTGCAAGTTAGGCTACCGGCGTGTGTGTTTGGCATGTGCCAATGGCATGTGCGGAATGCCTTGGTGGTAGGTTGCACGGTTTGCAAGTTAGGCTACCAGCGTGTGTGTTTGGCATGTGCCAATGGCATGTGCGGAATGCCTTGGTGGTAGGTTGCACGGTTTGCAAGTTAGGATACCAGCGTGTGTGTTTGGCATGTGCCAATGGCATGCGTGGCCATTAGGGCCGTGGTTTTGGTTGGAAAAGCTACCAGCGAGCATGTTGGCATATGCCAATGGCATGCGTGGCCATTAGGGTCGTGGTTTTGGTAGGAAAAGCCACCAGCAAGCATGTTGGCGTGTGCCAATGGCATGCGTGGCCATTAGGGCCGTGGTTTTGGTAGGAAAAGCTACCAGCGAGAATGTTGGCATGTGCCAATGGCATGCGTGGCCATTAGAGCCGTGGCTTTGGTAGGAAAAGCTACCGGTGAGCATGTTGGCATGTGCCAATGGCATGCGTGGCCATCGTGGTCGTGGCTTTGGTAGGAAAAGCTACCGGCGAGCATGTTGGCATGTGCCAATGGCATGCGTGGCCATTAGGGCCGTGGTTTTGGTAGGAAAAGCTACCAGTGAGCATGTTGGCATGTGCCAATGGCATGCGTTGCCATTAGGGCCGTGGCTTTGGTAGGAAAAGCTACCAGTGAGCATGTTGGCATGTGCCAATGGCATGCGTGGCCATCAGGGCCGTGGCTTTGGTAGGAAAAGCTACCAGCGAGCATGTTGGCATGTGCCAATGGCATGCGTGGCCATTAGGGCCGTGGTTTTGGTAGGAAAAGCTACCAGCGAGCATGTTGGCATGTGCCAATGGCACGCGTGGCCATTAGGGCCGTGGCCTTGGTAGAAAAAACTACCACCGAGCATGTTGGCATGTGCCAATGGCATGCGTGGCCGACATGGCCTAGGTTGCATGGTTTGGAAGCCTAGGGCGCTATATCTCGGCTTGTGCCAATGGCATAGCGGCTTGGAAATATGGATTGTTGTATGTGTTGGCATGTGCCAATGGCACGTCGGCCATGTTGACCTAGTTGCACGTTTTGCAAGCCTAGGGCGCTATATTTGGCATGTGCCAATGGCATAGCGACTTGGAAATATGGCTTGTGGTACGTGTTGGCATGTGCCAATGGCACGTACGGCCACGTTGACCTAGTTGCACGTTTTGCAAGCCTAGGGCGCTATATTTGGCATGTGCCAATGGCGTAGCGGCTTAGTTTGGCATGGTTGCCAATGAGTGCGATATGTAGTTTGGTTTTGGCGTCGCTGCCATGGTGCGCGAGTGTGCGGCTTGGTTTGGCGTCGTTGCCATGGTGCGCAGTGTGCGGCTTGGTTTGGCATTGTTGCCATGGTGCGCAGTGTGCGGCTTGGTTTGGCATTGTTGCCATGGTGCGCAGTGTGCGGCTTGGTTTGGCATTGTTGCCATGGTGCGCAGTGTGCGGCTTGGTTTGGCATTGTTTCCATGGTGCGCAGTGTGCGGCTTGGTTTGGCATTGTTGCCATGGTGCGCAGTGTGCGTCTTGGTTTGGCATTGTTGCCATGGTGCGCAGTGTGCGGCTTGGTTTTGGAATTAGGGTTCTGTGTCGAAAACCCTAATCTGGTATTTTAAAAAATACCCCTATTAATTATTTACACCTGAGTTAAATGTTCTTAGTTAATGTGTTGCGGGTAACACTAGGTCATGGGGTTTTACGATTTTACCCCTTGTTTAAAAACCACCATCAACATTAAGTCCCCGCTTAGCTCGGAAACGGGGGCTTTGTTATGAAGTTAAGCATAAGATGGTGACAAACTATCAATAGCAAGCAAACCGTAAAGAGAATTGAGGAGGCTTGTCGACCTTTTATAAATAGGATTTGGAATCCTTGCCTCTCGGTAGTTTTGCACAAATCGGGGAGGTGGCACAATTGGTGGGGCCGGTGCAGCTTGGGCGACGTTGGGAAGTTGGCGTGAGTTGGGAAGCGAGTGTGCTAGGCTGGTGGGGCCAAGCGCAAGGTGTGGAAGTTGTGCGTGCTTGCAAGCGTGACTTGGGCGGCCATTAGGAAGTCGGTGCAATTGGAGGGGCGGTGCAGCTTTTGGGCGACGTTGGGAAGTTGGCGTGAGTTGGGAAACCGAGCATGCTAGCTGGTGGGACCCATGCAAGGTAGGAAGTGTGTGCTTGCTGACGTGACTTGATGGGATCGGTGTGAACAAGGAGGGAGTAGGTGTTTCTACGAGATAACAAAGTTTCCTTATTTTGCGTTTCCTTCACGCGCGGCTTCGATTAGGGCATCGTTCATGCCAAAAATCTGGAAGCGTTATGTCCCTCATTGCTTCCTTTCCTTTTAAAGGTTACGTATTCAAACCCAACGCAACCGCATCATCTCCCTCGTTTGAGAAAAGGTTCTTCTTGTTGAATTTCTCTCGTACGTTTTCTTCTTCTTTGGCGGATGTCGTACACTTTACCGCCGCTTGTTGTATAAATGGAAAATTTCCCTTTTGTGCGAGAAATATCCCGTTGGAGCATGCGTCACCGTTATCAACGAGGATGACTTAGTCGTTCCCCTTCCTTCGAATCCGTCCTTGTTGGACCGCTGAGACTTGGAGGACGCCGATTTAGGGCTCATCTTACGAAATGGGATGCGGCGAGAAGTCCCGGTCATACTTCGGTTTGATATGATGGAATGGATGGATACGTGAATGTAACCTTCCGTACTCTTCGGATGTGACACCGGGATGCTCGAAATTACATGATGACATATTCGGATAGTGCGAGCTCGGGATCCTCCGCGGCCCAGTAAAGTGTTGAAGGCGTCTTCAGACGAGAGGTGATGATGTTCTTGTGCTGCACCCTTGAAGAGTAGAGGACCTTGTTGTGGGTATGGATTTTTGGTGGACTGTTCTTCGTAGCTTTGACAGTGAAGGGATCCCGTGTATATCTTCCGTTCTCAAGTATGGTTTACGTGTTTCCATCTTTGCAGTAATTCTTTCTTTCGTGGTGAAGCTCTGGTTGGTATCAACGAATGAGGGGCAACAATTCTTGGTAGGAGATGTAATCGGGAGAAACTACATTGTCGTGGTAACAAAGTAGGTTGGCTGATATTCTATGGGCTTCCGTGGAAGTAAAAGGATTGGCCGGATGCGTAAGCGAGCAACTGTCCATGATTACGAGTTTTGGCGAGATGGATTAAAGGTGTCCATGACTACGAAGATTGGCTGGCTGTGGCTATGTTCCTTGATATGGGGAGTGTGGTGGCACGACCCTTTGCGGGGAAAGGAGTGGCATTGAAGCAAACGTTGAAGCGAAGCCGCTGGCGGAGAACGTTTATGCGTAGTTACTTATGGAGAGAACGTTGAAACGACATCTTGCAACTCTCGAGCCTTGACGGCTACCATTTTGAAGTCGGAGGTCGCGTCACGTTATGTCAAACTCGACATCCCTCAAGAGAACAGAGGTTAGGAGTCCCCAGTTACATCTGTCGATCGTGCTTTCTAAGAGAGGTTGGGGTTTGGGAACGGCTTCCCTGGCCGGAAATGCCTGCTTTCCTGATGTAGTGCGGTTGAGGGGTGCAAATATGCCTTGACGCTACGCCTCGGAGAAATATAGAATCTCACATAATCTGTTTCATAATAGTATGTCACGACTTTGTGGGGCGAAGTTCCCATTATGCGGGTCCTAATGGAAGAAGGGTCTCCGTGAACTCAGGAGAGTTGTTGATTTCCTTTGCTTTCGATTTTGGAGAAGTCTTTCCTGATCTTCACGTGTGACGAAATTGGATCGCTTATCCCCTTCTACTTTCGTTCAAGACAACGCGAGCCTCTTCATCTATAAACGCGCGTCCTGCTGAAGTATCTTTTGTCTTTTCATCAAATCAACAGTACTAAAAGGAGGTAGGCTTCTTAGGATCTTCCCAGTATCTTGCCCTGATGGTGGAGTAGCGTCTCTGGTGACGGTTGGAGCTTCCATGCTTGAAGAACCGTTGGGGTGGAGGAAGTGGCTCTGGTTCTGGTGATCGTAAGTGTATCGTGCAGAGATGACACGGTTTTGATCACGAAGGCGCGGGAGCTATGGCGCTGTTTCGATGGGCGAGGATGGTCTTGGAAGGGCGCAAGATGTTAGCGCTGGAAGGATGCAACTGTTAGCACAAAGTGTGGTATGTGGGTGGCATGCGTGCGGCATGTGTGCTGGTAGCGCGCCCGGCAAGCGCGTCCGGCAAGCGCTTTCCGAAAGCGCTTCGGCAGCAAGCGCCGGCATGCGCGTCGACAAGCGCATCGTCAGTAAGCGCATCCGGGAAACGCAGCGTGGTAGGCGCCGGATCGTCTTGGAATGGGCGCCGACTTGGTGTGACGCGGTTAGGCATGAACGCTGGCTTGGATTTGGTATGGTGTGGACCATTGGCTTGGCACAGTCTTTGGCTAAGTATGAGGCGTTGTACACGAGACGGGAGAAGTACGGACATATGGCCACAACCAAGAAGGTCACTAGTCGATTTGCGCTGGTTAAGCGTGTGGAAGAGGCTTTATCTTCCATCGAGGACATGCGTGAGGTGACTGGTCACACCGTTTTCAAGACGTTATTGCCGACCGGGAGAACCAACGCGACGTGTGCGTAGAAAAAGGAGTTCAACACTTCGTGGTTTGTCGAAGGCCTTGCTGAGATCCAAAGTTGAAAGATGCAAAGAATCGAAAGCCTTTCCGCGAGGAGATTGCACGACGGAGGTAGAACTCGAAAAGCTTTCCAAGATGTTGACTATGAAGAGAGCGGCTCTTGAAGATGCAAAGTTGACTTTCTCCAAGAAGAATGGACCTCGTTGGATGATTTTCCTTGAATGTTTCTCTGTTAAACTTTCATTTAGGTTCTTTTTCTCTTTTTTTTTTTTGAAAGACATACTAGGATGTAAGTTCAAAAGTTTGACCAGATTTTGGTAGACAATCGGTAACTTTTGAGGATATTGGATTATTTCGGGATGAATGGTTTTGATAATATGACTCGATTATGTTTTGGGAAAGGAATATTGCTTTTATGAAAGTGTGTGCTAGCAATAGGCACAATACTCGGTAGTATAATGGTTTTACTAAAAACCTAAAACAAATCGTATATCTTGCGTAGTCGAATTTACTCACTTCATAGGTTTTTGCGAACATGCCCCTCTTCATGTGAAAAGGAGGTTTTGCTGGTAGCATCGCCAGTTAGTCCCCGATTGCTGGTAGCGTATTCAACGAGTCCCCAGTTTTCTCGTGTAGTTTTTACGACTGGTAACCGGGTTGTCTGGCAGTTGAGTCGGACTGAGTCGCAAGTCCCCAATCGTTGGTAGCATCTTCAACGAGTCCCCAGTTTTCTCTTGTAGTTTTTGCAACTGGTAACCGGACCGTCTGGTAGTTGAGTCGGATCGAGTCTCCTTCCCCTACCATCTTGACATCTGGGTCGAAGAACGAGATCGACAGTCTGACATCGTAGCCGATAGATCAATCCTCCCGCTATGGTCGCCAATTGCTTATGGGTAAAAATCGTTTCTGCCGATTTCGGTAAATTCGGTAGGTGAGTGAGAAACTGGTTCAAACCCTAAACAAATGTGCTGCACGTGAGCACTTTATAGATTCAAGAGATCAATCTGTACAAGTCCGGCCTAAACCAAGAAATGGCCGTTCCAGACTTGCTTCGGTCACAAAGTGGAGGAGAAGGGTTGATTTGGGGAGGGAAGCAAAGAAAGGTGTTGAGACCAGAATAGTTCTGGGAGAGTAGTATCTCGACTTGTATCAGAAAATGAAAGCTTAGGAAGCTTGCAAGAGATGAAAGCTTTTTGGAGAGCTTGCAAAGTTGCCTTTTCTGAGAGTGTAGTATTTTTCTCCTGACCGAGACTTGTTGTCTGGAGGAAATAGGTAAGACCTATTTATATAAGTCGAGATTGAAACGTACCCTGGCCTCATGAAGGAAGAGAGTAAAGGGTGAAATAATGAGAGGAGGTGGTAACCGCAAGCTCTGGCATTGCCACTTACGCTCGAGGTACAACCCGCAACAAGGGCATTCCGCACATGCCACACGCGCCACTAGCAGCACCACTTGCACTCAAGGTGCAACCAACACTCGAGATATCAACACAAACTAGGGGATGCTTTCCAGGGTTTTGGTTTGGCGATCACAGCTTGCAGCGTACACTACGCTCACATTAAGAAAGCGTGAAAAGGAATAAAGCGGTCAAATAAATGAGGAAATAAATGTGAAAAACGTTTTCACCCTTAAACACCTTGCGGTTACCACCTCCTCTCATTATTTCACCCTTTACTCTCTTCCTTCATGAGGCTGTGGTACGTTTCAATCTCGACTTGTATAAATAGGTCTTACCTATTTCCTCCCAGACAACAAGTCTCCGAAAGAGAAAATACTACACTCTCGAAAAGGAAACTTTGCAAGCTCTCCAAAAGCTTTCATCTCTTGCAAGCTTCCTAAGCTTTCACTTTCGATACAAGTCGAGATACTACTCTCCCGTAACTATTCGGTCTCAACACCTTTCTTTGCTTCCCTCCCCAAATCAACCCTTCTCCTCCACTTTGTGACCGGGCAAGTCCGGAACGGCCATTTCTTGGTTTAGGCCGGACTTATACAGATTGATCTCTTGAATCTATAAAGTGCTCACGTGCAAAACACATTTGTTTAGGGTTTGAACCAGTTTCTCACTCACCTACCGAATTTACCGAAATCGGCGAAACGATTTTTACCCATAAACAATTGGCGGCACGAGCGGGAGGATTGATCTATCGGCTACGATGTCGGACGTCGATCTCGTTCTTCGACCCAGATGTCAAGATGGTAGGGAAGGCGACTCGATCCGACTCAACTACCGGACGGCTGGGTTACGGTTGCAAAAGCGGGGACTCGTTGAAGATGCTACCGGCGATTGGGGACTTGCGACTCGGTCCGACTCAATCGCCGGACAACCTTAGGTTACCGATTTGCAAAAACTACACGAGAAAACTGGGACTCGTTGAATACGCTACCAAAGCAATCGGGACTAATCGCGGCGATGCTACCAAGAAACCGCTTTTTACATGAAGAGGGGCATGTTCGCAAAAACCTATGAAGTGAGTAAATTCGGACTACGCAAGATATACGATTTGTTTTAGGTTTTTAGTAAAACCATTATACTACCGAGTATTGTGCCTATTGCTAGCACACACTTTCATAAAAGCAATATTCCTTTCCCAAAACATAATCGAGTCATATTATCAAAACCATTCATCCCAGAAATAATCCAATATCCTCAAAAGTTACCATTTTGTCTACCAAAAGCGGTCAAACTTTGAACCGGACATCCGTATGTCTTTCAAAAAAAAAAGAGAAAAGAACCTAAATGAAAGTTTAACAGAGAAACATTCAAAGAAAATCATCCAATGAGGTCTCTGTTTCTTCTTGGAGAAAGTCAACTTTGCATCTTCAAGAGCCGCTCTCTTCATAGTCAACATCTTGGAAAGCTTTTCGAAGTTCTACCTCCCGTCGTGCAATCTCCTCAATGGGAAAGGCTTTCGATTCTTTGCATCTTTCAACTTTGGATCTCAGCAAGGCCTTCGACAAACCACGAAGTGTTGAACTCCTTTTCTACGCACACGTCGCGTTGGTGCTCCCGATCGGCAATAAGGTCTTGAACGGTGTGACCAAGTCACCTCACGCATGTCCTCGATGGAAAATAAAGCCTCTTCCACACGCTTAACCAACTCAAATCGACTAGTGACCTTCTTGGTTGTGGCCATATGTCCGTACTTCTCCTGATTCTGGTGTACAACGCCTCATACTTAGCAAAGACCGGGTGCCAAGCCAATGGTCCACACCATACCGAAATCAAAGCCGGGTCCATGCCTAACCAAGCGTCCACACCAAGTCGGGGCGCCCATTCCAAGACGATCCGGCGCCTACCTGACGCGTTTCCCGGATGCGCTTACGATGCGCTTACCGAACACGCATGCCGCTTACCGAAGCGCTCAGGCGCTTGCCGACGCGCTTGCCAGACGCGCTTGCCAGACGCGCTTACCAGGCACACATGCCGCACCCGCATGCCAGCCACAGTACCACACTTTGTGCTAACAGTTTGCATCCTTCCAACGCTAACATCTTGCGCCCTTCAAGCACCATCCTCGCCCTTCGAAACAAATTGCCATAGCTCCGAAGCGCTTCGTGATCAAAACCGTGTCATCTCTCGCACGATACACTTACGATCACTAGAACCAGAGCCACTTCCTCCACCCCAACGGTTCTTCAAGCATGGAAGCTCCAACCGGTCACCAGAGACGCTACTCCACCATCGGGGCAAGATCTTTGGAAGATGGAAGAAGCCGACCTCCTTTTAGCACCGTTGATTTGATAAAAAGACAAAAGATACTTCAACAGGACGCGTTTATTGATGAAGAGGCTCGCGTTGCTCTTGAACGCCAGTAGAAGGGGATAAGCAATCCAATTTCGTCACACGTGAAGATCAAAGGAAAGGAAATCAACAACTCTCCTGAGTTCACGGAGACCCTTCTTCCATTAGGAACCGCATAATGGGAACTTCGCCCACAAAGTCGTACAGTCTATGATGAAACAGTTATGTGAGATTCTATATTTCTCCGAGGCGTAGCGCCAAGGCATATTTGCACCCCTCAACCGAACTACATCGGGAAAGCGGGGCATTTCCGGCCCGGGGAAGCCGTTCCCAAACCCCAACCTCTCTTAGAAAGCACGATCGACGGATGGCAGGGACTCCTAACCTCTGTTCTCTTGAGGGATGTCGAGTTTGTGGCGTGACGCTTTGACCTCCGACTTCAAAATGGTAGCCGTCAAGGCTCGAGAGTTGCAAGAGGTCGTTTCAACGTTCTCTCCATAAGTAACTACGCATAAACGTTCTCCGCCAGCGGCTTCGCTTCAACGTTCGCTTCAACGCCATTCCTTTCGCAAAGGGTCGTGCGCCACACTCCCCATATCAAGGAACATAGCCACGACCAGCCAATCTTCGTAGTCATGGACACCTTTTAATCCATCTCGCCAAAACTCGTAATCATGGACACTTTGCTCGCTTACGCATCCGGCCAATCCTTTTACTTCCACGGAAGCCCATAGAATATCAGCCAACCTACTTTGTTACCACGACAATGTAGTTTTTCCCGATTACATCTCCTACCAAGAATTGTTGCCCCTCATTCGTTGATACTAGCCGAGCTTCATGCAGAAAGTAATTACTACAAAGATGGAAACACGTAAACCATACTTGAGAACGGAAGATATACAGGGACCCCTTCACTTCACCAAAGCTACGAAGAACAGTCCACCAAAAATCCGTACCCCACAACAAGGTCCTCTACTCTTAAAGGGTGCAGCAAGAACATCATCACCTGCATGTCTAGAAGACGCCTTCAACACTTTACGAGGCCGCGGAGGATCCCGAGCCTGCACTATCCGCAATATGTCATCATGTAATTTTTCGAGCATCCAAGTGTCACATCCGTAAGAGTACGGAAGGTTACATTCACGTATCCATCCATTCCATCATATCAAACCGAAGTATGACCAAAGGACTTTCGCCGCATCCCATTTCGTAAGATAGAGCCCTAAATCAGCGTCCTCCAAGTCTGCAGCAGTCAACAAGGACGGATTCGAAGGAAGGGGAACGACTAGGTCATCCTCGTCGATAACAGTGACGCATGCTCCAACAAGATATCTCTGCACAAAAGGGAAATTTTCCATTTATACAACAAGCGGCGGTAAAGTGTACGACAGTCCGCCAAAGAAGAAGAAAACATACCGAGAGAAATTCAACAAGAAGAACCTTTTCTCAAACGAGGGAGATGATGCGGTTGCGTTGGGTTTGAATACAGAACCTTTAAAAAGGAAAGGAAGCAATGAGGGACATAACGCTTCCAGATTTTTTGGCATGAACGATGCTCTAATCGAGACCGCGCGTGAAAGAAACGCAAAATAAGGAAACTTTGCTATCTGTAGAAACACCTACTCCCACCTTGTTCACACCGATCCCATCAAGTCACGTGTGGCCAGCACGCACAGCCTTCCCTACCTTGCGCCGGGGTCCCACCGCCTAGCACGCCGGTTTCCCAACTCACGCCAACTTCCCAACGTCGCCCAAGCTGCACCGGCCCACCAATTGCACCGACTTCCTAATGGCCGCCCAAGTCACGCTTTGCAAGCACGCACTGACTTCCACACCTTGCGCCGGTCCCACCCAGCCAAGCACGCTCGGTTTCCCAACTCACGCCAACTTCCCAACGTCGCCCAAGCCGCACGGCCCCACCAATTGCACCGACTTCCTAATGGCCGCCCAAGTCACGCTTGCAAGCACGCACAGCTTCCACACCTTGCGCCGGTCCCACCTGCCTAGCACACTCGGTTTCCCAACTCACGCCAACTTCCCCAACGTCGCCCCAAGCCCGCACAGGCCCACCAATTGTGCCACCTCCCGATTTGTGCAAAACTACCGAGGCAAGGATTCCAAATCCTATTTATAAAAGGTCGACAAGCCTCCTCAATTCTCTTTACGGTTTGTTATTGATAGTTTGTCACCATCTTATGCTTACCTCGCAACAAAGCCCCCTGCTTCGAGCTAAGCGGGGACTTAATGTTGATGGTGGTTTTTAAACAAGGGGTAAAATCGTAAAACCCCATGACCTAGTGTTACCCGCAATACATTAACTAAGAGCATTTAACTCGGGTGTAAATAATTAATGTGGGTATTTTTTCAAAATACAGATTAGGGTTTTCGACCACGTAACCCTAATTCCAAAACCAAGCCGCACACTCGCACCATGGCAACAATGCCAAACCAAGACGCACACTACGCACCATGGCAACAATGCCAAACCAAGCCGCACACTACGCACCATGGCAACAATGCCAAACCAAGCCGCTGCGCTGCGCACCATGGCAACAATGCCAAACCAAGCCGCACTGCTGCGCACCATGGCAACAATGCCAAACCAAGCCGCACACTGCGCACCATGGCAACGACGCCAAACCAAGCTACATATCGCACTCATTGGCAACCATGCCAAACTAAGCCGCTACTCCATTGGCACATGCCAAATATAGCGCCCTAGGCTTGCAAAACGTGCAACTAGGTCAACATGGCCGTACGTGCCATTGGCACATGCCAACACGTACCACAAGCCATATTTCCAAGCCGCTATGCCATTGGCACATGCCAAATATAGCGCCCTAGGCTTCCAAACCATGCAACCTAGGCCAAGTCGGCCACGCATGCCATTGGCACATGCCAACATGCTCGATGGTAGCTTTTCCTACCAAAACCACGGCCCTAATGGCCACGCATGCCATTGGCACATGCCAACATGCTCGCTGGTAGCTTTTCCTACCAAAACCACGGCCCTAATGGCCACGCATGCCATTGGCACGTGCCAACATGCTCGCTGGTAGCTTTTCCTACCAAAACCACGGCCCTAATGGCCACGCATGCCATTGGCACATGCCAACATGCTCGCTGGTAGCTTTTCCTACCAAAACCATGGCCCTAATGGCCACGCATGCCATTGGCACATGCCAAACACACACGCTGGTAGCCTAACTTGCAAACCGTGCAACCTACCACCAAGGCATTCCGCACATGCCATTGGCACATGCCACGCACGCCACTAGCAGCTCTGGCATTGCCACTTACACTCAACGTATAACCTACCACCAAGGCATTCCGCACATGCCATTGGCACATGCCACGCACGCCACTAGCAGCTCTGGCATTGCCACTTACACTCAACGTATAACCTACCACCAAGGCATTCCGCACATGCCATTGGCACATGCCACGCACGCCACTAGCGACTACGGCATTGCCACTTACACTCAACGTATAACCTACCACCAAGGCATTCCGCACATGCCACCGACACATGCCACGCACGCCACTAGCATCTCGGCATTGCCACTTACGCTAGAGGTACAACCCGCAACAAGGGCATTCCGCACATGCCAATGGCACATGCCACACGCGCCACTAGCAGCACCACTTGCACTCAAGGTGCAACCAACACTCGAGATATCAACACAAATTGGGGGATGCTTTCCAGGGGTTTGGTTTGGCGGTTTTGCTTTGCAGGCGTACACTACGCTCACATTAAGAAAGCGTGAAAAGGAATAAAGCGGTCAAATAAATGAGGAAATAATGGTGAAAACGTTTTCACCCATAAACACCTTGCGGTTACCACCTCCTCTCATTATTTCACCCTTTACTCTCTTCCTTCATGAGGCCGTGGTACGTTTCAATCTCGACTTGTATAAATAGGTCTTACCTATTTCCACCAGACAACAAGTCTCGGTCAGAGAAAAATACTACACTCTCGGAAAAGGCAACTTTGCAAGCTCTCCAAAAAGCTTTCATCTCTTGCAAGCTTCCTAAGCTTTCACTTTACGATACAAGTCGAGATACTACTCTCCCAAGGAACTATTCTAGTCTCAACACCTTTCTTTGCTTCCCTCCCCAAATCAACCCTTCTCCTCCACTTTGTGGTGAAGCAAGTCTGGAACGGCCGTTTCTTGGTTTAAGTAGGACTTGTGCAGATTGATCTCTCGAATCTATAAAGTGCTCACGTGCAGCACATTTGTTTAGGGTTTGAACCAGTTTCTCACTCACCTACCGAATTTACCGAAATCGGCAGAAACGATTTTTACCCATAAACACCAGGTTAACCAAAATCACATACTGTAAACTCACAAAAGCTTCAAAAAGCATGGAAACAACTTCTGCAAACGCCTTAATCACAACTACAGACACGGTGAACACCATTTGAGATAACACTATCTGCAAACACATTAGGGAGAAAAAGAAAAATTAGCAAAACATAAATTAAGATTTGAAAAAATTCTTAAAAAATCAAAAATTTAAACAGGTAGGAGACTAATAGTAGAAGAACATCCGCAGAAGAATCTAATAAAGACTCAGGTGAAGATTTTAGATCATGAAAACCAAAAAGAAATTCAAATTGATGAAAGTTTTAGAATCTAAGTTAACTCAGTTCTGGTACCACCCTTTTCTTTTATTTAAGCAAGACAAAAATACCAAGTACCTACTCGGCTATAGGCTACTCCACTACAAAATTTTGGATCCCCTTCTATTTTCCGAACCAAAATTGACAATTATGTGGTCATATGTTTATTTTGACCATCAGTACTTGTGAGCAAAGCAAATTATTCAAATCTTTATTTCATTGATGGAGAAACTTCTTGCATGAGTGATGAAGAATTTAAAAAATGAGATAAATAAAATCCGATTATACATAAGATTGAAAAACAAAAAAAAAAAAAAAAACTATGGAATATTCCACTTGACGAAAATCTATTCTTCTAAATCTATAATTATCCATTGCGGTAAAAATCCTTACTTTTTACAAATTTCTAAAACATATGACAATTAGTTTCGGTTGCGAGTATTAAATTACTTTGTATTTTTTTCAGTAAACCTATTCTCGGTTATGCTTTTTCGTTACTTGTCTTACTACAAAAATTCATCCTCAGCCAAATATAATTTACATATACTACCAAGAATTAGTTAATCAAATCACATGAAACTCATTTTCTTGTACTGCTCATGCAAAGAAAAACTAATATGAACTCTTGAAAGAAGGGGGTCCCGATCTTTCCACATGAAAATGAAATCGCACATAAAACTTTTGTCACTTTGAATTTATGTCACATGAGTTGGTAATCTATGCAGCGTCAGCGTGTGACTCCATGAGCTGTGCAACCATATCACCATAACGAAAGTTGCTACCTTCTCTATCATGGGAAACAAAATTAATAATCATTCATCAATCATGTTTAGTAGGACCTTATCGATGGAAAAAAAAAAAAAAGTATCCTCTACAAAATCATTTATTTATTGATGTACTGCTTGTTGGAAAGGACGAAATGAGCAATTCTTCTTTGTCTCATATTGAATTAATAAACCAAGACAAATCTTCTTGAGACCCACTTACTACTACATTAAACATGGAAGCGACGTTTTTTCTCTAAAGCTGAAACACTAATACTCAACACCTTGAAGCTACGTTTACATTACCCTTAATTAATTAATTACATCAATAAATACTGTTCTGTTCATCCTCTAACATGAGCCACAAATTGTCATCAAGATAACTACTGTTCCAGAAGTTGTCGTTGTCACCGGCACTACCGCCTTGTTCAAACCCTAGGCCTATATCGTCATCAAAACTACAGTAGTAAGCAGGTTGATCGTTACTGCCATCATCTTTATCCCTTGTTATCCCTTCTTCAACACCTTTGGTTGCACTTGTATTGCCTTCGGATATTAATGAGGCATTATTATTATAAGTAACTTGTTTCTTCTTCTTCTTTTTCCGCTCTGACAATGAATCTTCGTCTGCTTCCGCTTCGTCGAACAAAATATTTTTCAACCAGTATTGAGTACTATTGATATGAATTTGTTGATCATCTGAGAACTTTTGAGGTGATCATCCACTAATAATGGCACACATTTTGTAATATTTTTGTTAACAACTTGTGAATTATCAAACAATCCAAATGGTGTATCAATGTTGTTATTATCCATCCCTTTTGGTGTTGTCACTTTATTCATGTTCCACCGACATGTCTTGAAGATTCGAGGTTGAGGTCTGAAAACTCGGGTCAACATATGTTTACCATCGGTTAGATCTATGGTATTAGCCTTTGGACTCTGTCGCCTGCGTTTTAGATTCTGGCAGTGATCATGGTCTTGCCCGTAACGATGACCTGACTTCTTGCTCATGGTAACTTCGGAATTGTATTTAGAGAAACAAGTTTTCTTCAAGTGAGTGTTGTAGTAATTCTTGATATCGTTTGCTGTTCTTCCGGGAAGTCTACCAGCAATTAATGACCATCTGCAAGAGTCCAAGATTGTTGGAATTAGACGGTTGTCTTTTACATGGTTATGATTTGCATGCACATATGTAGCCGGGCACCATCAAGTAAAGAGTGGACAAAACAATTGAAACACATGTGGAAAGATCCATTTTGTCTTCCTAGATTCAATAATTTTCCTAGATGCTATTGTCTGCTCACCTCTTTAATGTCATTTTGGAATGAGCTAATGACCTTAAACAACTGATGTGGGGTGACAGAAATGTAGGGAAGAGGTTCAATGTTCTTAGAACCGACGGGCCACGGCTACAAATGACAGTTATACGTTTGTAGATCTCTTCGGCTTAATCATTTTTCACAAAAAAAGAAAAAGAATTAATAAGGTCGCAGAGAAGAAGTCTGTCTGTATTAATTTTTTATTTATTGGAGAGCCAGAAGTCTCATAATATTAATTAAGCTAGCTAGTTCGAACGAAACTTTGATATATAATGGCTAAAAAGAGCGGCCACATATCATCATGCGATTCATTCCACCCACAATTTATACATGTCTCTCACGTTAAGTTCTTGCAGCAATTTGAATTAATATATATACTTGCCTGTTACCAAGAAGCTTATGCATCCTGATGATGAGATCCACTTCATCAGGTTTGAACTCTCCTCTTATAATATTTGGTTGTAAATAGTTCAACCACCTCAATCTACAGCTTTTCCGACATCGATTTAGCCCTGTAAGAATTTAGCAAAACGAAGGCATGCATGTTTAAAATTTTGAAACAACTGATAACATTATTAGAGTATTGAAAAAGTACGAGAACATGTACAAAATATTTATCCAAACCCCATTAGATTTGTAGCAGCAAGCTACTTAATTAAGCTTAATTTCTATAGGTTATATTTGGATTCCTTTTCTCTAAATATAATTCGGTAAGCCGGTAACGTGTATATATAACCTGCTCTAAGAGGAACTAGATGCCATTTTCCTTCACCATGCTCCATAATACATTTTCTAAGAAGTATATCTTCTTCTTCAGCCCACGCTCCTTTTCTCAAACCTTTTTGTGAAGAACCCTCCATAAATGATGCAACAAATGTTTTTTTCTTTTAATTATTATTGAAGTATATGGTCTCTACCCTAAACTTGCTATATTTATAGCATCTAATTAAGTAGCAATAAGTAGGTACAGTAAATTCAAACAAACAGAATCTTGCATGTGACCAAGTAGAGAATGTACGTACAGTAGTTCATGGCTACTTTGGATACTACGTAGCAATCAACGTGTAAATGTTGTAACCACATCAATTTATACTAGAATACGACTAATTTTGTTAGTTTTTTGAAAGTTGATACAAATAAATCAGTTCAGTCTGTGTGCACATTTGAGGAAAATGAGCAGCATTTGGTTTTCCAGAGTACTTTAGTGCTGCCTTAAGGGCATTCTCCTGTCAAGCTTTTAACATAAAAGAGAAAACATAGACAACCTTTATAAATCATGGGAAGACTATCACGAGAATGATACAGCAGAATGCAACCCGAGAGCTAGCTGTCCCACCAATTTGTTCACTGTTACAGCAATTCCCAAGGTAGGCTCTATTTTTTAAAATTAGAAATCCAGGGACTAGGGCCACGGGGTATTAGACTAAATGTGACAATGTAACTGAGGTTGTTAACAAGCGCAAGCTGCATAGCCAACTCCTGCATCTAACTACCTGCGGTAGATTTTGAGTGAAAACCAATAGCGGATTTTGAGAGTAAGAGATATGAACAATCAATTTTTCAGGCAATACAGAAAGAGATGAACTTCTCCAATTCATTACTAATCAAGCAATACTGCATTGTTGTCTCTATGTCGTTCTTTTATTCTTCCATTCTTGGTCTTCCTTTCTCTTATGTTTTTTTATGTAATTTTGTGCTTCCTCGGCACCTTGTCATGAAATTTATCCTCTCTTTCAAAATTAGAAAAAGAAAAAAGAGATGAACAATCACAATCACAATACAATAGATCTTATTCCGTGACTTGAGTACATAACTATAACGTTACATCTTGCCAGCCATCACAAAGGACTTTCATGCATGTTATTTTCTTCTGATGGGTAACCATCACAGGAGCCTTCTTCTGAAATAAAGTCCTTTCCTTGATTAGCAAGTGTCAAGAGTACAAATAGGTAAACAGTTAGATGAAAAAATTAGGTTCGCACCAGGTTGTTGGATGGCTCATGCATCCTCAACATCTGTTTAAGGTTTCTATATGTTAGACGTAATGGCCATGGATATTTGAGCGTACTATCTAATCCTTGGTTTACGTCCACGTTAACTTATTCAAAGGAAGCATATGCATCGAACAATATTAATGATCTGCCTTTGAATTCATGGCAGATCTAATCACGATGTATGAATTAATTCCTTACTTGGAGCTAAATCTCATTAATTTACACACAAATGGTTCGATGAAGACATGAAGTTGGTTTCGTGTTACTTATGATGAAAGTACCTCCGTTGAATCGCCATTCGCGCAAGTCCTTCCAACTAAACATCAATAAATGATTTCTAAACATTTTTCCTCCGATCGGGTCCTACAGATGATTAATCCAAGAGAGAGAGAGAAGAGCCAACTCCCTGTTCCATGAAGGTGATATTGTGGTTCTTGTGAGACAACTATGCATGGTTGTGAATCCTCCACCATGGCCACTTGTTTTTTTTTTTTTTTTTTTGAGTGGATACATTTTTGGTGGCACACACAGACATACTATTGCACTTGTACGGAACTCATCATATGTCCATGTCTATAATCTACATGAAGAAAATCACTATAGGTAGAATGGTAGATTGATTAACTACCTAATTATGTGCACAGGAGTAAAAATGTCTCATTTGATCGCTCTCCCGGTCTGGTATACTACAGGTTTGGTAAAATGTGAAATTTCTATTCCTGCCATTTCAGGTTTTGTAAATTTTGTTTAATTAGTAGTGAATTTGTGATCCTACTTTTTCAGTTTTATGACCCTTGGCAGAGATAGTGCATCTGTGCATGTGTTATACTTTGGGGTTTCTGGAGTATGGGTATAATTTTAACACTCTTAATGGATTGAAGAGTACTCATAATAAATCCATTCTATTCTAAAATGTATTTTTCAGTGCACTTTATTGGTGATTTAAAAAAAAAACTGATGTTTAAACTTTTCAAATAGAATTAAGAGCAAAAGTGAACAAACTTACTGATTTACAAATTTGGGAAGGTACGTGAACAAGCTCATCCACAAGTAGCTAATTTAGCGAAACAAAGATAAAACGATGGTTTTAGTGGTTGTAAGAATTACTAATCGTATTTTTCATATGTGCTTATCTTATTTTACTTTGGGGCCAATTAAGACAGTTACTCGACATTGGTCTAAAACTAATTTTCTAAAAACATGAATTCTTAAACAAATATTGGAATATCAATTTTCTCCAACACTTCACTTGTACTCCAGATAGTCATATCTTCCCTTCTTTCTAAAGTTTTATTGGTATGCTCTTTCTTTACTTGTTTTCCCACACAACTCAGATAATACAAAGTCATCGGATCAAACTGAATGTGCAGTATTTATAGTGTCAAATATCACTGCTCATAAAAAATGACTAGGGGAAACTTTAGTGTGAACTTTTGGGGTGGATAAAAATACCCCACACCAATCGAGAAATGATGATCATCAAGACTAAGCGAAAACAACCGCGTACAGCTTATCCAGAATGACGCATCACAAGACGTCACCTAAATCACGGGTAAAGTGTGAAGAGCCATGCGGTGTTATAGAGTATGTGCGAGAAGAGTCAATGTAAGCGTGCATTAATGACGCATGCCAGATCCGAAAATAGGGGCTTTATTAGCTGTCCTCCACTATGTAAACTCCTATATAAGGATCCGAGCGACCTTGTATTGAGAGAGAGCTTTGGAGAGTCTAGGACAAGATATTTAGGAGAGAGAAAGATTATTTGCTCCACAAGTTAGGGTTTTCTTATTACTTTGTATCCAATTTGAAGATCTTAATGAATGTTCTTGAGATTCTCATGGAGTTAGATTCTTCTCTAGATTTTACTAAGGGTGTGGTTGTAGGATTTCCTGCAACTACATTTTGGCGGTAGAAATCAACTCGGAATGATGTACCCTGCTGGTGGAGTTCATTAAAAAACAAGTTAGAAGATATTCATAGTTTTGGAAAAATTTGGAAGTTTAGATCTAAAAGCTTCAGTCAATATCTTTTTGATTCAGAAAAACAATCTTCACTAGAAAAACCTTTGGTCCTTAAGAGAGTATTTTTATCTTTGAAAATCGAAAAAATTGTTACAGATAAACAAGATGGTGAGACAAACAACTGCAGCAGAACAAGCAATAGCAACTAGGAGGAGCAGAAGAATCGCTGGAAGAAGAAGGAGCGAAATCGTCGAATCCTCAAGGATGGGAGAAAGAAACAATAGAGGAAATCAAGCACAAACTCAGATCCAAAGCGAACCAGTGCGGGATAACATTATCGATTACGATAGAGTAAGTGTTTATACCGTAAATACAGAATCAACGGAAGAAGAAGAGCAAAGAACTGGAGCTCCGGGACTAATAGAAGGGGATGAAGAGAACATGAAAATCGAGGAACTTCGACAAAGGTTGATTGCAGAAATAAAGAGAGAGGATGAAGAGCGTGAGAATTTGACGCGCCAAAATAATGAGTTAAGAGAAGAAAACATAAGATTACAAGAGCAAAGAGAAGCACCACACGTGGGAACTCAAGGTCAAGGACAAGTAGGAGTACGTCAAGGCGTAGCCAATTTAGTCGAAGGGATACCAGACAAGACCCACCTTTGGATAATATTGCTGAAAACTTTCAGATAAATGACGACTTACAGGATCAACGCGGTGAACTTCACATAGAAAAACAACCGATTGATGATCGGTACATACCGCAGGGCGACGAGCATCGCGTGCAAGAATGTAACAGAGGCAATAGACGCAAACGATAAGGAGAGCGGCATCGCGTTCATCATGACCAGGATGAGGAAGATGATGAAGAACAATGAAGAATTATACTGCGAGGAAGAGAAATGATAAGAGATCAACATGAACGCGAATAAGAAAAAGCTGCAAGGCATAATGCCGCATAGATACATGCAAGGAATGAAAGAGAAATATGCAGATAAAGAATAGAAGAAGTTGAAGAGAGATAGAGAGAGATACAAGAAGTTATGCATCAGAATAATCAGGACAACAGAATAAGACAAACAAGGTTGAAAAGACCCATGCAGCAAAATGCAGACCAAATCACGAATGAGGAAATATTTAGAGAATTAGCAGAGATGATAGAAATGATAACTGCACGAAGAGATGGAGGCAGCCGACAACTGGATGAAGCGATAGAAGAAGCGGGAAGAACACCATTTGCTAGGCGAATACAATGTGCAGTTATCCCACCTAAATGTAATCTCCCTGGATTTACTAACATCTTTGATGGAAGCACATGTGCGATGCAACATATAAGAGCGTACAACCGATCTCTCTTACAGTGGGAAGCAAACGATGCGGCACTCTGTAAATATTTTCCTGCAAGCCTAACCGGAGAAGCTTTGCAATGGTTTGAAGGTTTACCATCCGATCATTTCACCACTTACAAAACATCTTTCTAGGAAATTACATTAGCAATAATATGTTAAGACCTGGAATAGAGAAAGTGTTTATCTTACATAGAAGAACCAATGAAAGCTTGCGAAAGTTAACCACACGTTGGAGGAGCATGTGCAGTGAAATGGCCGGACGAGTAGATGAGAGGAACCTCATATTAGCCTTCATCAACGCACTATTTGAAACCGATTTATCGTATACACAGATCTTTAGGATAAAAGATACGATAACCATGGAAGAACGACGCGAGTATCAAGAGGAGTACATCGCTCTTGAAGAAAAGCAAAACTAAATGGAATCTTATCCAGTGGCGATTACGAACGCAGGAAGTACAAGTCTACTCCCAAGAACAACAAATGTCGTTGCAAGTACATCTCAGGGGAACAAAGGAAAGCAGATAGTGGAAGAAGAACAAAAACTGGTGGTTATGGGTAGCAGAGATCAAGAAGAATTTGAAAGAGAAAGACAGTTTAATAATCGCGGAGGAAACAATAAGTTTCAGAGGCTCGATTACCAGCCAGGAGGATATGGAGGGAGAAAGCAATATTATAACCAAGGCCAAGGAAGCAATAGAGTAGTCTGAGAGCATATAAAGATGCCGCACCTAAACACCACAGTAGAGAAAATCTGGGAAGCAATAATTTTGATGGAAGAAATACCAGCACCACCAAATATGGGAGAAGAACCGCCACCAGGGAAGAGAAGTGGCGAATTCTGTGCCTACTATCGTTTCCACGGTCACACAACTAACCACTATAGGAATGTGAAGAAAATTATACTAAGAATGATTGATCAGGGAAAGCTAGACCACTTCCTAGTACAGCAACCACAGAATCTACCACCACCACCACAAGTAGGGCATGCACAAGACATAGAGGCAGGAAAGCATACATATCTGATAGAAGTTGGAGCGAAGGCAAAGAATTTATATTGTAATTCGATAATACATTCATTCAGGAGCATAGAAGAGTTCCATGATAATGTCTTAAGTCGAGTTCATGCAAGAGATAGTGATGGAAGGGAGATACTCAACCTTGCGAAGATATCACCACTGAAAGATTGGCAGAGGAAGTCTATTTCCTTTAATGCAGAAGAAGTACCAGGAGGTGGATAACAGCACGAGAGTCCATTAGTGGTCAAGTTAGAAATAAATCCAAAGGCAAAAGCTGGTGAAGATGAAGAGGAGAATGCGAACACATGGGTCATAAACTGAATACTGATAGATCCCAGGAGTTTAGTTGATATTCTGTTTCATCACACATACAAGACTATGGGTGGTAGAGATGAAGAACTCATCCCATCAACATACAAGATTTATGGTTTCAACGGAACAACTAACAAGCCGAAGGAAGAGATAACGATGCGAATTCCTTTAAGGAGCATATCAATAGAAATAATATTCTGCGTCGTTGACGTAGAATCACCCTATAATGCTCTGATAGGAATACCATGGTTATATGGTATTCTAGGAGTGGCTTCAACTTTCCACCAATGCATCAAGTTCCCTCTACCTCAAGGTGTTAAAGTAATAAGGGGAGATCCAAATGAAGGAAAAATTTGCCATGACATTGATGTTGACAAATGTGAGGAACGCACAAGCAAACGAAGAAATTGGAAGAAACAGATACAAGATAGCCAGATAAGCGAGCGATTAATGGTAGATGTTGTGAACAAGGAGAGTGAAATAAGAAAAGTTTCCATGAAGGCGACAACAACCGCACAAGAAAGCAAAAGTAACAAATGGGTTAGCAAAAGCGAATTCAAGGAAGGATATTTGGTGTTGAGGCAGAAACCGCCCTATCAGAAAAATATTAAGAGACAAATGGAGAATATATGGGAAGGGCCATACAGAATCAGGAAGATAGTTGGAAATGGAATGTATGAGTTAGTAGGTGGGAAGGAAGGAGAACCATATGATGGACTATAAAACCAAATGTACTTGCAGAAATATGGTCCGTGCGACAGTCATAGCACATCAGAAGCTGTAGAACGTTTGCGAACCAATGTATTGGAAAACATACGCGAACTTAATGAAGTACATAAGGTGAAAGAAACAAGCAAGTTGGATCGTTTATAAAGTAGTAATCATGTGGGAGAATAAGCAAGGGGAGAGGATATCAGCATTGTATTAATCAAGAGTATGAATGCAAATGAAAATTTTTATTTCTTTATGATAATGTCATACCAAAAAGGCAAAAATAAGACCTTAATAGAACGCTATAGAAGTAAAACCTCCAACTAGGGAGGCTAGGTATCCAATTATGGCGTGCACCCTAGTTCGCATACAACAAGGGCAATAATAAGACCTAACGCGTGTCATATTGGGGAAAACCTAATTAGCATGACTCATGTGAAATCTACACCGACCCTGGAGTCTGAGTCATGGAGATTTGGGGTGAAACAAAAGCCCATCCAGTAGAGCGCCTTGGTTGAAAGATTAAGGTAAGAAGCTCTCTACTGAGGAGTGCAGAAACTCGATCAAGGCGCCGAGGTACACGGTTGAGTCATGAGTGCATGTGGCGTCTGGAGCGTACCTGGCCGCTCTTGACAAGTCTTGACTATGATGCACTCGGTCCGAAGAAACCCCACTTAGGGTGCAGTTTTGTAACCATAAGCCATATCGGCAAAGGGATAAGAGGCCGCGAAAACAACTGGTTGTTGCATCACTGGATGGGAGGAGACCACCATAACCCGGTAGGGGTAAGCTTCCTTGAAGTGGCAATCAGGGGGAATATAAGGACGTCACCCTTCATTAGGGAGCTGAATTATGTCAAAAGACGCAAATATCATGAGTCTTTTTACTCACGAGAGTATTAAGGCTTGTCGTATTTGCGCATTAATAAAACCTGCAGAGGCAATAATACAATAAAATGTTAAGGCGAGATCAATGGGTTATTACATGAAAGTGTAAAGACCGCCTGCGATCTGTCGTACAAAAATAAAATCAAATCTTGGGCAAAATAAGACCTTTACTTAGGAAGGCAAAATAAGACCTCATGAGAAAAGTAGAACAAAAGCTTATATTGTTTTGCAGGCAAGAGCAATTAAACGTGCGGATAGTACAGGGAAAAGACAAAGGAAATTTCTTGCATTCAGAGTGTATGGGTGCGAAAGCGAATAGTACAGAACATGGCTGAGGCATTGTACAAAGACATATGAGGGGAAAAGATGAATGAATGCTATCTCCATGCGAATGATGACACTATGAAAAGACGCATACATAATATAATATAAGGGAAAGATAAAATGAACCTACATGTATGTGTGCTTGACCAATCATCTTGAGCCGACTAACAGAGGCAAGTATGGGAATGCAAGCATATATAGGAGTGTTATTCGCCTCCATATGATAGACTCACGCACATGTTAACGAATACAATACTTTTATAAATATGCACATGTTATTATCACTATATTAACCCCAACTGTTGGATAGAACATCATTTTAACTTTGTAAATACAGGTGTAACATAAGGAGAATATACACTAAGAAAGCCTCAAATGCTTAAGAGTTTACATTGGAGAAGTTCAATATACAAGAAATTGGTAAAAGATTTACAAGTGCAAAGACTGAGAAAGGATCTTCGGAAAGAGAAACTATTTTCCACCCATGTCTTCTTCATTGACCTCATCAGCATCAGAATCATTGCCCTCCTCGTCAGTCTCCTCATACTCATATTCTCCTTCACTGTCAGAGATGTCAGAGTCTTCCTCATTGGGAGGAACTTCAGCGAATTTATAAGTTGAAAGAGGAATGTTGTTGTCCACAAAGACTTTCTTAATATCCGCATCACGAATGCGAACAACATCCTTTCTCAAGTTGGAAAACAGTGTGAAAAAGCGGGGGTACAACAACCACACCCAATATTTCGCATAGCAATCTGTATGGACAAACTCCAATATACTTTTAAGAGAATCAACAAGACTCAATCTATAAAAAGTATATCAAAGAGTTATATCTCTCTTTCTCGATTCAATTGTTTCTCAAGCAAATAGAAATCTGCGAGTTTAATTGAATACAAGAGAAATCACTTGAACGGTACCAAAGACCAATGTTCAAGGATCAATCAATTTTGATCAACAACCAAAGGTCGGATTTCCAATTGATTGATTCAAACGCACAACCTGTGATATTTCAATTATATAACAAAATATAACGCGGAATAGAAATAACACAGACACCCGAATTTTGTTAACGAGGAAACCGCAAATGCGAGAAAAACCCGGGACCTAGTCCAGATTGAACACCACACTTGTATTAAGCCGCCATGACACTAGCATACTAAAAACTAAATTTGGTGAACCCCAATCAATCTCACACTGATTCAAGGTACATTTGTATTCCTTACGTCTCTGATCCCAGCGGGATACTACGCACTTGATTCCCTTGGCTGATCTCACCCACAACTAAGAGTTGCTACGACCCAAAGTCGAAGACTTTAATAAACAAATATGTATCACACGGAAAAGTCTACAGAATAGATAAATCTGTCTCCCACAGATAAACCTACAAGTTTTGTTCCGTCTTTTGATAAATCAAGGTGAACATGAACCAATTGATAACCCGGACTTATTGTAATGACCCATCCCTTCCACCGATACTGTCCCCACTTAGCCACTGTGGTCATCCGGAAGTGTGGGGTTTTCAATGGGCATCGCTGCGGTAATTCAGCAGAAACTTCCCAGATGGTCACCCATCCTTGGATTACTCCTGCAAAGTTTTCTGACAATTTTGGAGCCAATTATGCTGAAAAGGCCTCGGTGATAGGAAAGGACAAACCATTACTTATATTCCGTTCGACCAACCACTGCCGAATATCGGGGTATTACAATACCACCACCTTAAATTAGAGCCATCCTCGGCTCCGGAATATGTACAAGCCAAGATCTCCGACGTTCCCAGCCCCTCATGAGAAGCACCTGGAACAATCCCGTCCATCGTACCTTCCCACCCTCGGCAGGTAACCCGTCATCGGCTCTGATACCATTTGAAATGACCCGTCCCTTCCATCGATCAAGTCCCCACTTAGCCACTGCGGTCATCCGGCAGTGTGGGGTTTCAACGGGCATCACTACGGTAATCCAACAGAAACTTCCCAGATGTTCACTCATCCCTGGATTACTCCCGCCCGAGCACGTTTAATTGCAGAGTTTTCTGCCAATTCTAGAGCCAATTATGCTGAAAAGGCCTCGGTGATAGGAAAGGACAAACCATTACTTATATTCCATTTGGCCAACCACTGCCGAATATCGGAGTATTACACTTATATTCCCGAATAACATCCTAGTATTATTAATCACCTTATAATAATCCTAATCGACGCAGCAAAAAAAGATATTGTGGAACCACAAACGATGAGACGAAGATGTTTTTGATTACTTTTCTATCTTGCCTATAGGAGATAAAGATCTCAAGCCAATTGTTATGATTGTACTCAAAACGATAGAATCAAAGAAGATCGGATCACACAACTACGAAAGTAGTATCGATGACTTCACAATCCCAATGAAGTCTTTAAGTCGTTAACTGGTTTAAGAATAAGGTGTGGGGATTAGGTTTCCAAGTTTCTAGAGTTCTCCCTTATATATTCATTCAAATCAGGGTTTGCAATCAATGTTAGCTTGGTAACAAAGCATTCAATATTCACCGTTAGATGAAAGACTGGTTAGATTCAATATAGTATCTTTCAACCGTTGGATCAAAAACTTTGCTTGTTACACACAAATGAAATGTACTATTTTGGGTTTATGTAACCGTACCCAAACATGAACATTTGTTGGTTCAAAAATAGTTAACCAAATGGTTAGCCATATGAGCACTTTCATATCAACCATATTCTTCTTCACCATAACTAGTTCAAATGACTCAAATGAACTAGTTAGAGAGTTGCTCAATTGCAATAAAATCTTATGTAACTACACAAGACACAATCGAAGCAAAAATGATTTGATTCACTCGAATCGATTCATGAACTATATATCCACGGTTTGCATTTTGCATTCCTTAGTTTTTATAAATGAGTTCACAAACAACCGTTTTTAGATATAACCAACTCAAGTTCGCAAACTTAGTTCGCGGACTTAAGTTCCCGGAAGGAGTTCTCAAACTCCAGCAGAATTTCTTGAAAAGAGAACTTCCGCCAGTTCGCGGACTGGGTTCGCGGACTGAGTTCGCAGACTTAGCTCACGGCTCTGATTCCGTTTCTCTTGATCAACAAAGTTCGCAAACTTCGGTTCAAGGAAACAAGGACTTATACATATATGTGTTTCCATATAATGCTTATGTCCAACATTGGTTATATGATCTAAACTCTCATTTCAATCATTGAAACATTCTTAGAGGATATTTCGTCAAATTAAGCAATTTCCAAAGTGATTGAAACGTGTCATGACTTTCTTTACTAGGTAAAGATGAACTTGGCCAAAGCAAAATCTTACCAACACATATTTCGAGAAATAGATAGGCGAGATAAACTAGGCTCGAAATATCAAATTTGTATAATCAAAGTCTATATAGCAAAACGACTTTTGTCTCAAAATAGGAGATAGAGTATATATACTTTTGAGTGATAGATAAGTTCAAGTCTCCACATACCTTTTAATCGATGAAGATCCACCAGTTCCTTGAGTAGTCCTTCGTCTTGTATGATGATTGCCATGGAGTTCTTGAGCTTAACTATACTTTCTATCATAGTCCGAGACTTAGATATAGTAGACTAGAAATCAAGACTTATAGTTTTGATCACTAACATTGACAAACATGCTTGACATAGCAACGCATGCGAGTTCGACCGAGCAATACTCTAACAATCTCCCCCTTTGTCAATTTTAGTGACAAAACTATCAATACATATTGAATACAAAAATAAATAAATTAAATTTTGTAGATCCTATTCCACATGCCTAATCTTCAACATTACTCGAAATCTTCGTCACTTCCAAGTACTCCAATGATCCCAAAGGTTGTAAGTTCAACATCATCGTTGTTGAAAATCCGTAGCTATAACAACGATAAAACAAGAGTTCTCAATCATTGTTATACAGTGTCATAGTATCATTATATAGTATCAAATTTTAATTGCTTCATAACTTCGACAACTATACTATGGTGATATGTATCACTCCCCCTTAGTCAATACTCCATCTCACATGGAAACCACTCCCCCTTACATAATGATCCGAAAACCATATGTATTTGTAATGTGAACTACATATTAATCCTCCCCCTTTTTGTCAATAAAATTGGCAAAGGTACGAAAACGGGATCCTAATGAAATTTCCGAAAGAGACATTTCATGACCAAAAGAAAGCACATATCATCTTATTTAGATGCAATCATATAGCCGAAGCTAAATGCATTCATCAAGGAGTTTATCTGATTCAAGATAACCCCTATAATATTCCACAAACCCGCACTCCCTACAAAGATTTGGCAATTAAACACAAGTTCAATTAAGAACTCTCCCCCATAATATGTCATTCCCGAAAGAAAAACAAGAGCGACGTTAATTTCAAAAGAAAAGAAGGATTTCTTTGGACACAACACACTAAAATAGAACCTGACAGAAAATCAACCTACGGAAACAAATGCGTAATGAAGTAAACACATACTGGAGTTTCAAACTCAATTGACCAAAAGATCGAGATAAGCACAAGGGCAAGAGTTATGGAACCAACTAATGAACCAAGACAACACCAATAGACTGTCGTAAGTGTTGAAATGTAGCAGTGTCTAATGGTTTCGTGAGAATGTCAGCCAACTGTTGTTCGGAAGGCACAAATTCCATATTGATGATACCATTTTCATAGAGATCTCGAATAAAATGGTACCTTATATCAATGTGATTAGTTCTTGAGTGCTCAACATGATTCTCAGTGATTCGAATCGCGCTAGAGTTATCACAAAAGATCTTCATTATTCCAGTATCAATTCCGTAATTAGTCAGCATTTGTTTCATCCATAGAAGTTGAGTATAACATGACCCAGCAACAATATACTCTGCTTCACATGTAGACAGGGATTGTGAATTTTGTTTTTTGCTATGCAAAGCCACAAGATTCAGTCCTACATAGTAGAATCCCCCTGATGTACTTTTTCTGTCTTCTACACATCCTGCCCAATCAGCATCTGAATAAGCAGAAAGGTCAGTGTTAGTATCAAAAGTGTAGGATAGACCATACCCGACTGTGTGATTGACATATCGTATGATCCTTTTTGCAGCTGCAAGATGAGATTCCTTTGGATTAGCCTAAAATCTGGCACAACAACCAACACTAAAAGAAATATCAAGTCTAGTGGCTGCAAGATATAAAAGGCTACCAATAATAGATCGATATAACTTTTGATCCACTTTTACTCCTTTCTCATCTCTGTGCAGTTTACCATTAGTGGGCATAGGTGTCAGTTTCGGAGTTGACTTATCTAGACCGAATCTTGAAACAAGATCCTTTGCATATTTTTCTTGAGATAAGTAAATTCCATCCTTATGTTGTTGAATTTGTAATCCTAAAAAGAACTTTAATTCACCAACATTTCTCATTTCAAATTCTTTAGCAAGTGAAACTTGGAAATCCTTTGCAAGCTTCTCTGAAGTTGAATCATAGATGATATCATCTACATAGACTTGAGCAATGACAACATATTTCCCACTCCATTTGGTAAACAAGGTTTTATCAGCTCCGTCTCTTGAAAAACCTTTCCTAATAAGAGAAGTGGTAATTTTTTCAAACCAGGCTCTAGGTGCTTGTTTTAGCCCATATAATGCCTTTTTGATCTTAAGAACATGATCTGGGAAATCAAGGTTTTCAAATCCTTTAGGTTGAGCAACATAGACTTCCTCCTTTAAAATTCCGTTTAGGAATGCGGATTTTATATCCATTTGGAAAAGTTTAACCTTGAGAAAACAAGCATGAGCTAATAAAAGTCTAATGGACTCAAGGCGTGCCACAGGAGCAAAGGTTTCGTCAAAGTCGATACCTTCAATTTGTGAATATCCTTGAGCGACAAGTCTGGCTTTATTTTTGACAATTGTGCCAAATTCATCAGACTTGTTCTTGAATATCCATTTCCTACCAACAATATTAATATTGGAAGGAAAAGGTACAAGTTCCCATACGTCTTGTATTTGAAATTGATTTAACTCTGCATGCATTGCATTCACCCAAAAGGGATCGCTTAGAGCTTCATCAATATTTCTTGGTTCTACTTGTGACAGATAACACCCAAAATTGCAAATATTTTGAAGTTGTCCTCTAGTCTTAGTTGTAGAATCTCTTCTCCCAATAATACTATTGGGATCATGATTCCTTTGAACCCAGAGGTGTCGTGGAGGGACACGTTCTGGTTCGTCAGGAGTAGCCTGATCAGTGCTCTTCTCCTCGTCACTAGAAATATCAGGATCAGCAACAGTTGGGATAACTTCAACTGATTCCGATATTTCTTTGACTTTCTCAATTGTCTCAGTTGGAGGAAATTCAGCAGGAGGATTATCGTGATGAAAATTACTAATATCATCGATTATAACATTAGCAGATTCCATCATGACCTGGGTTCTGATATTAAATACTCGAAAACCACGACTATCAGAAGCATATCCAAGGAAGATACCTTCATCACTTTTGGTATCGAATTTCCCTCTATATTCTCGATCTTTTAAGATGTAGCACTTACTTCTGAACACTCTGAGATAGTGCAAGTTGGGTCTTCTACCGTACCACAACTCATAAGGAGTGTTTAGGGTTTTAGACCGTAGGTAGACACGGTTGATCAAATAGCATGTTGTGAAGACAGCTTCTCCCCAAAACCTTAAAGGTAAGTTTTTGTTATGGAGCATTACCATGGTCATTTCCTGAATGTTTTGTTTTTTATTTCTGCAACTCCATTAGGTTCGAGGAGTAATAGGTAGATAATATTGTTGAATAATTCCCGGGTTCGTCACAAAACTCAAACACCTTAGTGTCTTTTAATTAGAGTTCCACGGTCGCTCCTAATTTTCTTTAGTTTGCGACCTTGTTCATTCGGTATTCTATTAACAATAATCTTAAATTCATCAAGGGTTTCATTCTTATGAGATAGAATGCAACCCAAGTGAATCTAGTGTAATCATATACCATAACCAAAGCATACTTCTTTCCATCAATCGTGGGTTGTTGAATAGGTCCGAAGAGATCCGTATGAATTAAATCAAGTAGAGCTTTCGTGAGAATATCTCGAGATGATTTATGGTGAACTTTCGTTTGTTTACCCTTTTGACAGGCACAACATACACCTTCAATCTTTGCATTTATTTTGGGAACGCCTCTAACAAGTTCTTTATTAATGATCTTGGTTAGAAGACGATAGTTGATGTGACCAAAACGCTCATGCCAAAGATGTGTAGATTCCACCTTAGTCAAATTACAAAAATTGCTGAACTGAGTATCCAGAAAATAACAGTTGTTTTTACCACGAATTCTCTGAAAAATTACTTTCCCAGTTTTTTCTACAATGTCACATCCATTTACATTGAAGACAACTCGATAGACTTTGTCAAAAATTTGACTAATAGAAAGAAGATTTGCAGTCATACCTTTTACGTATACTACATCATAGATTTCATGAACGCCGGGTAGTTTGATCGTCCCCTTCTTGCTTATGTAGCAACAACTCCCATCCAAATGTTACTGGTCCTCCTTCATAGTCGTTTGAAGAAACAAACCATGTGAGATCACCTGTCATATGTCTGCTACATCCACTGTCAAGAAACCATTGAAAGGGTGATGTTGATTTTAAAGCAAAAGCTCCCATACTATTAGTACTTTCCTGTTTAGGGTTTCCTAATAGTTTTGTACGTCCTTTTAGGGAAGCACTAAGTTGTTTAGTTTTCGTATGAAGATTACTTGCAACTTTCAGGCTTTTTTGGAAGGACATACAAGTATGTTGAAAGTGATTGGAGGAGTCACAAAATAAACATGGGCCAACACCTTTAGAGAAGTTCTGAGTCATATCATTTTTCACAACACTCGAACGTTGTTTATTATCCGAATTACGACTGTTCTTCAGAGAGGAACAACTGGAGTTATTCGTATCCATCAAAGGGGTTTTGACAGGTTTCAAATCCTTAAGCATTGCAATTTCTGTTATAAGATCAGAGTTGATCCTGATTTGTTCATCCAACTTTTTCTAGAGAATGACCAGTTTATTATAACTTCTTCTACGATTGATTTTTAATCCTGGTCAAGCGTTAGTAGAGACTTTACTGTCCATAGAGTCATATCGCTACAACCACATACTTGTAAGGTCTTGAACGTGTTTGCCTGCTCTGATACCAATTGAAAAAGCGGGGGTACAACAACCACACCCAATATTTCGCTTAGCAATCTGTATGGACAAACTCCAATATACTTTTAAGAGAATCAACAAGACTCAATCTATACAAAGTATATCAAAGAGTTATATCTCTCTTTCTCGATTCAATTCTTTCTCAAGCAAATAGAAATCTGCGAGTCTAATTGAATACAAGAGAAATCACTTGAACGGTACCAAAGACCAATGTTCAAGGATCAATCAATTTTAATCAACAACCAAAGGTCGGATTTCCAATTGATTGATTCAAACGCACAACCTGTGATATTTCAATTATATAACAAAATATAATGCGGAATACAAATAACACAGACACCAGAATTTTGTTAACGAGGAATCCGTAAATGCAGAAAATCTCCGGGACCTATTCCAGATTGAACACCACACTGTATTAAGCTGCTACAGACACTAGCCTACTACAAACTAACTTCGGCCTGGACTGTGGTTTAACCCCAATCAATCTCACACTGATTAAAGGTATAGTTGCGCTCCTTACGTCTCTGATCCCAACAGGATACTACACACTTGATTCCCTTAGCTGATCTCACCCACAACTAAGAGTTGCTACGACCCTAAGTTGAAGACTTTAATAAACAAATCTGTATCACACAGAAAAGTCTATAGAATAGATAAATCTGTCTCCAACAGATAAACCTACAGGTTTTGTTCCGTCTTTTGATAAATCAAGGTGAACATGAACCAATTGATAACCCGGACTTATATTCCCGAAGAACAGCCTAGTATTATCAATCACCTCAAAATAATCCTAATCGACGCAGAAAAAAAAGATATTGTGGAATCACAAACGATGAGACGAAGCTGTTTGTAATTACTTTTCTATCTTGCCTATCGGAGATAAAGATCTCAAGCCAATCATTACGATTGTACTCAAAACGATAGAATCAGCAAGATCAGATCACACAACTACGAGAAAGTTGTATCGGTCTGGCTTCACAATCCCAATGAAGTCTGTAAGTCGATAACCTGGTTTAAGAAGAAAACCTAAGGTTAAAGGATAATCGACTCTAGCTAATACAACTAGTATCACACGGAAGGTGTGGGGATTAGGTTTCCCAGTTGCTAGAGTTCTCCCTTATATAGACTTTCAAATCGGGGTTTGCAATCAATGTTAGCTTGGTAACAAAGCATTCAATATTCACCGTTAGATGAAAACTCGATTAGATTCAAGCTAATAACTTTCAACCGTTAGATCGAAAACTTAGCTTGTTACACACAAATGAAATGTACTATTTTGGGTCTATGTAACCGTAACCAAACATGAACATTTGTTGGTTCAACAATAGTTAACCAAATGGTTAGCCATATGATCACTTTCATATCAACCATATTCTTCTTCACCATAACTAATTCAAATGACTCAAATGAACTAGTTAGAGAGTTGTTCAATTGCAAGGAAATCTTACGTAACTACACAAGACACAATCGAAGCAAAAAAGATTTGATTCACTCGAATCGGTTCATGAACTATATAGCCACGGTTTGCATTTTGCATTCCTTATTTTTTATAAATGAGTTCACAAACAATCGTTTTTAGATATAACTCACTCAAGTTCGCAAACTTAGTTCGCGGACTGGGTTTGTGGACTTAGCTCACGGCTCTGATTTTGGATCTCTTGATCAACAAAGTTCGCAAACTTCGGTTCAAGGAAACAAGGACTTATACATATATGTGTTTCCACACAATGCTTATATCCAACATTGGTTATATGATCTAAACTCTCATTTCAATCATTGAAACATTCTTAGAGGACATTTCGTCAAAGTAAGCAATTTCCAAAGTGATTGAAACGTGTCATGACTTTCGTCACTAGGTAAAGATGAACTTGGCCAAAGCAAAAGCTTTCCAACATATATTTCGAGAAATAGATAGGCGAGATAAACTAGGCTCGAAATAGCAAATGTGTATAATCAAAGTCTATATAGCAAAACGACTTTTGTCTCAAAATAGGAGATAAAGTATATATACTTTTGAGTGATAGATAGGTTCAAGTCTCCACATACCTTTTAATCGATGAAGATCCACCAGTTCCTTGAGTAGTCCTTCGTCTTGTATGATGATCGCCATGGAGTTCTTGAGCTCAACTACACTTTCTATCCTAGTCTGAGACTTAGCTATAGTAAACTAGAAGTCAAGACTTATAGTTTTGATCACTAACATTGACAAACATGCTTGAGATAGCAACGCATGCGAGTTCGACCGAGCAATGCTTTAACAATCTCCCCCTTTGTCAATTTTAGTGACAAAACTATCAATACATATGAAATACAAAAATAAATGAATTAACTTTTGTAGATCCTATTCCACATGCCTAATCTTCAACATTACTTGAAATCTTCGTCACTTCCAAGTACTCCAATGATCCCAAAGGTTGTAAGTTAAGCATCATCGTTGTTGAAAATCCGTAGCTATAACAACGATAAAACAAGAGTTCTCAATCATTGTTATACAGTGTCATAGTATCATTATATAGTATCAAATTTTAATTGCTTCATAACTTCGACAACTATACTATGGTGATATGTATCACTCCCCCTTAGTCAATACTCCATCTCACATGGAAACCACTCCCCCTTACATAATGATCCGAAAACCATATGTATTTGTAATGTGAACTACATATTAATCCTCCCCCTTTTTGTCAATAAAATTGGCAAAGGTACGAAAACGGGATCCTAATGAAATTTCCGAAAGAGACATTTCATGACCAAAAGAAAGCACATATCATCTTATTTAGATGCAATCATATAGCCGAAGCTAAATGCATTCATCAAGGAGTTTATACAGATTCAAGATAACCCCTATAATATTCCACAGCCGCACTCCCTACAAAGATTTGGCAATTAAACACAAGTTCAATTAAGAACTCTCCCCCATAATATGTCATTCCCGAAAGAAAAACAAGAGCGACGTTAATTTCAAAAGAAAAGAAGGATTTCTTTGGACACAACACACTAAAATAGAACCTGACAGAAAATCAACCTACGGAAACAAATGCAGAATTGAAGTAAACACTTACTGGAGTTTCAAACTCAATTGACCAAAAGATCGAGATAAGCACAAGGGCAAGAGTTATGGAACCAACTAATGAACCAAAACAACACCAATAGACTGTCATAAGTGTTGAAATGCAGCAGTGTCTAATGGTTTCGTGAGAATGTCAGCCAACTGTTGTTCGGAAGGCACAAATTCCATATTGATGATACCATTTTCATAGAGATCTCGAATAAAATGGTACCTTATATCAATGTGATTAGTTCTTGAGTGCTCAACATGATTCTCGATTGATTCGAATCGCGCTAGAGTTATCACAAAAGATCTTCATTATTCCAGTATCAATTCCGTAATTAGTCAGCATTTGTTTCATCCATAGAAGTTGAGTATAACATGACCCAGCAACAATATACTCTGCTTCACATGTAGACAGGGATTGTGAATTTTGTTTTTTGTTATGCGAAGCCACAAGATTCAGTCCTACATAGTAGAATCCCCCTGACGTACTTTTTCTGTCTTCTACACATCCTGCCCAATCGGCATCTGAATAAGCAGAAAGGTCAGTGTTAGTATCAAAAGTGTAGGATAGACCATACCCGACTGTGTGATTGACATATCGTATGATCCTTTTTGCAGCTGCAAGATGAGATTCCTTTGGATTAGCCTAAAATCTGGCACAACAACCAACATTAAAAGAAATATCAGGTCTAGTGGCTGCAAGATATAAAAGGCTACCAATAATAGATCGATATAACTTTTGATCCACTTTTACTCCTTTCTCATCTCTGTGCAGTTTACCATTAGTGGGCATAGGTGTCAGTTTCGGAGTTGACTTATCTAGACCGAATCTTGAAACAAGATCCTTTGCATATTTTTCTTGAGATAAGTAAATTCCATCCTTATGTTGTTGAATTTGTAATCCTAAAAAGAACTTTAATTCACCAACATTTCTCATTTCAAATTCTTTAGCAAGTGAAACTTGGAAATCCTTTGCAAGCTTCTCAGAAGTTGAATCATAGATGATATCATCTACATAGACTTGAGCAATGACAACATATTTCCCACTCCATTTGGTAAACAAGGTTTTATCAGCTCCGTCTCTTGAAAAACCTTTCCTAATAAGAGAAGTGGTAATTTTTTCAAACCAGGCTCTAGGTGCTTGTTTTAGCCCATATAATGCCTTTTTGATCTTAAGAACATGATCTGGGAAATCAAGGTTTTCAAATCCTTTAGGTTGAGCAACATAGACTTCCTCCTTTAAAATTCCGTTTAGGAATGCGGATTTTATATCCATTTGAAAAAGTTTAACCTTGAGAAAACAAGCATGAGCTAATAAAAGTCTAATGTACTCAAGGCGTGCCACAGGAGCAAAGGTTTCGTCAAAGTCGATACCTTCAATTTGTGAATATCCTTGAGCGACAAGTCTGGCTTTATTTTTGACAATTGTGCCAAATTCATCAGACTTGTTCTTGAATATCCATTTCGTACCAACAATATTAATATTGGAAGGAAAAGGTACAAGTTCCCATACGTCTTGTATTTGAAATTGATTTAACTCTGCATGCATTGCATTCACCCAAAAGGGATCGCTTAGAGCTTCATCAATATTTCTTGGTTCTACTTGTGACAGATAACACCCAAAATTGCAAATATTTTGAAGTTGTCCTCTAGTCTTAGTTGTAGAATCTCTTCTCCCAATAATACTATTGGGATCATGATTCCTTTGAACCCCGGAGGTGTCGTGGAGGGACACGTTCAGTTCGTCGGGAAGTAGCCTTTGATCAGTGCTCTTCTCCTCGTCACTAGAAATATCGGGATCAGCAACGGTTGGGATAACTTCAATCGATTCCGATATTTCTTTGACTTTCTCAATTGTCTCGGTTGGAGGAAATTCAGCGGAGGATTATCGTGATGAAAATTACTAATATCATCGATTATAACATTTAGATTCCATCATGACACTGGTTACGATATTAAATACTCGAAAACCACGACTATCGAAGCATATCCAAGGAAGATACCTTCATCACTTTTGGTATCAATTCCCTCTCTATTCTCGATCTTTTAAGATGTAGCACTTACTTCTGAACACTCTGAGATAGTGCAAGTTGGGTCTTCTACCGTACCACAACTCATAAGGAGTGTTTAGGGTTTTAGACCGTAGGTAGACACGGTTGATCAAATAGCATGTTGTGAAGACAGCTTCTCCCCAAAACCTTAAAGGTAAGTTTTTGTTATGGAGCATTACCCTGGCCATTTCCTGAATGTTTCTGTTTTTTATTTCTGCAACTCCATTAGGTTCAGGAGTAATAGGTAGATAATATTGTTGAATAATTCCCAGTTCGTCACAAAACTCAAACACCTTAGTGTCTTTTAATTCAGTTCCACGGTCGCTCCTAATTTTCTTTAGTTTGCGACCTTGTTCATTCTGTATTCTATTAACAATAATCTTAAATTCATCAAGGGTTTCATTCTTATGAGATAGAATGCAACCCAAGTGAATCTAGTGTAATCATCTGCCATAACCAAAGCATACTTCTTTCCATCAATCGTGGGTTGTTGAATAGGTCCGAAGAGATCCGTATGAATTAAATCAAGTGGAGCTTTCGTGAGAATATCTCGAGATGATTTATGGTGAACTTTCGTTTGTTTACCCTTTTGACAGGCACAACATACACCTTCAATCTTTGCATTTATTTTGGGAACGCCTCTAACAAGTTCTTTATTAATGATCTTGGTTAGAAGACGATAGTTGATGTGACCAAAACGCTCATGCCAAAGATGTGTAGATTCCACCTTAGTCAAATTGCAAAAATTGCTGAACTGAGTATCCAGAAAATAACAGTTGTTTTTACCACGAATTCTCTGAAAAATTACTTTCCCAGTTTTTTCTACAATGTCACATCCATTTACATTGAAGACAACTCGATAGACTTTGTCACAAATTTGACTAATAGAAAGAAGATTTGCAGTCATACCTTTTACGTATACTACATCATAGATTTCATGAACGCCGGGTAGTTTGATCGTCCCCTTCTTGCTTATGTAGCAACAACTCCCATCCAAATGTTACTGGTCCTCCTTCATAGTCGTTTGAAGAAACAAACCATGTGAGATCACCTGTCATATGTCTGCTACATCCACTGTCAAGAAACCATTGAAAGGGTGATGTTGATTTTAAAGCAAAAGCTCCCATACTATTAGTACTTTCCTGTTTAGGGTTTCCTGATAGTTTTGTACGTCCTTTTAGGGAAGCACTAAGTTGTTTAGTTTTCGTATGAAGATTACTTGCAACTTTCAGGCTTTTTTGGAAGGACATACAAGTATGTTGAAAGTGATTGGAGGAATCACAAAATAAACATGGGCCAACACCTTTAGAGAAGTTCTGAGTCATATCAGTTTTCACAACACTCGAACGTTGTTTATTATCCGAATTACGACTGTTCTTCAGAGAGGAACAACTGGAGTTATTCGTATCCATCAAAGGGGTTCTGACAGGTTTCAAATCCTTAAGCATTGCAATTTCTGTTATAAGATCAGAGTTGATCCTGATTTGTTCATCCAACTTTTTCTGGAGAATGACCAGTTTATTATAACTTCTTCTACGATTGATTTTTAATCCTGGTCAAGCGTTAGTAGAGACTTTACTGTCCATAGAGTCATATCGCTACAACCACATACTTGTAAGGTCTTGAACGTGTTTGCCTGCTCTGATACCAATTGAAAAAGCGGGGGTACAACAACCACACCCAATATTTCGCTTAGCAATCTGTATGGACAAACTCCAATATACTTTTAAGAGAATCAACAAGACTCAATCTATACAAAGTATATCAAAGAGTTATATCTCTCTTTCTCGATTCAATTCTTTCTCAAGCAAATAGAAATGCGAGAGTCTAATTGAATACAAGAGAAATCACTTGAACAGTACCAAAGACCAATGTTCAAGGATCAATCAATTTTAATCAACAACCAAAGGTCGGATTTCCAATTGATTGATTCAAACGCACAACCTGTGATATTTCAATTATATAACAAAATATAATGCGGAATACAAATAACACCACTACAAGAAAATTGAGCTTTAGGGACTACTTGGATTCGGTTGGTACAGGGCCATTTTTAGTGTTTAGAGATCTATAGCAACCAACATGGCAACAGATAGGCTTTGTGGCTGAAGGCTTATTTGCTGGAGACCTGTACCAACCATGTTGCTGGAATAGGTGTCTTTCAACTATTATTAAGCGACTCAAGTCGAAGTTGGCATAAACATTCATTAACCGTTAGCTTTCGTTGGTAAAGCACATAAATCGTTCGTCGCTGAAATATTTAACCCACACATATATTAGTGGCTTGAGACTTAAACATTGTTGGTAGAGGTGGCCATTATACAACGGTTTCAGCGGCTACAAGGTTTAACTGGCGGAATATTAGTTGTTGCGGGTGCTGGTGAAGGGTTGGATCCGCTATCTGTCTTGATGGAAGAGAGTTTCTTTGCACTGCATTTTAGTTGCTCAAGAATTTAAGCTTCCGTAATGTCTGTTGGATGAGAATTTCAGCTGATGATTTTGCAGTCGGCTCAAGGGTTATGCCACCACCTTTTTGTTGGTCGAGGTTTCTAGACACCGGTTTTTTGGTTGCATCAAGTGTTGGCTCTGAGTTGGTGAAAAGTTATACACACGGTTAATTCAGCTGCTCATGGGTTTGAGCCATTACAAACTAGTCGGTCAAGGTGCTATTACTGTTGCTCAAAGGCTTGTCCCGTCCACAAATTTGAGTTGCTACTGAGTAGTTTCTCGAGAATATCATGAATAAACATAAACTTCATTTTGATAACAATATTTAACTCATTTAATATTCAACATATATATTCAAAACATCAAACTACACAATATATATAAGACACGTGGCCTTAGCAATGATTGAGTAATGACTGAGAGTCTGGATCTTTATTTAGCTGTGTTCTCACTATATAAATGCCAGGGTATCTGAAGGAACACCTTCTCATGGTGTAGGGATCATCAAGATCCTCAGCTCCAGTGTTCTCTGCAACAGCAATAAGATGGGTTACTCGAGCATTGGTTTGACTAATGCACATACACCCCCATGAAGTGCCCCACGTGTTGAAGTTATTTACGGAAAAATACAAGTACCACTTTCAAAACACTTGCCTACACAAATTCATGGTAAGAACAGAACATTTCAGTACAGTTGTCTTCGCATGCTGATTTGCATCTGTTAAAGAACCAAAAAATCAGAAGTTTTCTTATCATTCGAGTTATGCTTTGAAACCAAGTTAAAGAGATGACTCACATAGACTACGAAATTCAGAATTAGATAAGTTGCATTAGATAAAGCTTAGAAATCCAATGAGCAAGCAATTGATCTGCATCCGCAGCCGTGCCAATTGAAATTTTCAGCTTGAACCAGGGCTTCATCCCCTAGAAAAGCATGAAACTTTTCCCTCCTTGTTGATCTTCTTTAGACCTTCAACATCCATGTACTCAAACTGCTCGATGTTCTTAGCCTGTAATTTGAAATAAGCAAAGTACTATTACACAACCACAGATTCAATTAGGAACTAAGTATACAGATTTAAACAAAAAAAAAAGTTGGAATTGAACTGACAGCTGCAACATACAACTTCTTTAAAGCATCTTCTTGCACATAGGCCCAGCAGGCTCTGTCAATTGCCGAACTTAATTTGCATTGGTTTAACTTGAGGAGGCTCCTCAACCTCTTCTTGCACAACTACATTTTCCTCATTGTTCAGATGATGATGTACTTCAACACCGTTACTCAGCTCCCCCGCAATAGGTTCTATAGTATGTGGCACAGCGAGATCAGTGACATGAGAGGGTTCTGAAAAGAAAAACAATATTCAAGTCCCATCACAGTAAAGAGAAAAGCAGAAAGAAGAATAAAAGAATGAGACCACCAAGTTCTTGAGCTTCTGCTGTAATGCTTTCACTTGTTCCGTTAACCAATACGGGCTTGGGCTTCAGCACTTGCCTCTCTCAGGATACCTCAAAACATCATTCGGAACGTAGTATCCATTTCCCTGTGGGGCCAGGAAAAATGACTGTGAGCTTCCTTCCTGAACATCCTGTTACCTGAACAATTACCCCATCCTTCGAGAGTATTAAACATCTGCAGTTTTTAACTCTGCCGTAATCTGTGGAGTTCAACGACAGGATCTTGTGATTAATGTCCTGGTCAAAAGCAACATTTCAAGTCAACCAATTGAGAATGACAACAATAAAACAGCAAAAGAATGAAGTGAAAGCATCAGCACTGATTAAGAGATGTATAAACTAAAATAAATCAAATTTTGATTGTTCTTCAAGCACTAGCGATTGGCCTTATCACCGGTAAGTTAACAACCAATAAACAGTCCCCAATGATTGCCATATTACGTAATGTTTCTTTCTTACTGCTAAATCAATGACATTATATTTGGTTACTAGCTAATTAGACAGGACAGTAAAGAGATAGCAACACACGGAATTAAACAAGGCTTCAGAATCCACCGGTCCCAAAAGACTCAATCAAATGTTAAGTCACTATTCCACATGCATTTTAATCAGTAATTGAGCTAACTTAGGCCTTAGAGAACTTACATCCATGGTTTACACTGTTGACATAATACCATCTGGCCCTGGTCGTCTTTAAAACACTCAAATCCCCTGTAAACCAGTTCCAGATATTGCTGAAGGATGTGATAGTACAGCTCCGTGAAAGCATTCCCAACTATTTGAATATTTGGTACAACCACCACAGGAGTTTGTTCCACATCATTGTACACGTATAAGCTCAGAGAACAGATTAGAAAGACTTCGCACATACTTGAGGCTTTTTGGACTATTCTGGCAGTTTCTTTCGATGTGGCCTTCATCTCCACATTGGTAACACTTATTCTTCCAGTTTCCAGCTTTACAATCCCGTGCCCAATGACCATCAAGACCATAGTTGAAGCAACGGCCTCCTCCAGCCACCTCCACCACCACCTTTACATGACCCCATGAATGCAATTGGCAAAAATAAGTTAGCTACTTTGGCCAAAGGACCAATAATCCAGCATATTAGCATCTGAGACGTCATAGAAAACTAATTTTTTGTATCGCAATTAAATTGGACGAAACCAAAACTTGTTCCAACACAAAATTTTCGTATCACCAACAAAGGTGACAGAATAGGTTTCGTCGACAAAAAAAAAATGAAACAAAATTAGATGAAACCAAAACTTGTTTCAACATAAAATTATCTATCACCAACAAGATTGGTTTCGTCGACATAAACTCGAAAAAACAATGAAACAAAATTAGATGAAACCAAAACGGGTTTCAACAAAAAACTATTACATCGCCAACAAAATACGGTTTCGTCCACAAGGAGAAAAAAAAGTAACAAAATCAGATGAAAAAATTGATCAAGAATATAGCTTCAAAACCTTACCCCTTTTGCAAATTCAACTATAATTCGAATGCCACTGACATCATGGCCATCTAAGAATATTATTACGTCATCAGCATCCCTTCGGTCACTAAATTCCTACAACAAGTACATCTTCTGGTACTTGGCTTGCTCTCTCCTGAAATTGCTTTTATTTCATCAAGTTCAGCCTGCAATCAAGGAACAATTATGTCATTAACCCATTTTTGGTAGAATCGAAGACCTACAATCAATGGACTCCACTAGGAAAGCAAGCACTGACCAGGTAGGAGTATCAATTATTCTGTCACTAAATAATATGTGAACAATGAGATTCATTGGACGACCTGTCAAAAAAAAACATATCAATTCCATGAACCCCTAAACCAGAATAACACTTTCGGAAATCAGTTCAAGTATCATACCTCTCCCTTTGGTTATTGATGAATATCATCTTCGTGTTGAGTGGTTAAAAACGAAATCAAACTAAGGAGTTCATAAGAACCAGCCATGGTGCATCCATTACCTTCTAGGCCATGTTCTCTGGATGCTTGAAGACCCTGATAACCTGCAGTGCAACAAAGCATTCATATCTCAGTATCATAGGAACAAAATAAGCCCTTGTAGTAAGAAAGTTTTGCCAACGCCGCGACCTTTCCTAATCAGAAAAGTAAGACGATATGATGTGATACCTTAACAGCAATGGACTTTTAGGCAGTGCCCATCATTAGTAACCTAGACAACACTTTCAAAGCTCAAGATGTCTGCCTTATTAAGTTTTATGATTCATTACTAAGCTAGAATATAAAAATTAATGGATGCACTTTCAAAGCTCAAGATGCCCGCCTTATTAATTTATATGATTCATTCCCAAACCAGCTGAAATGGTGGTATGAGCTGCAAACAGTTGAAGTTGGCATACAAGTTGAGGTGGTTTTGGAATTTTGTCGAACACACCTTGCAAGTGTGGTTTGGGTGATGAAGAGGTCTCAACTGTTGGCGTTTGCGCCACCATTTACAGCTTCTTTTTACCTTCAAAGTCTTACTCAATGGATAGCATTTTTGCGATAAACCCATGCTCCCATATTACTCAATCAACGATCCGGATTTCATCACTTCAAAAATGGTAAGAAACCTTCAAACATCATTTAAACGGCAGCAATAAGTGGTCTTCCACTAAGTTAATGTATAGGTAAAAGAAGGAAAGACAAACAAATTGAAACAGTAATTTACTAAAAATCCTAAAATTGAAACCTTATTCACATAAAATCCCTAAATTGAAAACTTAATTTTAAAGAAAATCTTCAAATTGAAATCCTAATTCCATACATAATGAAACCCTACACAAAACAGTAACAGATTCAAGTTCTTTTTTTAGGAAAAAAAAATTCAGTCAAAAAGCCAAAACCCAAACTTGCAGCTTCATTTATATAAGTAACAAACCGATCAAAAATATAAAAACAAGAAGTTAGGGTTTCGCAAATCTAACCTGGAAATCAATTCATGGAAACCAATTTTTGTTCTTCATGTTTAACTGAATCCCCAAGTTTTGAAACAAAACTTAACTTCTCTATTAAGAAGAATCTTCGATCAACAAACCATAACCATCTTCTCCCATTCATTAGCACTAGTTTTCTTCTGAGGCTTTTTAGAGCGAGAGGCAAAGACGAGAAAAATGAGAGAGACCAAATGAAAACCCTAGACTAGTTTTCTCCCGCAGATGGAAAGATAAGATTTCATAAACACGTGTAATAAGCTGGTCGACTTAATCTTCACCCGTTGATTAATAAAATACGTGGACGGTCAATGATGTTATTTTCGTATTCCATTACCTTCTACTATACCCTGTAGTTGTCAAACTCTCGTGGCTGAAAACTACTAACAACGCCAACAATTCGATGGTTGGTTGAGGTGTCTACTGATAGGTAGTTTCGTGGGTAAGATGAGTGGCAAAAGATATGTACCTTCCATGGTATGTTTTGGTTGCCCAAACATGATGGTTGGAGGTTAATAACAACAAAGACGATATTTCGGTGGTTAAGTTGTTCATGCTAAAGCCTTCCACCCACTATCGTTCTGGAAAACCTGTGGTTAGACATTTTAAGCCCATAGGAGTTGTTTTTAGTTACAAACGATTGTTGCTGAAGAATTCCACCAACTGTAGTTGGTAAGAAAATAGTCGTTAAAGCCAAGTTTTCTTGTAGTGCACAGACACCAGAATTTTGTTAACGAGGAAGCCGTAAATGCAGAAAATCTCCGGGACCTATTCCAGATTGAACACCACACTGTATTAAGCTGCTACAGACACTAGCCTACTACAAACTAACTTCGGCTGGGTGTGGTTTAACCCCAATCAATCTCACCTTTGATTAAAGGTATAGTTGCGCTCCTTACGTCTCGATCCCAACAGGATACTACACACTTGATTCCCTTAGCTGATCTCACCCACAACTAAGAGTTGCTACGACCCTAAGTTGAAGACTTTAATAAACAAATCTGTATCACACAGAAAAGTCTATAGAATAGATAAATCTGTCTCCAACAGATAAACCTACAGGTTTTGTTCCGTCTTTTGATAAATCAAGGTGAACATGAACCAATTGATAACCCGGACTTATATTCCCGAAGAACAGCCTAGTATTATCAATCACCTCAAAATAATCCTAATCGACCTTGAAAAAAAAAAGATATTGTGGAATCACAAACGATGAGACGAAGCCGTTTGTAATTACTTTTCTATCTTGCCTATCGGAGATAAAGATCTCAAGCCAATCATTACGATTGTACTCAAAACGATAGAATCAAGAAAGATCGGATCACACAACTACGAGAAAGTTGTATCGGTGCAGCTTCACAATCCCAATGAAGTCGTAAGTCGATAACTTTGGTTTAAGAAGAAAACCTAAGGTTAAAGGATAATCGACTCTAGCTAATACAACTAGTATCACACGGAAGGTGTGGGGATTAGGTTTCCCAGTTGCTAGAGTTCTCCCTTATATAGACTTTCAAATCAGGGTTTGCAATCAATGTTAGCTTGGTAACAAAGCATTCAATATTCGCCGTTAGATGAAAACCTGATTAGATTCAAGCTAATAACTTTCAACCGTTAGATCGAAAACTTAGCTTGTTACACACAAATGAAATGTACTATTTTGGGTCTATGTAACCGTAACCAAACATGAACATTTGTTGGTTCAACAATAGTTAACCAAATGGTTAGCCATATGATCACTTTCATATCAACCATATTCTTCTTCACCATAACTAATTCAAATGACTCAAATGAACTAGTTAGAGAGTTGTTCAATTGCAAGGAAATCTTACGTAACTACACAAGACACAATCGAAGCAAAAAAGATTTGATTCACTCGAATCGGTTCATGAACTATATAGCCACGGTTTGCATTTTGCATTCCTTATTTTTTATAAATGAGTTCACAAACAATCGTTTTTAGATATAACTCACTCAAGTTCGCAAACTTAGTTCGCGGACTGGGTTTGTGGACTTAGCTCACGGCTCTGATTCCGGTTCTTTTGATCAACAAAGTTCGCAAACTTCGGTTCAAGGAAACAAGGACTTATACATATATGTGTTTCCACACAATGCTTATATCCAACATTGGTTATATGATCTAAACTCTCATTTCAATCATTGAAACATTCTTAGAGGACATTTCGTCAAAGTAAGCAATTTCCAAAGTGATTGAAACGTGTCATGACTTTCGTCACTAGGTAAAGATGAACTTGGCCAAAGCAAAAGCTTTCCAACATATATTTGAGAAATAGATAGGCGAGATAAACTAGGCTCGAAATAGCAAATGTGTATAATCAAAGTCTATATAGCAAAACGACTTTTGTCTCAAAATAGGAGATAAAGTATATATACTTTTGAGTGATAGATAGGTTCAAGTCTCCACATACCTTTTAATCGATGAAGATCCACCAGTTCCTTGAGTAGTCCTTCGTCTTGTATGATGATCGCCATGGAGTTCTTGAGCTCAACTACACTTTCTATCCTAGTCACGAGACTTAGCTATAGTAAACTAGAAGTCAAGACTTATAGTTTTGATCACTAACATTGACAAACATGCTTGAGATAGCAACGCATGCGAGTTCGACCGAGCAATGCTTTAACAATCTCCCCTTTGTCAATTTTAGTGACAAAACTATCAATACATATGAAATACAAAAATAAATGAATTAACTTTTGTAGATCCTATTCCACATGCCTAATCTTCAACATTACTTTAAATCTTCGTCACTTCCAAGTACTCCAATGATCCCAAAGGTTGTAAGTTAAGCATCATCGTTGTTGAAAATCCGTATCTATAACAACAAGAAAACAAGAGTTCTCAATCATTGTTATACAGTGTCATAGTATCATTATATAGTATCAAAGTTCAATTGCATCATAACTTGGAAAACAATACTATGGTGATATGTATCACTCTCCCTTAGTCAATACTCCATCTCACATGGAAACCACTCCCCCTTACATAATGATCCGAAAACCATATGTATTTGTAGTGTGAACTACATATTAATTCTCCCCTTTTTGTCAATAAAATTGGCAAAGGTATGAAAACGGGATCCTAATAAAATTTCCGAAAGAGACATTTCATGACCAAAAGAAAGCACATATCATATTATTTAGATGCAATCATATAGCCGAAGCTAAATGCATTCATCAAGGAGTTTATATAGATTCAAGATAACCCCTATAATATTCCACAGCCGCACTCCCCATAAAGATTTGGCAATTAAACACAAGTTCAATTAAGAACTTGATGAGTGCATAATTCTTATATATTTACCACTCAAAATTATATTTATTAGTTTCGATTTTTATACATATTTAATAATTTTGTATTTTTGCAGTGTTTAAATAAATAAAGCTCTCTTGGACCAAAATGTCGAACTTTGCTGATAAAATGGAGGAAATGGATCAATATATCTCAATATATTGATGGACAAACAAGGAGCAGGTGCTTATGTTGTATACCAATGATGCACGGGAGCTTAAGTTAAGGGAGAGCATTGGCTTTATTGTATTTGGAACGTAAAAGAGGATGGAGAACAAAAGACAGCATACACCGGACTTTGGAAGAGGCATGCATGGAATTAAACAATTAAGGAAAGTGGAGATTTGGAGGTCCACTTCCATTATCAAACATGCAAGCACGTGAAAGAAATGTTTATGTCGACATCATGTTAGAATTTCCATATTTTGTTCCTCATGACCACCACTTAATAAGCTAAAGAGAATGAATGGACCAATAAGATGTAAGGAAGTGAACACTTGTCACCCATTCATTGGTTAGTGACGTGGAGGGAAATTCAAAATAGGAAAGTTACATTTTGGAACTTCTATAAGTACGATCAAAATATCAGTTTGAGGGGGAGTTCCGTAGGGGGGGCGAGACCACTGTTTTTACATTAGTTTTGGTTTCGTTTTTGTAATGGAAAGCTAGCTCTCTCTATTGGGATGACGAAAGAAGCCATATTTCATGCGTGTGGTAACTATATTTAATTCTTTCATGACTTTTTGCATGGATTGTTAATTTTTTTTATGGTTTTTATTGAATGGTTGTGATTTCAATTGATGGGTTATACTTAGGTTAAGTCTTTTGATATCCCATGCTTTAGATATACAGTCGTTGCTTTTCAAAAATCTACCTTGGCAAAACATAGAGTCAATATTTTATTATTATTTGAGCTATAATTGTCTAGAATAAATATATGAATCGCATGAATGAATTTTATGGTGGAATCCGAAGTCCCAGTTCTCTCGATATTTCGTGACAAACTTGTGTATATATTTTCTTTGTTTTTAGTATTTTCTGAAACCAAATCTTTACAAGTCTGAGTGAACGACAATCTTACTACCACTTTCTACAACTTGTTAAAATCACATCAATTTTTGGCGCCGCCGACGCGGACTTGTATTTAGATTTGTTTTAGGTTTATTTTTATTTATTTTTGTTCTTTTTTACGCCTTTGGTATTCTTTTGATTCTTTTCAGATTTGGAGCGAAGCTACGAGGAAAGAAAAGGTGCTATAAAAGGAAAGCATCGCCAAAGAAGGAAAGAAAAGAGGAGTCCAAGGAGTGAAGAAGATTTTGTACATAATTAGTTTATTTAGGTTTTATTTCTTTTTATTTTTAGAAACTGTAAATAGGGTTGCATTTTTGTAATTTTTCTTTTATTTTTGGACTTTTTGGACTTTATTTTTCTGGACTTGGACATTATTTTTAAATCCCTAAGGAAGGGTTGAGGTTAAATATAAACTCTTTGCAGGGAAGGACGACAGTTACGATACTGTCTCGGCCCCTCGGGTTCGTACACTGACATCGGAGTCGGTGGCCTGAGTCGACTTCAACGGTTCATCGCCCGTCTGGTACGGGAGGTAAGACTCTATCCACCCACGAATCCCTGTCAGTGGGTTTTATTTTGTGTGACAACTCACACCCCTGCGAATAGAATGTCGAACTGGTATAATAATAGCCAATACAACGAATATCCGACTGAGTTTCAAAGTGGACGTTACTACTTTGACCATAGTGTGAATAGTGGTTGGGAACATCAGCCTTTTCAAGGTTATGGCTCATACCATGATGAGACCAATTACTATTCACATGAATACCGGTCATACGAGCAAAATTCCTATAATTCCTATTCTCTAGATGAAGCACGTAGGATACTTGAGTCAACGCGTAAGTTAACTGAGTCAACACGTGAGTTTGCTGAGACAACACGTAGGTTAGAGTTAGAGACGGAAGAAAGAATTGCTCGAATTACTCTTGATTGCCAATACATTCTTTCCAATATCACCCGTGAAAATGAGGACAATTTTTATAATCAGGATGACGAGGTTAGAATTGGTAACACTACATGTTTAGATGAGGTTCAACCATTTTCATGTTATTATAATGATGATTATGATGAGGATAGTGTTGATGAAGAATCTGAAATATTTAGGCATAGTGATCAGGAATTTGTTACTCCAACTGAGCTTTATAATCAAGATAATAATGTTATTTCTAGTTCGAATCCAAATAATTTTAATAATTATTCACCTATTCAAAAGGACGAGGATTTGACTAGAGATACCCACGTTTTAGACGATGTAGTACTTCCTTTTTACGAAGCCGATGATAGTTTTGAGGAACGAGTTTATTCTGAGAACATTGTTTTAGAGTCTAACGGTTTAGAAACATTAGTCTTAGAAGATGAACTCGTAGAGCTTTCAAATATGATGAGTGAGGATGCACCTTCCGATTATAACTTAGAAGAAGCAATTGACCATTTTGGATTAGATGATCTAGAAATTAGGGAAATTGTAGATAGTCTATCTAGAGACACCCAAAACTCTAAGTTTGGGGGTGATTATCATTCTCCACGTGCTTTACCTTTAGCTCTTGTAGAGATCCCTCACTTGGGACTTGACATATGTGCCTCAACCATTTTAAAAGATTATCTTCATACACGTTTTCCTGAACCTAGTGATGTCCATAAGGAAGTTCAGTTGTTAGAAACCCATCCTCTGTTGATGTGGTTAGCTTGAGGCTATGATACCCAGATTGATTTTGTTTTCCCACCAAATATTTTTCAACCAATTGTGGGAATGTATGAATTTCAAATGTGTCAGATTATTAAGTTACGAGACCAAACCTAATTATTTTAGGAGAATAGAAACGACACATTTGCTTAAGATTGACCGCCAGTTTCATCGTGGTCAATTGTGTGAGTCAAACCTGATTGACTTTACGGATCCACAGTTATTTAGGTTATTATTATGTGCTTCTAAGTTTTTACTTGAGTATTTTCAGACTCTAATACCTAAATCGGATCTTAGCCTCGAGGAAATCCAACCCATGAAAATATTTTATTTGGACCCAGTTATAGAACCTGAACCTGAACCACGGCTAGATGTAGTTGTCTTAAACAGAAACTAGACAAGGGTGTGCTCTATTTGTTCATTTTCTTGGCATGTTGCGATTCCTTTTACTTGTGATAGCTCTATTTGGTTTTGATGACCCACGAAATTAGGCTATTACTTTATGATTTTATAAGGTGACTAATCCTTCCTTAGTCCATTTGAAGACTTTAAACTTAGCACTTCTTGGGAGGTAACCCAACATTCATGCGACACGGTAATATCTTTCCTTATCTCTTTTGCTTCAAATGGTAACAGTTTCTCCTTGTTCATGCTTTTAATTTTATCTGTAGAACATTGAGGACAATGTTAGATTTAAGTTTGGGGGTATGGGAGAAACTTTTTAGTTGCATTATTAACTCCAGAGCTTAGAAATTTATGCTTATTAAGGATGGCACTAACCAATCTAAGTGGATGGAAGAATTTTGGTTGTAGGAGTTGAGGAACCAATCTGATTAGATGGCAACATCTAAAGAGTCTATTCATAAAAGCACGAGCTACGGTGTTAGAAATAACATGATAGTTTCACCATATCTCGTTGAGTCCTTTTCACTTCTGTTTTTATTTTGTTTTCTTTTGAAACTATATTTCTCTAAGTGATTAGGTGGGGCCCACGATTCAAGTTGTTACCAATGCTAGGGTGAAATAGAGTGATTGAGATACACAAAAAAAAAAAAAAAAAGAAAAAAGAAATTGAGACCAGACCATCAGACCAACCGGAATAAATTCAATAAAGTCGACCACTGGAACCCTTGTATATGCCAGTTGTGTTGACCTAGAGTTAGGTTTATCGACCACGGGTTCCCTTGTATATGCCAGTGTGTTGATATTAGTCGGACTAGTATCTCGGTCCATTAGGATAGGTTCATCTTGGCGGAGGCCTTGATTGAGATATGGGAAACATCGATCACTTAGTAAACATCAAAACCATCTATGTTTTTCTCTATATCCATATTCTTGATCTATCCATGTGATTAGTTTTGACTCGGGTATTGATGTCCATAGTGCGACTATCTCGAGTAGAGCTCGTGACTTATATATGAATTTTAGTATGCTTGAGTGCAAACTCATGTACAGCAATTGGAATTTCGCATCGGGGTACTTCCTCCCGTAGTCAATAAGTATGCCAACCAAGGAGATTCTTTAGTGCCTTCCAAGGTTCTGCGTAGATAGTTAGGGTCTGGAGTGTAAAGGTTTTATGGGTATATCTCTTGTAAACCCTCCCGAGATTATAACTCGGCCACTAGGGACACCTAGGGTTTTAAAGGCTTATTGCATGCGCTAAATGCAATCGACGATGCCTGCGACAGTGAGTTAGGATTTTATTTTATTAGTTTTGCTCGGGACTAGCAAAATGTAGGTTTGGGGGTGTGATGAGTGCATAATTCTTATATATTTACCACTCAAAATTATATTTATTAGTTTCGATTTTTATACATATTTAATAATTTTGTATTTTTGCAGTGTTTAAATAAATAAAGCTCTCTTGGACCAAAATGTGGAACTTTGATGATAAAATGGAGGAAATGGATCAATATATCTCAATATACTGATGGACAAACAAGGAGCAGGTGCTTATGTTGTATACCAATGATGTACGGGAGCTTAAGTTAAGGGAGAGCATTGGCTTTATTGTATTTGGAACGTAAAAGAGGATGGAGAACAAAAGACAGCATACACCGGACTTTGGAAGAGGCATGCATGGAATTAAACAATTAAGGAAAGTGGAGATTTGGAGGTCCACTTCCATTATCAAACATGCAAGCACGTGAAAGAAATGTTTATGTCGACATCATGTTAGAATTTCCATATTTTGTTCCTCATGACCACCACTTAATAAGCTAAAGAGAATGAATGGACCAATAAGATGTAAGGAAGTGGACACTTGTCACCCATTCATTGGTTAGTGACGTGGAGGGAAAATTCAAAATAGGAAAGTTACATTTTGGAACTTATATAAGTACGATCAAAATATCAGTTTGAGTGGGAGTTCCGTAGGGGGGAGAGACCACTTTGTTTTACATTAGTTTTGGTTTCGTTTTTGTAATGGAAAGCTAGCTCTCTCTATTGGGATGACGGAAGAAGCCATATTTCATGCGTGTGGTAACTATATTTAATTCTTTCATGACTTTTTGCATGGATTGTTAATTTTTTTATGGTTTTTATTGAATGGTTGTGATTTCAATTGATGGGTTATACTTAGGTTAAGTCTTTTGATATCCCATGCTTTAGATATACAGTCGTTGCTTTTTAATAATCTACCTTGGCAAAACATAGAGTCAATATTTTATTATTATTTGAGATATAATTGTCTAGAATAAATATATGAATCGCATGAATGAATTTTATGGTGGAATCCGAAGTCCCAGTTCTCTCGATATTTCGTGACAAACTTGTGTATATATTTTCTTTGTTTTTAGTATTTTCTGAAACCAAATCTTTACAAGTCTGAGTGAACGACAATCTTACTACCACTTTCTACAACTTGTTAAAATCACATCAGAACTCTCCCCCATAATATGTAATTCCCGAAAGAACAACAAGAGCGACCTTAATTTCAAAAGAAAAGAAGGATTTCTTTGGACACAACACACTAAAATAGAACCTGACAGAAAATCAACCTACGGAAACAAATGCAGAATTGAAGTAAACACTTACTGGAGTTTCAAACTCAATTGCCCAAAACATCGAGATAAGCACAGGGGCAAGAGTTATGGAACAAACTAATGAACCAAAACAACACGAATAGCTAGATCCCGCTCCACTTGAACTTGGAGGATAGTTTCTTGAAATTCCTTCAAAGATTTAGCACCTCTAAGAGCAACTTGATCCTTCTCAGTAATGAGAGTGTTAATTCTTGCTTCTAAAACCTTAATCCTTTCTTTGGATTCACAAAACTGGCATCTAAAGCTATTAACCGTAGATAATGCAGCTCTATGATCACAATTGAGAATATTATACTTCGCCCTGAGTTCCTCCCAAAGAAAAGGTTCTTGATTTGTCATCAGAAATATTATTTAGGGAAGCATTAAGATGCTTAAGGAGGGTATCATCATCAACAAGATGATGAAGGGAGCGAAATATGGAAGCTGCTTCGTCAGATAGATTATAAATTTCTGCAATAATACGCAATTAAAAGGGAGCGAAAAATAAAAAGCAAGCAAACAAGAAGGCGGAAGAGATAACTAGTTACGCACCATCTAACTGATTAATCCTCTTGCGAAGACTAGACATCATTCTCATAAGTGGAAACTTGGGCCTTGAGTTTAATATTTTCAGCCTCAAGCTTGCGAAGTCTTCTTTGATAGTCTTAAGAAATAGCATAAGACATGCGGGCCACCTGCGAAGATATAAGACGAATTTTACACATCATCAAAGACATCAAAGCATCATTAAAAGAAAGCGCAAAAGTATAGAAATTACCAAAGAGCCAAACGAAAATTGAAAGCTTGGACTTGACGCTGAGGCAACTCCGCGAAGGGATTCGTGATCTAGAGAAGGGTCATCACATATCTTCGAAACCGTTCCACAAGTACGAGTCGGTTTAACATTACCAACTGCTGACATGGAGTCAAAGAAGATACTTGATAGCTGCTCCATAGAAGATGTGATTTAGGGGTCTTCAGTGAGAAGAATATCATCATCGCTAGAGTGAGAACTTGAAGAAGAGGGATAAAATTCCTTCCGCTTCTTAGACAGACTCTTGGAGGAGGATTTGGAGGCGGTTATCTTATAAATGAATTTACCCTTACCCTTGCTTATAGCGCCCACAGCTTCCACCTACGCGAATAATGAGAGATAATAAACAGAGGAAACAATATTGTTAAAATTAAACAAAGAGTATTTCTTACTTCATTATTGTGCGAAGGTGACGCATGAGGAAAATTTTTAGCCTTCTTTGATTGTTTGGCAATCTGAAACCAAACAAAGTAATAAGATAAGTAAAAGGCAAAGGAATATAAGGAAAATAAAAAGGGAAAGTTGAAGGTAACATACCACATTAGCTTATTCAGGCCATTTGAAGACCCAAGGACCGTAAGCAGGTAATCTCGCAGGAAGAGGAAGATCTGAGCCATCTCCGCTTCTGCCAGCTATGCAGGGGCCCACTAAAACGATGGGATAATCCAACCATCGAGTTTAATTTGACCTACGAGCGGTGTTATTCGTAGAGTCATGGAAGTCAACATCTCGCATGATTCTCTCATTCTCCGAGAGGCCATCCTTTCTTGACAGGCGAATACCCAACTTAGATGAGATATTCTTCATAATAACAACAGTGTAGTTCTTGAAAAAAATTTCAATGGTATAATCTGCTGTTGATGGTGTTTTTTAGCTTAGGGATAAAATCGTAAAACCGTACATATGACATGACGTCACTATGACCAATAGCGCATTTATTGAATCAATTAGCGTATTTACGTAAGAATTACCAGGGTATCTTTTTTTTATACATGTGTCATGTTCCACGACAGAACCCTTAGTATTAACTGACATCACCTCTGTATACACCTAACCCTAATTTTCCCACCGTGCCAATGGAAAACCATGCCAACCACTCTCTACGCCAAGGCATGCCAACCATGCCAGTAGCACCACCGTGCCAATGGCAAACCATGCCAGCCACGTCTGCGCCAAGGCATGCCAATCATGCCGGCCCGCACCACCGTGCCAATGGAAAACCATGCCAGCCACGTCTCGCGCCAAGGCATGCCAACCATGCCCTCCGCACCACCGTGCCAATGGCAAACCATGCCAGCCACGTCTCTGCGCCAAGGCATGCCAACCATGCCAGCCACGGCTCTGCGGCAAGGCATGCCAACCATGCCAGCCGCACCACCATGCCAATAGCAAACCATGCCAGCCACGTCTCTGCTCCAAGGCATGCCAACCATGCCAGCCACGTATCTGCGCCAAGGCATGCCAACCATACCAACCGCACCACCGTGCCAATGGCAAACCATGACAGCCACGTCTCTGCGCCAAGGCATGCCAACCATGCCAGCCACGTCTCTGCGCCAAGGCATGCCAACCATACCAGCCGCACCACCGTGCCAATAGCAAACCATGCCAGCCACGTCTCTGCGCCAAGGCATGCCAACCATACTCGCCGCTCCACCGTGCCAATGGAAAAGCATGCTAGCCACTTCTCCACGCCAAAACGAAGGGTTGCAATAATCGACGACTACCCTTCTCTTCGATATACATATCTCGACCATCCAAGTTCGTCACCTAACGCACGGCAACTTGCGGCCCAACTCCAAACACCACGGTTTGCACCAAACCCTAGTTTTGGCCGCGCCTATACCATGCCAGCCTCTCCTTCACATCATTGGCTGCCAAAACGAAGGGTTGCTACGATCAACAGCCACCCTTTCATCTAAGATGCAGATCTTAGCCGTCCAAAGTCACCAGCTGACGCATGGCAACTTGCGTCCCAAAGCCAAAACACACGGTTTGCACCTAAACCCTAATTTGACCGCGCCTACTCTTTGACAAGGCCATGACTCAATGCTGGCTGCTACAAACGAAGGGTTGCAATAATCAACGGCTACCCTTCTCTTTGAGATGCAGATCTCGACCACACAATTTCGCCACCTGACGCATGGCAACTTGCGTCCCAAAGCCAAAACACACGGTTTGCACCTAAACCCTAATTTAGCCACGCTACTCTTTGACATAGCCATGACTCAATGTTGGCTGCTAAAAACGAAGGGTTATAATAATCAACGGCTACCCTTGTCTTTGAGATGCAGATCTCGACCACACAAGTTCGCCACCTGACGCATGGCAACTTGCGTCCCAAATCCAAAACGCACGGTTTTCACCTAAACCCTAATTTGGCCGCGCCTACTCTATGGCAAAGCCATGCTCAACGCTGGTTGTTTAAACGAAGGGTTGTAATAATCAACGACTACCCTTCTCTTTGAGATATGAAGATCTCGACCACACAAGTTCGCCACTTGATGCATGGCAACTTGCGGACCAAATCCAAAACACACGCTTTGCACCTAAACCCTAATTTGGACGCGCCTACTCTATGGCAAAGCCATGCTCAACTCTGGCTGCTAAAATGGAAGGTTGCAATAATCAACGGTTATCCTTCCCTCTGAGATGCGGATCTCGACCGTTCAAGTTCGCCACCTAACTTACGGACCAAAGCCAAAACATCACAGTTTGCATCTAAACCCCAAATTTGGCCGCGCCTATTATTTGGCAAAGCTATGTCGACTCTACCATGGCCACTGGCATGCCACCATGCCACGCGTAACACCTTGCTACACGTTTTCCCATGAAAACACTCGAGACATCTAACACATGTCACAAACTGGGGGATGCTCATAGAGGGTATTGGTTTGGCGGTTTACAGCATACGGCGTACACTACGCCCGTTACATGAAAGTGTCATAAGAATAAGGAGGTTAGTAAATACAGGGAGTAATGGTGAAACGCTTTCCTTCATTATGGAACATCAATTCCAGGCGTTAACGGTTACCACCTCTTCCCATTTACTCATTCGTTTCTATTTCTTACAAGACCGGATTACGTTTCACTTTGACTTGTATAAATAGGTCTTACCTATTTCCACCGAACAACAAGTTTTGGTCAGGAGCATACAACACTCAGAAACCACTTGCTAGCTTTCCCATCTGTTAGCTTTCACTTTCTAATACAAGTCAAACAACTACTCTTCCAGAATCAACTATTCTGGTCTCTACACTTTCTTCGATTCCCTCCCTAAAACCAACCCTTCTCCTTCACTTTGTGACCGAAGCAAGTCTGGAACGGACATTTCTTGGTTTAGGCTGGATTTGTACAGATTGATCTCTCGAATCTAAAGTACTCCCTTGTAGTACATTGTTTAGGGTTTAGACTCAGTTTCTCACCCACTCACGCGAAATTACCGAAATTAGCAGAAACCGTTTTCACCCTCAAACATCTGCAGGATTGATTTCTTCATGGGCATGTTTAGGGTTTCATACTTCTACAGGGTAAAGAGATTCTAGTCCTGCCGCGCGACGAGCGTATTCCATGACTATTTTAATGCAATCACCGCTCAGTTGAAAGATGGCCCGCGAGAACTTCGCATCTGATAGAATTTCATAAAATTGGGGAATTTGAGGATTATACAAAGGAATAGGAAGACCAGCGAGAAGTTGTCCTACTGAAATAATGACTTTTTGGTCATTCCATTCCTCAAGAGAAAACCACTCAGGTCCGAGTGTAAATGAAGGTTTTGATCCAAGAGGGACGGATAGTGAGAAGCTTCTTGCACCGAATTCTTTTTGCAATCTTTTAAATTCTCTTTCGTTCTTCCAACCAGCTTGAGGCATTTTTAGTATGGGAATGAGGAATAATAGAAAAATAATCAAAGATGATTAAGTTGATCAAGATCTGGACGTTGAAACAGTGATGAGAATTACGCAACAGGGAAAAATGATAATCAACTTGAATATTTAACCAAACCAGAAAAGAAGCAGCAGAAGAAAACAAGAATTGAAGAGAAAAAGGAGAGAAAAAGGAGAGAGAGTAAAAAGAAGAAAAAAAAAGGCGTTTGAGAGTAAATAAAAGATTTACTCCCGATCCCAAGATATTTACTCCATTAATGCGATGATTGAAAGTGAACGGATAGGAAGAGGCGGTTATAAGAGACATGTCAAATAATGAGTGGTTGAGAGGACACGAGTAAGTTGTCATGCCTAAATTAGGGAAATATGTCGGCAAAAAAGAATACGAAAAGATGAACGGGTGCGGCAAAGTAAATTGAAGTTTCTCATATCGCTCTCTTTTCCAAAGAAACGACATGAGAAGAGGCAAAATGTAGATACAAAATACCGCACACCAATCGAGTATGCGAAATGATGATCATCAAGACTAAGCGAAGACAACCGCGTACAACTTATCCAGAATGACGCATCACATGACGTCCGCTTAATCACGGGTAAAGTGTGAAGAGCCATGCGGTGTTATAGAGTATGTGCGAGAAAAGTCAATGTAAGCATGCGTTAATGACGCACGCCAGATCCGAAAATAGGGACTTTATTAGCTGTCCTCCACTATGTAAACTCCTATATAAGGAGCCGAGCGACCTTGTATTAAGAGAGAGCTTTGGAGAGTCTAGGACAAGATATTTAGGAGAGAGAAAGATTATTTGCTCCCAAGTTAGGGTTTTCTTATTACTTTGTATCCAATTTGAAGATCTTAATGAATGTTCTTGTGATTCTCATGGAGTTAACTTAGATTATTCTCTAGATTTTACTAAGGGTGTGGTCGTAGGATTTCCTGCTACTACATTTGGAATGCCTTTGTAGCTAATTTATGTGAGGCCCTAAACTATGCATTTCTTATTTCATGCTTATTTCCACTAGGCATTGATGATTTATGCATGGAACATTATGATTACAAAAAGGTCCTGATATTTCCACAAAAAAATTATATTGCAAATGAAACTTTGTCGTTTAACTTGTGAACAAAGTACACGTACAAATGGCTGAAAAGGTGAAGTTAATGCGAGGTTTTGAAAGATGGATGCTAACAGAGATACTAATTCTCTTAGGGTTGTACCAAAGGTCCAAGACCTTAAAGACAAAACGTCTCTTGCCATTAAAATAGTGCACCCCCAAGCATATTGGGTCACCCTATTAGCAACGTCGGTCTTGGAATGGATTTGATTCATTTGATGGGTACTAGTTCGTAAAGAATTTGTTTGAGATTGTATTGATTTTTATGAATCTTGTCGTTAATTGGAGGTGATCAACTTTTCATATCGATGTAATCCATGAGATATGTTGCATTTGGCAATAAGATTTTTTCTCAGAGAACACTGTGAAGAAAATTAATAATGTAGTTTATCAATAAATGCGGTTCTGCATTTTATGCTATGTATTATTTGCTCGATTTCCCTCTAAGGCAATGATTTCTTGATTATTTCTTTTTTTATTTAAGTAAGACAGAGTACCAAGTAGAGGTGTAAATTGGGGCAATGCCAAAGACGAGCACAATCCAAAGACAAAGACGCTAAAATTTGAGCACCATTTGACCAAAGACGTGACTTAGCCCAAAGACGGCACATCACGTTAGTTAAATGGGACGTGATGGGTTTGACTAATTAGCACAAGATACAAAGACAAAGACGCGCTTGCGGATAAGCACGTGGCCAAGCCCAAAGACAACACGTTAAGAGAGCACGTCATAACATGTACAAATACACCATATAACAAGGCATAATACATCACATTTTTTGTATATTTCACAAAAGAGTCACTATTCTAGCTAGTTTTTAACATTTTATGTTGGCTTATTTATAACAACACATATAATACCTTAATATTTGGAAAATATATTTCAATATCGTTGTTATAATGTCGTCACCTATATTTAACTAGAACATTAATTTACATGACAATAATCCAATTTTATATTTGATGGGATATTTCCTTTTATTAAATAAACTTGTTAATTTTATTTGAAATAATTTCAAATGATATGTTGTTTAATTAAATTCTTGTGATAATGTCCGACTTAATGTATACATTAAGTGATTTCAAATTGTTTATAGCACATGTGCCAAGACGACAGAGCACGGACGTTTATTCGTGTCTTGTGCCCGTGGGTCAATCTTTGTGCCTAGCTTTTGACTAGTAAAGCACAAAGACGGCACAAAGACGTTTAAATCGTTGGCACAAACACATCACGGCACATGGCACATGAAGCACGCGACTTCGTGTCTTTGGTCACATCTTACGGCCGCACGTTTACACCTCTAGTACCAAGTACCTACTAGGCTATTTGTCACATGCCCATTTAATCGCCTAAAATTTTTATGGGACATGACCGGCAATACTATGTGGTTCAGTGAATCAATTTCACCCACAAGTACTCAACCTTGCATACTTGCATCAAATTATGCATCTGCCTTCACTCTTAAGGCTTTACGCAACGGAAATCGTCATCTTCTTTCTCTTTAACTCTTCATGCCCCCATAAGCATAAGAGGTTTGCCATGCATCAATTCCATTTCACAATCTCACACAAATCAGCAACATAAGAACACAAACATATAGTGCAACAAACTCATTTTATTGCACTAAAGGAAGATTACAAAACTTGGCCATCACATGGACCAAAACATGCCATCACCCTCTTGGTGATGCCTTATTATCTCAAAGCATGAGACTAACTCTACAAACTCTCTCCTACTGATTTCTAATGCCTTTTTCACTATTTATATAGTAGTTACAAAGCCAAAAACCGTGCACAACACTTGCACACGTATGGAACAACCATGTTTCCATTGGGTAGTTCCTCTAACCGCCAATCTGATTTTCAACTGTCACCTTTTGTGCTGTCAAGCCAAATGATGCCACATCTGTTATTGGTGGTTAGAATATGCCAAACTTAGTTATAAAGCCTCTTTATAACTATCTCAACCAACTCCTTTGCTCTGGCATGTGATGCACACACACTGACAGCTTGAACTCATATCTGACAATCATTTCGCTGCGCTCAACTTGGCCCGTACTAGTGTTCGGCAATGATTGTGCTTTACTCAACTTGGCCTCAGCCAAATACGGCAACAATTGCGCTTCATTCAACTTGGCTTCTGCCAAGTTCGACAATGGTTGCGCTACATTTATCCCATCCATGTACTTAGCTTATTTGGATGCCAACATCCAAATAAATCATGCCAATCAAGTCTTTCCTTGCTTAGTTCAACTTCATACTTCATATGCATCACTTGCATTCTTTTTGCCGAGAAATAATCATCAATGGCGCATTTGGAAATGCCATTGTTGCATATGCATTGTCCAAGCCTTGGCTAATGCTTGGGCCAATGCCAAAGTCATCCCATGACTTGCATTGCATCCCTAATTCATTCCTTGAGTTGGGCCAACTCTGAATCAAGGATATGCAGTACTATCGCATAGTATTGCATGTGCTAAGTAGCCTTTCTTATCTCGGCCATGTTGGCGCTACATCGTCGGACTATGCAGCTTCATTCGCCAGGCCACTAACTTCACTTTTGCGCATCACTGTTGAGGACTGTAATACTATTCCACAACGAAAGTTACGAAATATCCGATCCCCTTCTATTTTCCAGAACAAAATCTATAATATGGTTATATATTTATTTTGATCATCGATACTTATGAGCAAAGCAAATTATTCAAATCCCTATTTCATGGATCGAGAAACCTCTTGCATGAGTGTTGAGGAATTCGAAAAATGAGATTAAAAGACCTGATTATACATTAGATTGAAAGACAAAAAAAATCTACGGAATACTTCACTTGACGAAAAACTATCTTTTAAAAATTATTTTTTCTTTTTTTTTCTCAAGAGAGGGTTTTTTAAATCTATAATTAGCCATTGAGATACTAATCTTAGATTTAAAAAACAAAAAATTCTTTTTTTTCATAAAAGAGGAAAACCCTCTGAACAATATACAATGCCACAGCCGATTATGAAAATCGGAAGCAGTTGCAAAGTTTTAAAAAATTAACTACTAATGTCTAATCAAGTGAAGTTTTGGTTGTCGGTGTCAAATTACTTGTTTTTAGTTTTCTCCTACATCTTGATTATATTATAACCGAGAAAATTTTTGATGGGGGCGTTTTTTGAAGGGGGCATGGGGGACAAATGATATGTTGACACGTGCATTTGATATTAATGAATTATGTTTCCAAAAATATAAAAGAAGTATAATTTTGGAGAGAAAATTTGTTTTCTTAATTGTTATTGGTATTTTTGGAAACATAATTCATTAATATCAAATGCACATGTCAACGTATCATTTGTCCCTCATGTCCCCTTCAAAAAACGCTCCCATCAAAAATTTTCTCATTATAACCGGTGTTTTGTAGTAAACCTATTCTCGGTTTTCCTTGTACATGTCTTACTACAAAAATTCATCATCAGCCAAATATAATTTATATATACTACCAAGAATTAGTTAATCAAATCACATGAAACTCATTTTTTTGCACTGCAAATTAAATCGCACATGAAACTTTTGTCACATTGGGTTTGTGCGAACACAGTGCGCCAGTGCGTACCAAATATGTGAAAAGGTGAGATTAACGCGAGGTTTGGCAATGGATTTTCCCGAAAATGATATACTTCCCCCCTCATTTCCCCGCCTGTGTGTCAAACATTTGTTGGTTAAATCCAATAATTATAGGATCCCTGCTAATCTCAATCCAGGGATCAAGGGCTATGAACGATGACACCAGGGAGTGGGGAAGCGTAGCACTTCCGGGAATTTCGTTACATTTGACTGAAATGTTCGTTACTTGGTAATCTGTGCTGCTACGTATGTACTCCCATCCCATGAGTTGTGCAGCCATCACTGATCACACTCACGAAAGTTTAAGTTGCCACCTTTTCTATCATGAGAAACAATAACATCCCTCATCAATCATGTGCAGAAGGACCCTACCAAATGAAAAGAATATCTTCTAGAAAATCATTTACTGATGTTACTGCTTGTAGGGAATGCGGAAATGGTCATTCAACGGTGAAAACTGAAACATTAATACTACATTCATTCCATTTTGCACGATGTATGAAATGGATACCAGTCCTACTAAGGGCTGATACCAATATTTCTGTTTCGCTGAACAAAATATTTTTCAACCAATATTGAGTATTATTATCATGAATTTGTTGATCATTTGAGAACTTTTCGAGGTGATCATCGACTAATAATGACACACATTTTGTAATATTTTTGTTAGCAACTTTTGAATTATCAAGTAATTCAGCTGGTGTATCAATGTTGTTATTATCCATCCTGTTGGTGTTGTTACTTTATTCATGTTCCACTGAGATGTCTTGAAGGTTCGAGGTTGAGGTCTTAAAACTCGGTCCATCATATGTTTACCATCGGTAAGATCTATAGTATTATTAAGGGAACATTATCTAAATACCCCTACTATGAGGCCTCTTAAAATATACCCTTATCAACTTTACAAATACCCCTAAGCCTACTACATTACTAAAATACCCTCTTTTATATAGTGTATATACAAAACCACCACCACCACTATTCAAAAAAAAAAAAAAAAAAAAAAATCTCTAATGGCCACACCACTTGTCCACCGCCAACCACCACCACCACTTGTCCACCGCCAACCACCACCACCACCAGCTGTCCACCGCCAACCACCACCACCACCATGTCCACCACCACCGACGACCACCACCACCACCAACCACCACCACCGACGACCACCACCACTGAAGACCACCACCACCACCACCGACCACCACCACCAACCACCACTACCGCCAACCACCACCACTGTCCACCACCACCGCCAACCACCGCCACCGCTAACGAACACCACCACTGTCCACTACCACCGCCGCCGCCAACAACCGACACCCACCGCCGCCGCCAACCATCACCGCCGTCAACCACCATCGCCGCCGCCAACCACCACCACCATGTGGAGTCAACTTCTTTGAAGTTGTGTCCATATCGAGGCAACTAGCTCAAGTTGTCTTCAACAATAAAGGCAACTAGCACAAAGTTGTCTCAAAAAAAGTGAAATCAACTAGCCTAAGTTGTCTCCATATATGGAGGCAACTAGCACAAGTTGTCTCCAAAAAAAATAAAAATTATACACAAATAAGTGAACCTAGTGTGAATCGAACACACATCATCTGACATATAGTCAGTTGTGCTACCATTGCACCACAGGTTCGCCACACCATCAGTGCTCAACCAACAATTCAAACAACCACCATACAACACCACACCATCCATCTGTACTCACGTGCAACTCTACTGCATGACTTCATGACCACAACCGTCTATGCACACTTGCAACATGAGCCAATAGGCTGAGTCACTTCCATGCCCCTACTCAAACACCATCAAGAACACACAAGCGGTAACAACTTCTTGTTCGCTTTCAATGCCTGTATTCATATTGAGTTCATTCTCAACCTCCTAAGCATTCATCTACTCTCTTGACTTTAAAGCATGAGCACCAGCAGCACAACCATCATCAGCAACCCAACACAACCCTGTGTTACCATTGCACCACAAATTCGACACTAAATACTCTAAGATATATGTATTTAGATAATTTAGGATGAATAAATGGACCCAAAAAACATAACCAAGTTGCCTCCGAACTGGAATCAACTAGCTCAAGTTGCCTCCAATCTGAAATCAACTAGCTCAAGTTGCCTCCAAAAGTGAAAGCAACTTGGTCAAAGTTGTCTTCAAAGTTGGAAGCAACTTGGTCAAGTTGTCTTCAAAGTTGGAAGCAACTAGCAATAGCATCATCATCAACACCGGCCATTCCTCTTGACTCAACCAATACTCAATCTATAACTTCTCTTGGTGAACCAATACTCAATCTGACTTCTAAAACAACTTCATAATCTGCACATTTCAGCTCATGCCTCGCAATCCAACTCTGTGCAACGAGTGCCACCTTGGCGTAAGCCGTCTCATTACCATTGCTCCCTTTCTTTCTCTAGCACCCTTGTGTCTCAAGATACTTGACTCTCATTTGTTGCTATAATCAGAACTATACTATCTCGGCCTTGCAAACTCTTAAGCCAACACATATCGCCACCACTCCATCACAAAGTAGAACCATCACGAGCTAGAGCACCGGTTCAGCTCATTATCTGTCACATCAAAACCTATAATGCATCTTCCCAAGCCAACGACTTCACTTCCATTCTCTGCCTGTCTTGCCACAGTACAAGCCAAACAAAAATCCACTCCAATATCATTCATGCCACAACTTCCCTGCACAAACTAATCATTCATCTATTCACCACTCCACCACTAACCCATTAAATCCTTCCCATTCATATCTTTAGGTAGCAACCATGGAAGCTTCATTACTTCATATCAATTCGCATTGTCGGACAACTCAACAAAGATCTGCATATTCTTTAATCAATCACAATTGCCATCATATCCTTTCTATGTTCTTCTTGAGCACCATCATTGTCGAATCGACTCTTAATTCATCACCATACTCCATCTAGTGGTTGCTCAACACTTCTTGTGCATCTTCACCTCAACCGCCATCTCCTTTCAATCTGTCCCTCATTTCAGTTCCATGGAAACAACACACCAATCTGTACCCAGTCCTAAAACATTCATCTATTTCGAGTTCATTGCACAACAAACCGCACTACAACTTCATAATCCCCTGTAACTACTCAGATCCTTGGAAATGACATACTCAGCTCCCTGTTAGCTTGTAGCAACAACACCAACATTAATCCTCTGCACCTGCAACCACCTCAAACCATTAACAAAACATTTCTCCTCTCTATTCTTCTCCATTAGTCACATTAGCGACTCATTTGCATCTCAGAAACTTACATCCATACCTTAAATCCATTTAACCTTATTTGAATGTGTTACTGAGAACCCATTCTCCACGACGATTATTGTCTTGAAATTAGCCTCATGATTTTAATATGACTTTTTTAATGTAAAAATCATCAATACACAATCGATTTGTATCGATCCATATGAATACTCCATCTCCGTTTGATAAATCTATGCAACAAACATCGAAAATTTTCATAAATTGAAACCTTAAACTACGAATTACGAGAAACGAAAAATTAGTTTCGATTTAATTTTTGCATAACCTTAGTTTCCATTTTTTATCCGGAAAAGGAAGTTGTCGTTGTTGTTGAAATGGTGGTCGTCGTCGTCGTAATAGTGGTGGTGTTGGCTTCATTGAAGATTGTGATTCCTCACCAGATCTAATGATTCTTCATCAGTTTAGTTTTGTAAATCAAAATCGATTGTTTAAGAGTTGGGTGTGGTGCTATAGGTGGTGGTTTAGGTAGTGACAGAGCTGATAATCGCAGCGATGAAGATGGTGGTGGCGGAGACGAAGATGGTGGTGGCGGTGAAAGGATGAAGATGTGTGCGGTTCTACGAGTGAGAAATAAAGAACGAAGATGGTGAAGGTTAAAAACGGGATTATGAGAATTATTTTGTTGAACATAATTTCGGTTTTTTTGCCATTAGGGGTATTTGTAAAGACCCATAAGGGTACTTGTGCGGGATCCATGGATAGTAGGAGCATAAATAACATTCCCACTGGTATTAACCTTTGGACTCTGTCGCCTACGTTTTAGATTTTGGCGGTGATCATGGTCTTGGTCGTAACGATGAGCGTTATTATCATGACCTGAGTTCTTGCTCATGGCAACTTGGGAATTGTATTTATAGAAACGGGTTTTCTTCAAGTGAGTGTTGTAGTAATTCTTGATATCATTTTCCGTTCTTCCGGAAGTCTACCGGCAATTAATGACCATATGCAAGAGTCCAAGATTGTTGGAATTAGACAGTTATCTTTTACATGATTATGATTTGCATGCACATATGCAGCCGGGCACTATCAAGTAAAGAGGGGACAAAACAATTAAAACACATGTGGAAAGATCCATTTTGTCTTCCTAGCTTCAATAATTTTCCTAGATGCTATTTTCTGCTCCCCTCTTTAATGTCATTTTGGACTGAGCTAATGACCTTAAACAACTGATGCGGGGTGACAGAAATGTAGGGAAAAGGTTCAGTGTTCTTAGAACCCACGGCTACAAAATACAGTCGTACGTTTGTAGATCTCTACGGCTTAATCATCTTCCTCAAAACAAAAAAAAGAATTAAGAGAAAATGGGTCATTTGTCCAAAGAAATTTAAAACACGGTTCAAATGGACAAGTAAAAAAAAAGTACGGGTGATATAGCAAAAAAAAAAAATAGCAAGGATGAAACTGGATTCATCCTGGCTTATACTTAAAAAATAGCAAGGATGAACTGGATGCATCTTGTGTAAAATAAAAATAAGAAAAAAATATTTGAAAATGGACGGGATGAAGCGGTTACATCCCGCCTATTTTTAAATTTTTTGTCCATTTAAACAGTATCTTTTTCATTTTTGGCTATTTAAACAGTATCAAAACCTAAGTGTCTTTTTCACCCAGGAATTGTTGATTTTGGTCTTTTTGACCAATTTTGTGAAGAATTAATAAGGTCGCAGAGAAGAAGTCTGTCTGTATTAATTTTTAATTTCTCGGAGAGCAAGTTTCCCAGGAATGAGTAAGTGAGCGAATTTGGGTGCTAATAAAATTGAACCAAGGATTTAATTGAGCTGGCTAGAACGAAACTTTGGTATATAAGGCTAAAAAGATATCATCATGCCAATCCCCTAAGTTATACCTACATGCATGGATCTCACCTTAAGTTCTTGCAGCAATCAGAACTAGTATAACCGTTGCCACGGTGGGAGGCCGACCGAAAAAGAATCTGAACATGGGGTTCATCTGCGACTACTTTCGTCCCGTTTAAGAAAAGGTGATACTTCACTTTTTCTGAAACTGGGCGAAAGTGTCACTTTTTCCGAAACGAGGCGAAAATATCACTTTTTCCGAAACGGGACGAAAGTATCACTTTTCGTAAACAGGTTGTGAAACAGAAAATTAGTCGATCCATAAACCAAAATATGGTTGCATGATGTGTTAGCATCCTTTGTGGTGGTTTACATAATGGCTATGCATTTAATTTTCGAGAATTATGCCTAAAATTAAAGTATCATTTTTCTTGAAACGGAGGGAGTACATCGTTTTATTAGTTACAACGGAAAATTTGTTGATGCATGAACCAAAATTTTGCTATATAAAGTATGAGGAAGGATCCCCTCACATTTTTATTATCACATTATCTCACATGTTCGACGTCATTTATGCAAATTAAAACCGAAGCGTAACGGATTTGAATATAATACTTTAGGGATTTGCTACTATTACATATATGTAACTTCCTATCGAAAATGAGCGTATTCTGAGACGTATAACACCATCATCTACTACTTTGAAAATGAGCCGTTGAAAATCTGCGGATTTCTGGCCGTCAAAACTAAGACTGGTAGGTTATGAGGTTTTATATTTCGAAATGAGCTCATTTTTGATAGGCATGTAGAAATTGGTAAGAGGAACATATTCTCAAATATTAGCTTCAAATCCGTTACGGTTTGATTTTTATTCACAAAGGTAACGTCCAACATGTGAGATAGTGTGATAATAAGAATGTGAAGGGATCCTTCCTTCACATTTATGTATCCTTTGTGGTGGTTTGCATAATGGATATATATATTTAATTTTCTAAAATTGTGCCAAAAATAATAAATATCTCCGAATTTTTCGTAAAAAACTCCAAATTTGATATTGTTGTTTGTACTAGTTGCGTAGAGTTTTTTATAACCTTTCCAACAAGATAAAATTTGTAAAATTCCAAGGCACGGATTTTTAGATATGTTATATTAAAGTTTGGTTGACAATTATACCCTGAAACAATAAGATACACAAAGAGTATAGTAATTTGACTAAAAGGGATGGACATTTTTGGTTTTTCGGCCCTAACCATTTCCAATCTTTTTGTGTCAACTGATCACTTAGATTTTACAAAAAAATGGTCATATAAAGTTCCTCCCTCGCTTCGCTCGGTCGGCCCAATTAATATACTTGCCTGTTCCCAAGAAGCTTATGCATCCGGCTGATGAGATCCACTTCATCTGGTTCAAATTCTCCTCTTTTAATGTTTGGTTGTAGATAGTTCAACCACCTCAATCTACAGCTTTTCCGGCATCGATTTAGCCCCGTAAGAATTTAGCAAAACGAAGGAATGCATATTCAAAATTTTGAAAAAACCGATAACACCAGTGAAAAAGTACGAAACATGCATGTACGAGAAATTTGTCCACCCCCATTAGATTTGTAGCAGCAAGCTACTTAATTTCTATCGTTTAAGGATACATTTTCTCTAAACACTCCCTCAGTTCTTTTTTAATAGGCTGGTTTTGTTTTTAAAGAAAATTAAGGAAATTAAGAGAACTAATCATTGAAAGTGGTCCTCATAACACTTGTGAATAAAAGAAGTCAAGTGAAATGGTTCCCATGACACTTGTCAGCAAAAGAAATAAAATGAAATGGTCCACATGACACTTGTCATCAAAAGAAGTTAAAAATGGTCCTAGAAAACTAAAGTAACATTTGACTTCCCAATTAGGAAACCAGCCTATTTTTTTGAAACATTTATTTATAGAAACCAGCCTATTATTTAGGAACGGAGCTAGTATAATTCAATAAGCCGGTAAGCGGATATAATTAACCTGCTCTAAGAGCAACTTGACGCCATTTTCCTTCGCCCTACTCCATGATACATTTCCTAAGAAGTTCATCTTCTTCTTCAGCCCAGGCTCCTTTTCTAAAACCTTTTTGTGAAGAACTCTCCGTATTTGGAAAATATTACAGCAATTTTTTTTTTTTCCTTCGTAATATTATTATTGAAGTATATGGTCTCTCTACTTAACTTGATATATTTATAGCATCTAAGTAGCACTAAGTGGGCACAGTAAATTCAAACAAATCATGTGACCAAGTAGAGAATGATGTCTATATCTATGTACCTACAATAATAAAAAAATATCGTTTGGTCCTTTTTTAGGTGGGCCCATGTTTGTTTAGTCTTTTGGTCAAACGCCTTTACTGTTTGGTCCATAATTATTTAAAAATATTTAAATAGACAAAAATACTCTTCCGTGTTAAATTTTTTTTTTTGTAGGAGTTCTTCCGTGCTAAAAAAACAGACTTCATTCCCAGGAATGAAGTCTATATAAAAACCTAAAAAGAAAAAAAAATCATCATCTTTATCGTCTTCATCGTCTTTCTTCATCTTCAACATTCAAAATCATCATCATCTTTCTTCATCTTCATCATCTTCATCGTCTTCATCGTCTTTCTTCATCGTTTTCATCGTCTACAACTACCAAAATCATCATCTTCATCGTCATTCTTCATCTTCAACATTCAAACACCAGCAGCAACAAAAAGAAAAAAAAAAATCAAAAAACAGAGTTCGTCTTCGATCTATGTAATCAAATCAAAATATTTGTTTTTTGTTTCTCTGTAAAATCTTCAAAATCTTCATCGTCGTATGCATATCTTCATCATCTCTGTTTCTTGTTTCCACAAAATTAAAACCCTAGAAAAAAGATTTGAGAGGAAAAGAAAAACTAGATCTAAAAAAGAAGAGAGAGAAAGTAAATCTGAGAATGATTCCATCTCTCTTACCTTTGACTATATATATATGGTCCTTATCCAAAAGGGTATTTCTGCCACTACAAGGTGACATTTACATCATCCATGACATCAGCGTAGGACCAAACAATAATTTTTAGGACCAAACTATAATTTATATTACCAAATAGACTAAACAGACATTTGACTGGGTCAAATAGACTAGACTCATCCTAATAATTTTTAGTACCAATTGGTATTTCCTACAAATTAATAATTCATGGCTACTTTGGATACTACGTAGCTACCAACGTGTAAATGTTGTAACCACAACATTTTGTAGAATACGACTAATTTGGTTAGTGTTTTGAAAGTCGTTACAAATAAATCAGTTCAGTGTGTATATTTGAGGAGAATGAGCAGCATTTGGCGTTTCCAGACAACTATAAATCACGGGAACACAATGAGCTCGAACACAATTACGAGAATGATATTACCATATTATTATCAAAAGTGTACGAGAATGATACAGCAGAATGCAACGGAGTAGCTAGTAGTCCCACCAAATTTTTTTTTTTTTTTCTTATAAAAAAAGAGTGAAAAGATTACTGAATTGAGCAGAGCATACACAGATTTGGTGCCTCCCAAGTTTTTGCACTTTGGATCTTGCTACCCATTAAAGCTAATTGTCTGAGATCTGGGAAGTTTTTTCCCACCAATTTGTTCACTTCACTATTACAACAATTCCCACGGTAGGCTCTCTATTTTTAAAAAGAGAAATTGGGTCAATTGCCTAAATATTTTTAAAACATGGTTCTAATGGACGGGTAAAAATTAGTATGGGTGAAATGGACACCAAAAAATAGCAAGAATGAATTTGGATTCATCCTGGCTTAAACTTAAAAAATAGCGAGGTTGAAATTGGATGCATCCTGATGTAAATTAAAAATAAGAAAAAGTATTTGAAAATGGGTAGGAAGAAATTGTTTACATCATGGCTATTTTTACATTCTCGTCTATTTAATCAATATCAAAATTTACATGTCTTTTTCACCCAGGAATTGTCGTTATTGGGTTAATTGACCAATTTTGTGTTTTAAAAATTATAAATCTAGGGACTAGGGCCATGGGGTAAAGACTAATAGCGGGTTTGGATATCAGAAGTAGAAGTGCTTCACAATAACAAATCTTATTCTGTGTCATGAGTACATAACTATAACGTTACATCCTGCCAACCATCACAAAAGGCTCATTTTCTTTGGACGGGTAAACATAAGCTTTCTTGTATGGAGAAGACTTATAAGTATGTATGGAGAAAGAATATGCCTCCAAAGGCACAATTTCTTGTATGGTTAGCCATTCACGGTGCTATGCCTAGTTGACAATTTGTTGGCAATCTTGTGTATAAGCTGCAATAAGAATAAGAAGAGAGAAGAAGGATGCAAACCAAAATTAGACAAACCAAAGTCGAGGCAAGTATTATATCCTCTATCCTTAAGACAGATTCACCCCACACTGGTGCTTACGGACTATCGATGTCTGTCTCCCAGGATACAACGACTTTCTTCTCGATGTAGTAGCACTCCAAACTTCGAGAAACGATGAACCAAAAACTTGAAGTGATGAACTCTCTTAATTGACACAAACTCAGAAGATTTCTATTGAATGCAATAGGATGATTACTAGTTTTTTTAATCGATTTTTCTAACCTAATAATGCAGGGTATTTATAGATGTCAATCATACCTTTTCAATGAACCATCATGATTCTTCATGGAGTTCCCATCAAGGGTTTTGTCTGAAAGGCTGTTTCCTTTCACGATTGGGAGATGTCTCTTCTAAAGATAAAAGGAAACTACCCCAACTCCTTGGACCATATTGTTAATAGGCACATACCAATCAAAACCCAACTCCAACAGGTATTACTAGAATTTTCCATTCATATGAAAATCGTAACTGATTTTCCAACACAATCTAAGCAAAAGAGGATGCCAAATTCAAGAAACTGATTGTTCTCTCTGCAACTCGGCTCCAGAAGATGTCAGCCATATTCTTCTACACTGTCAGTTTGCTAAGGAAATTTGGGTCCACTTCACTCAATCGAAGGATTCAACTTGGAGTCATATAGAGGAGTTAAAAGATCAGTTTGAATCCTGGCATACCAACAGATGCAAGAACTTATCTAAGAAGATTTGGTACATGATACCTTTGCAATCTGTTGGGCTTTGTGGGGAGAAAGAAATCGCAGAGTTATGGCAAAAAAAAAAAAAAAAAAAACGGAAGAGATAAAGAGATGCTAATTATAGAAATTAAAAGATAAAAATTAAAAGACTATATATCAATGGGGATTTCTTCAATCTTGGTTCAGGTTCATCTCTTTCAGAGATCTCATACTGCTTGATATAACCTAAATTGTAATTTGGGCCTCTGGGCCAATTATTGGTTACAAATTGTATTGGGTTGTTTCAGTTGTGTGTGTGTGTGTTTTTTTTTTAAAATAAAATTTACCCCTTCTCCGTCAAAAGAAACATCAGCTTTCTTCTTAAGTAAAGTCCTTGTCTTGATTAACGGGGGTAAAGAGTACAAATAGGAATGCAGTTGAGTAAAAATTTAGGTTTGCTCCATGTTGTTGGAGGGCTTATTACTAACCTTAGGTGGAGGGATGATGTCTTCGTTGATGTCGGTACGTCTTCGGATTCTTTAGGTCTTCAGAGTAATACTCGTATGCCTCAACATTTCTAGACTTCCTAGTCTAACCTAATAAAGTTGACTCTAGTAATCTAATCAAGCGACTTATGATTTTTGATACTAAAATATGACAACCAACGCTTGGTGGATTCAACCGAGCAATGCTCTAATAATGTCCCGCTTTGTCAATTTTTAGTGACAAAACTCTATTACATATAGAGAATACACGAATTAAAAAGATATTCTTGACACTCATTCTTCGTACGCTCGATTCCAAGTTTCAACAAAACAATAACCTGTACATATTCAAAAAAAAAAAGTTGTTGTTGACCCATTTGAATAAAAAAAGCTTTAGTTACTCCCCTAAAGGAAAGCTAGGTAGATATTCAACCCAAACCTACTTGTTGTTTCTCTTTTGTAGTATGAAATACTACACAACATGATGATATGTTTCTCCCCTTAGTCAATGCTTTACTCTTTCGTTAAATATATATATTATTTAGCACATATACCCTTTCTCAGTGATTGTAAATCACACGCACACTCCATATATTTCTCCCTCTTTTTGTCACCGAAATGAAAAATACATAGAAAAAAGCAAGAGTAAACCGAAAGGATCTTACACGTTCATAAGAACTCATACAACCTATAAGAGTTAAGCACGACGATTTAACATAACATTTTTGGATAAGCAATACTAAAACTGAAACCACCTAAGTAAATTTTTTTAGGACCTTATCAAGGAAACAATTACCCGAAGCAATTTTCCCTCTGATTTGATAAGTCAAGCTAAGATCAGAATTAACTTAGTTACTTATCAGAATCCAATTATTCATAAATAATTGTACCTTATTTGGACAAGACAAAACTAGGTTAGATAACTTGTTTTATTATAAGGGACTGATTAGACTTGAATTAACTTAGTTTTTTCTTATCAGGAATCAATAAAGCAATTGAACCTCCTATTTCGTTAAGCGTAATCAAAAATCAAAGTTGACTTAGTTTTTCTTAACCGGAACCAATTGAAACATAACAATTATACCGGACTTTTTGTTAAGGAAAAGCAAGAATAGACATTTAAATCAGCTTCTCGTAACAGGAAAACGGTTAACAAACATAAATAAATCGTTACCTTACTCTTTGATATGACAAAACAAAAATTAACATAGACAAAAATAATGTGTCTTGTATCAATTTGTTTGTAAAAGCTAATTAGCCGATTTACTTTAATATATATCATTTGATGTTAGTATCCAATGTCAAGAATTTTTTTATTTTGTGGTATGTGTGAATCACATGTATCACATATAATATTTAGTATAACTCACATCATGTTATGTGCAGAGCTGTTAATTTATATCATAAATAATTGTGTAAGCTTCAAATCTTTTATTTCGATGGGCCAATTTTATAGGAGAAAGAATGTTTTATTTTTTAAAACATATTATGTCAAAATTGTTTAAAATGATTGGACGGTAAGAATTATGTAATACACAATGCAATAATTAGTTTAAAGAAAAATTACATATATCTTATACGGGCCTGCCTCTTGGGATGTTGTACTGCTTATCACAAGTAACGCTGCTAAAGAAACGAAGAAGAGCAATTTCATTGTCATATCTGAAAGTGAAGAAAAAGAAAGATCACTGAAAGGGAAGAAAAATGAGGAACATGCATTTTTATACTTTTTTTTTGTGAACTAACATTTTTATCACGGTCGAAATTAACAATTCGAGCTGTGATGCGTTGATCCTTCTCGGCTCTCCAACTGGGGGAACGAGAAAGATCATAAAGTTAATAGTTTTATGTCGGGCTATGATATATAGATGAAGTTGAAGCTGCCATGGAAAATATGTGTCCTTAAAAAGTCTCCTGCTCATACTTTATTGCGATGGTTGCTCGTGATGTCGTTTCGCAACAGGTAAGTGAAGATTTTCACACATTTTACTTTTGTATAACATAATGATAATTATTTTACATGAAGTACCATCAAATCTCTATTGCATTTAGATTAGTCCAATTTTTTTGTACTTTAATTCAAGTTTTGAGTTTTTAAGGATTCAATTTTTTGTATACTTCAAATTTCTAGTAGGTGATTTGTGATGAATTATTGTCATTATTCTTGACATATCAGTGATTATTAAACAAATATCACCATCTTTCGACTGGGGTTGGATATCTCAACTAGTTATATTAGTTATTTTGTTAGTTTAATTATTCTTTTTTCTCTAATAGATTATTTGATTATGGCTTTTAGTCATTGCATGAGGTATATGATTCTTTGACTAATTATAGTTGGGTGTCTCCTTTAGATTCTGACTAATTTGTTTTGTGATAGAAACTTCGTTTTGTGAACTAACATTTTGGGCATTGATTCTTGTTGAAAACAGATTATTTTATTGTTGGTGCATCTCCAGGTCCACAATCCTGCATGTTAAACCTCTTAAGAACCTTATCAACATAAGGACTCTGAGATAAACCAAGTACTCTAGCCTTCCTATCTCTTTGAATTTGAATTCCCAAAACATACGATGTTTCTCCAATATCGTTCGTATCAAAAATCCTTGATAAACAACGCTTAGTATCAACTAAAAGATGAATATCATGTCTAGCTAATAATATATCCTTCACATATAAAAACATGAAGCGGCTCCTTCTAATCTTTTAGTATATATATCTTTCCATGAAGGTTTCTTTAAAACCAAAACCAATAATGGTCTGATCAAACTTCAAAGTACCATTGCCGCGAGGCTTGTTTCAGGCCATAAATGGACTTCTTCAGCTTACAAACCATATGTTTTTTTCCTTTTAGCTTAAAACCATCAGGTTGCTCCATGTGGAGAGCTTCTTGCAGGTCCCCATTTAAGAATATTGTTTTAACATCCATTTTATAGAGGTCCATAGGAAAATATGCTACCAAGGCCGGCACAATTCTAAGAGAATCTTTTTTTGAAACGGGATAAAAAAAATGTCTGTATAATCGATCCCATATTTCCGATTATATCCTTTTGCGACTAGCCATGCCTTATATCTTTTGGATTTAGCTAAAGCTCTTATATGAATATCGTGAGTGATTCTGATACCTAGCTAGGAGACCCTCTTTTTTTGGATCAAAATAAACAGAATGCATTTACTCTCACTAATCAATCTTTTTAAGATAGATTAAACAATTGGTGAAGCATTTCTCTAAACCAATCTGGTAGATCCACTATTGTTAAGTCCGTTCTGAATGCTCTTCCTACTCATTAATTGGGTTGCTTTAAAATACCTAAAAATCTTATTTGCAAACTTGGTTCTCTGCAAAGAAATTTTTAGTAGGGACATAGAGGTAGTAGAGGCATTTTTTTTGTTAATAATTGCTTAATCTACATTGTAACTTTCCTCTCCGGATAGACTGCTCCACTAGAAATAACAAGAAATGCAGTTTCCTTGGCTCTTAGGTTAGTTTGCTAGAATTGCAAACTCAGGTTTATATAGACCAAGGTTGTTTGGAAAACAAGGAAATTCCAAAATCGAAAATATTCTCAAGATATGCAAAAAGTACGTATTTTCGATTTTCCTATTCTCAATTAATGTTAACCAACATTTTCGAAAACTCTTATAGAAAACTTATATTATTAGTCTAGCACAGTAACTAATAATATTTTCCAGCGTATATGTTTTAATTGTTGGTAATTAAAACATATATGATGAAAACCATAATTAAATGCTTTTGAATATTTCGGTCCGGGATCACCTTGAGTATCAAGGAATATCTTTGAACAATAAATGATAAGAGTTATGTACATGGTCAAATATGTCGACATCTATAAGCTTCTTATCTTGGCAAACCCAAAAATCATAATTCCCTCACATCATAAAGAAATATGTGAACCATTGAATCTTGGTTTTCCTCATAAAACCGATTATACCATCACTCCAAAATATGTTGTGACCAGATATAATATGATTCCAAAGATAGGTTGCAATCGGTTACACCTTGCTCCACAAAGTGGGTTGTGACCGGTTACACCTTGCTTCCCGAAGTACCTTGTGACTGGTTACACCTTGCTTCCCAAAGGTAGCTTGTGACCGATTACAACTAACTTCCTAGTTCGTCTTGTGACTGGTTATACCTTGGTTCCCAAAGTAACTTGTGACCGGTTACAACTAGCATCCCAATATAGCACGTGATCGGTTACACCTTGAATTTCAAAGTTACTTGAGACCGATTCCAACTAGCTAGGTACATATTATAGGCTATGACCGGTTATACCCCAAGTCTCAACATAAGTCAAGATAGATTGTAGCATAGTCATCTTCCGTTGGTCATCCAAAAGATATTCAATGAATAACAAGACCAATCATGATTTCCCTTTCGATTATGAAAACAAGTTCATACATCTACTTCCTTAAATTAATGTAATAATACATAGTTTTCTAGGGTGAAATTGCAACTATATAATGCACACATAATCAAGTAATTATATACGATAGATTATGTCGATGTCGTATTTATGAAGTTCCAAAAGATAAGCGTTTATAGTTCGTAATATGTTACCTTGATACTTCGATCATACTGTTATGACCAAGTCTCATCACTAGAGTATTATATACAATATATACAGCTTCGCACGTTATGTTTTCAATATAGCATGACTTGAAAGATATGTTAGGAAAGGAAACAAGATCAAGTCAATATTACTAACCTCAAGTGGAAGGATGATGTCTTCGTTCTAGTCACTTCTTCTCATTCTTCAGGTCTTCAGAGTAATACTTGTATTTCTCAACATTCCTAGACTTTCTAGTCTAACCTAAATGAAGTTGACTCTAGCATTTAATCAAGCGACTCTAGATGAGTTTTGATACTAAAATATGACAACCAAACTTGACATACCAACGCTTGGTGGGTTCAAATGAGATATGCTCTAACAAAGGTCTTATATGCTTTTAACCCTCCCCAATTAGATTTTCCTACTGCTATAACGACTTATGTGGCCTCATTAAAAGAGAATCTGAAATAGAAAAATGTTATGCTTGATATAATGAAAGAGACGATTCATAAAGCTTAAGAGATAATGAGGTTTTTTAGTGACAAGAAGTGAACAAATAAAGAGTTTGAGGTTGGTGATTTGGTTTATCTCAAACTTCAGTCATATAAGCATGCATTAATTTCTCTCAGAAAAAACTTCAAGTTTTCAACTAAGTATTATGGCCCTTTTCATGTAATTCAAAGAATTGGATCTCTTGCTTACAAGATACAAATCCCTCAAGAAGCTATCATATCTTGTTTTTCATATTTCTCAACTTAAGAAATAGATTGAAGTTTAAATGGTACCTTGTCGTATTCTCCACTAGTTGATCATGAAGGAGGGATAGTAGTAGTTCATTCAGTAACTATTATGGATACCAGAACTATGACCAGGAATGGAGAGTTATTAGTTCCATAACTCTTGATTCAATGTACTAATCTACAGTGGAGAATGCCACTTTAGAGGATGTAACCAACATCGTAGCACACTATCCTGATTTCTATCCTTGAGGTCAAGGACGTTTTTGAGAGAACGGTAATATCATGATCCTAATATCTGAAGAAGAATAATACAATAGGGTGGGTAGTGGTGTCCCTTATCCTTTTGTCTGTCTGAGTTAGTGTCTATAATTGTTGTTAGTTTCATCGTGTAGTTTCATGTTTCTTAATAGAAATCTGGGTGGTGTTAGTTAGTTGTATTTTCCTTTTAAGGGTTATCCTTTATATAAATGTGCATGAAGAGAAACTATGTTATCTTATCTAAGAAATTAATATAAGTTGAGGTTGAGTTCGTTGGAACCAGAGATTACTCTCTCTTCTGGAACTGATTCAGAATTGATGTTTATTTGGTATTGATCTTGAAGATAAGTACAGAGTCCTGGGGGTCGACCTACATAATTGATGCCTATTGAAAGATGTCAGTTGGTAATGAACATGAATCTCAAGGAGATAAAAATCCCTTATAAACAATGGTGATTGCTTCTCTTCAAATAATATCAAAACTTATTGTTTTCTTTCTCTTCAGTAACATCATCAGAAACTTATAAACAATGCGTTCTTGATCGGATCAAGTTAGTACAATCCTTGAATTCGATTATGATGTTAGGACTTCATTAAATCCTAAAGACATAATACGTTGACTTGTTGTTGTACTCGTGAATTCAGTCGGAAAGGTCAAATTATTATCTAAAAGAACCGAATGATCCTTGAATTCATGTTACACCATTCTTTGTGTTCTTTCTAATCCTCCATCAACGCAATTTTCCGGCATCAGTTTTTTTTTTTTTACTTAGAAAAGGGAAATGTATTAATAAAAAGCAGAGAAACCACAAAGAAGTGGATTCGCCGAAACAAAACAGAGAGCAAAAGCTCAAATACAAAAAACCAGATGGACTGTGAAGACAAAAGGTCAAGAGATACAAAGAAAATGAGCTAAATAGTACCCATCACTCCATCCCAGTTCTGAAGCAACATAGCAAGAGATACATTTTCAAAAATCTTAGTACCCATAGCCCAATTGAACAACAAACACTTTACGTCATTCAGAAGCTAATTATAATGCTTGTATTTCCCTTGAAAGAATCTTCTATTACGCTCATTCCAGATTGTCCACCAAATCGCAAATGGTATCATGCTCCAAATTCGATTTTTCCTCGAGCAACCTATCTTTTTTCTCCACTCCCACAATGTAGCCCTTACGTCTTCTCTAAATACCCAGGCTAGCTTGAAAGTGTTGAAAAAGAAATTCCATAACTTCATGGTTTCATAACAATCCAAACACAGATGGAAATTTGACTCTGAAGCTTTCTTGCACAAGATACACCCATTTATAACAATTGTGTTTCTTAAAGTATCCAGAGTAGGCGCAGCAGAGTAACATAATGTCCAGGTGAAGAAAGATTAAAACTACTTAAACATAGAAAGCAAGATAAAAAAAAGAACTCGAGGTACTACTTCGATTTGTGAAGCTTTCCCAAACGGTGGTCATATACTCTCATATTTTGCATTTTAAGTTGGATTAAAACAAACATTTTGCATTTTAAGTTGGATTGGCAAAACAAACATAAAAAATGAACGGTTTTTTGGGGACCAGCCTTTTTTTGGGGGGACCATTGTTTTATTTTGGGTAAGACATTAGAAGTAATTCTAGGTCACCCCTTATCTAAATATTTATATTAATACCAAAACTACGCTCTGATTATATGTGGTTAATGATTAGTTAGTGTTAATATTAGTTAGTGTGATTAGTGAAATGATTTTGAATAAAGATTTGAGATTAAAAAAATCAGATTTTTAAAAAAGAAGTAGAATTATTGAGAGAGAAAAGTTAGAGAAGATGAAGAACAAAATTTTTTTTGAGTTCACTAATCTAGACTACTCAAGTGATGATTCAATTGATGATAGCTCATCTGAATCTACATCTCCTTCCTCTCCTAGAGTATATGTCAATCTTCACAATGATCCGGATATGGATTATTTCTTAGATGGTGAATGTATTCTTCCCCAAAGCCAATCTCAAGATGGTGAAAACGATGGATTTTACCAACCACAACCGGAGGAAGACTATTTGGGTACCCAGGTATGCTCTAAACTTAGATAATGTTGGTTGAATTGGTCCAAATTTTCAAAAAAATGTGAATTTTTAGAGTAGATTTGTGCTTGTTCGGTTACCTTGTGTGAAGAACACGTAACCGAACTCATCTGAAAGTGTAGTTCGGTTACGTTTTCTAAACACGCAGGTTACCGAACTCTCCATTAATGGAGGTTTTTTGAAGTTCGGTTAGCGGACATGCTACCAACTCTGTAAATAGGATTACAGTGTAATGTTCGGTTTGGCCGAAATGTAACCGAACCTAAGGGTACATTAGTTCGGTTAGTTTGCAACCATCAGGTAACCGAACTTTACGTAAAATAAGATTGCACATTAATGTACAAAGTTCGGTTTGTTCGCAAAATTCATACCAACCCACTACCTAACCGAACTTACGTACAATAAGATTTTATTGTGTGTACGTAAAGTTCGGTTAGTTGTGAACTTGCTTGACAAACCGAACTCTAAGTTCGGTTTTCCAGATAAAATTAACATGTAACCGAACTTTAGGGTCCATAAGTTCGGTTTGTTCCCAAAATTCATACCAACCCACTAACTAACCGAACTTACGTACAATAAGATTTTATTGTGTGTACGTAAAGTTCGGTTAGTTGTGAACTTGCTTGACAAACCGAACTCTAAGTTCGGTTTTCCCGATAAAATTATCATGTAACCGAACTATAGGGTCCATAAGTTCGGTTTGTTCGCAAAATTCATACCAACCCACAATCTAACCGAACTTACGTACAATTTTAGTCTACATAAAGTTCGGTTAGTTGTCAACTTGCTTGACCAACCGAACTATGAGTTCGGTTATCCCGATAAAATTATAATGTAACCGAACTTATTTCTGATTGCAATTGATGTTGTTCCATTTCTTGTAGATTGAATGTCAACCTATACCAATGGATAATCAACCTTCTCCTGTTGGAATGCTGTTTGAAGATACATCTAATCACAATGTCAATGATTTGGTTTTTGATGAAACTATTGATGCGAAGAATTGGACCAGAGACCATGCCAAGAAAGCCATGTGTGTATTAGTTTTGAATGGAAAAGAAAGCCAAACTCGTTTTGAAATGGTTTGTGAGAGAAGTGGAGATCCCAATGTTAGTCACAAGAAGAAGGTTTATGTGTATAAAGGAAAGACGACAAGGAAGAACACAGCGTGCTCAAAGAAAACTAAATGTCCGTTCAAGCTAGTATTTAGTAAGTGCAAAAAAAAAAAAGGATGGGTTCTATCTATGGATAAGGTGGTAGGCCATCATAACCACCCTCGTCCGGATGATCTTGAAGGACATGCAATGGCCGCTAGGCTCACTCCTCAAGAAATGGAGAAAATAGCTAAATTTAGGAGAATGGGAATTACACCACTTAACATGCTTCGCTTACTAAAGGATGATAACAAGGATAATGTATCATCTTTGACGACCATTTACAATGCAATTGAGACAATTAAAAGGAATGAATGGAAGGATAGAAAAGTGATGCAACAATTGTTTTTGGTAGCTAAAGAGAAAGGCTACGCGGTTCAAAAGAAGGTAGGTCCGGAAGATCAAATAACGCATCTCTTCATTGCGCATCCGAAGAGTGTTCAATTGGCTCAATCCTTCCATCAAGTTCTTATAATGGATTGCACTTACAAGACTAACAAATACGAGATGCCATTGTTGAATATTGTTGGTCGTACCTCTCGACGAAGTCACCGTTTACCGTTCTTTGTTTATTTTCTAGAAGATGAGCAAGAACCAAGTTACACTTGGGCGCTACAACAAGTGAAGGCCATATACCGAGATGATGATATCCCCGCGGTTATAGTGACGGACAACGATGTAGCATTAATGAACGCAATAGAGAGAGTCTTCCCATTAGCACATAATATGCTTTGTACGTTCCATATTTGGTGTAATGTGATGAATAGGTGCAAGCCTCAAATTTGTCCACCAAAGAGGAAAGCATTTGAAGAGATTAGTAAGCTACCGGAAGATGAACAAGCGACTGCAAAAGAGGAATTCGATATATAATACACTATAAATCACGCTAAATGGGTTGCTTTCTCTAGTGAATGGGAGTCATTGACTTGGTCTCTCACCGAAGAAGAGTATAATCTAAATCTTGCGGCATTTATCGAACATTGGTCTAGCCCCGAATATCCTGAGGATATTGTAACGTATGTGGTTAATCAATGGTTGGAACCGCACAAAGAGCGCTTTGTTTATGCATTTACCAACCACCATAAACACTTTGGGAATCAAGCGACAAGTTTGGTAGAATCGGCTCACCACCGGTTGAAGAAAAATCTTTTTGGATGTGTCGATAATTTTGTGATTGTGTTTGACGCAATGGAGAATTACTTCAACCGTGAGATTGATAGAATTAAAGGGAAGTTTCAAAAAAGCCGCATCATGAAGTACAAAAAGATTGTAGACAAAGGTGGTAACATCATGGCGGACCTTCGGTTGTTTAAGAGACTTCATTATAATGTTTCGCGTGCTTGCATTAAGAGGTTAATGGTAGAGGTTCATTTGATTGACATATGGGGAACCAAGCCGGACGAGGTGTGTGTTTGCAACATGATGAAGTCTATGGGACTCCCTTGTCGCCATATGATAGTTAAGTATGAACATGGCATAATCCCTCTAAGCGATATAGATCCATATTGGCAACACTTAAGTTTTGTCCCTCCTCCAAATGGCGATGTCGGAGAAGAGTTTGGTGACAATGAGATGGGAAGAATCGTTATCGAGACCTAACGGAACATGAACAAACTCGAAAAGCAAAACTTTTGGGATGACATGTGATAGGTGTAGAATACACCGTATTTACTATCTAGTAGTTACGCTTTCTTTGCTATTTTTCTTGTGAATTATGTACTTTACGTGTGCTTTTGTGTTATTAGTACTCTGGAGTCGCACGGAGGATAAGAAGCGGAAATTACTCTATTTGAGCCAAAAGGGCAAAATTGTCATTTCATGGGCGAACACTATCCGAAGCCTAGCCAAGGTTAAGGGGCAACTATATTTGAAGGAGTACTACATAGTGATCAGCCAAGGTTAAGGGGTTGTTATTCAGGGTATCCCTTATCATTTATCAGAGGGTGTAATTATCATTGGGTGTAGCTGTCCCCGTTATTACACCAAGACCTGAAATTGAGAAATCATTTTCTCAATTATTTGTCTTTCTCCAAATTTCAACAGAAGTGGAGGTCGAGAGGGGTTTTGCTGTAGGATGTATGGGTTCAAATGAAGGGGTGTCACCGTTCGAATCAGAGAAGAAGGAGGATTGATATTTGATAGCTCTAATGACTGCTGAGAAATCAGAGCTAGGGTTTGAGTTAAACCCAGGACTGAGTTAACGGCAAAGTCATGTGTGAAATCAGATCGAAATCGAGAAAGAAATGAAACAGATGCTGCTGGTGTTTAATGGTGATTTGCAATTGAAATTCCAGATGGGTTTACGGGTTTGAGTAAATGATTGAATGATGAAGAATTCAGGGCTAAGATGGAAATCGAAGTGAGGGTATTTCTGAGCCTTGATTGGAAAAAAAGATGGGTTCTAAAGATTATCTCAGATGGATAAAACTAGAGCTAGGGTTTGTATTGGTTCTAATTCTGAGATTGAAATGGGTTCTGTGTTGGTGGAGATTCAGTTGAGCTACAAGGTGTAATGGAATTGCAGCTAAGAGAGATGGTGGGCAGAGATGAGTTGGTTGTTGCTGTGTTTTGAAGTCAAGAGGATGAATGTTTGAACTCTGAATTTGCAGGTGGTAATTGGAGCAGCTGGGATTTGACTTGCAGGTACAGCTCAAGTGAGTTACAGCTCGTATTATGGTGCTGCAGTTTGGAGTTGATTTGGTAGATACTGATGCTGTAGATGAAGGCAAGATGAAATAGGAGCTTGTGTTACTGTTGTTGATGCTGAGCTATTGTGGCAATGGCTAAGCATTTGTTAGTGAAGCTGAGCAGAATCGCAAGAAGAGAAGCCAAGCCATTGCAGGGTTAGGCGATTGCTGATTATGCAATAGTACAAATGGTGATGAACTGGTGGATCTGATGCCGCAGAAGCTACAGGGCATGGCTCAATATGGAGTTACAGGTTATGATGTTGTTTTCAGGGAATGGCAGGCTCATGGAAATGGATGAGTTCAGGGAGGAATGGCTCAAAGGGTGATAAAACTGGGAACTTAGATGGAAATCTTTGTGTCGGGGGTACTAGGATGATGCAATTAGAAGGAGATGGTGGCATTTTACATTGGAGCCATGGCATCGCAAGGCTGATTGTGAGGGTATGCCCAAGTTTGAGCTTGGAACTGGAATTGATATTGAAATGTTTGACAATGTAGATGTATGTTAGGAAATGGTGCAAGTGGAGATGGGCCTATGCTTGATGAGCAATAACAGCAGGATATGGAGAATAGCTCAGGTTGTGGCAGTGGTGGTTGAAACTCAGGTGCTAGTAATGTGCAAGCTGGTGCAGAGAAGCACACTTCCAAGGAGGTATGGCCATTATGGCTGGATAGGTTATTGCAGGAGCTGGTGTTGCTCTGAAGTAGTAGCTGAAGAGATTGTAGGCTTGACAATGAATTTCAGGTGAAGATGTGGCAGTGAACATGAGGCTGGAATTGGTTCTGGTGCTGTGGTGGTTGAATTCACAAGAAGCAGGGAAGAGAGGAGATGTTGTTGCTTTAAGCTATGAATGTTGTGCACTGTTGAAATGGGAAAAGAATGAGGTTGTGTTATTGCAAGGAAGGAGCTGGAGCTGTGGTTCAGCAGCATGTGGTAATGGTGGTGCAGAGAGGTTGAAGTTGTTCAAGTATGTTGTTGATTATGAGTTACAAGATGTTGCTGAAGCAAAGAAATTATATGAGATGCAGCTAATACAAGAGCTTAAATCGCAGGTGATGAAGCTAATGGGTTTTTCATATGGTACTGCAGATGCTGCTGCTGTTGGCATTGTGAAGGATGTGCAGGGCCATCATGGCTGTGCTGAGGTGGTGATGCACAATTATTGTGCTACAGAGTTCTGGCCAATGCAACTGGCTCAGGCAAGGACACTCAGCTCAGCTGAGTCTGACTTGGGTCTAACTCAGACCTGACTGGTTCTGACTGGCACACCTTGACTCGGTTTGACACGGCCCGACCGAGCTGACCCGCTGAACCCGACCGAGTTGACTCACTGAACCGGTGACCGGGCGGACTTTGCCGGTCACCTGAGATGTTTTCCGGTGACCTTTCCGGCCGATTTCCGGCCACAATACCAGTTTTCCGGCGACGACTTTTGGTCATATTTTCTACATGGGTTTGTCCCTCTTTTGGGCTTGGTGGATATTCATCTAATGGACTTTGAAGACTAGACTTAATTTTAGAAGTTGGAGAAAAGCTATAAAGGGAAGGTCTTCTACAACTTATAATATATCTTATTCTTGGAATTTTGGAGAGCCACTTTTGTTTACGCTTCTAGGGTTTGCTTTTGTTCTTCTTCTTCATTATTTTATTGAATATTGATTTTGATGAACTCCATAGCTATGAGTAGCTAAACATATTATTGGTTATGGGATAAAAGTTGATTTCTCAACATGCTTTTGATTCAATGAATTAGTTTTGTCTCAGTAATTTATTGTTTGTGATTCACAATTAATAGTGTTATAAGATTTGAAAACTTGTTAGGTTGAGTCCGGAATCAATCCGATTTGTGTTCATCTCTAGAGCTATATTAGGGTTTTCAATACGAAAAAGTTGTTTATCCCTGATTCTAAGTAGCATAATTGTGGTTAGTGCTTGTAGTGATATATCCTACTAGTCACAAGTGAATCATAACTTTTGTTAAAACGTTTAGTGCTTTTACACATTCGTTTGCATTGATGAGTCTTATTCCATAAAACTTAATGCTTTTAGGGAGTTAAACTTAATTGTGCTTTTACACTTTAGGTTGCTTTCTACGAAGAATTCACATATGCATCTTTTAATGTGGTTGTGATGAAAACAGAGAATTAACGGGTTATACTTGCGATCAAGATATCCTAGGACTTTTAATAAATACGAGATTAAAATACCAATTCTAATCATTGATGAAAATACATGTTTGTGAATGATACTATCTCGTGACCAATATCTCCTCCTTATTGATAATTCGAATTACTTACTTTGCTTTCAATTACTTTTATTTGCTTAAATACAACAAATATTCCCCGTGGTTACTTAGAAACTAAAATTTTATAATAAGGAAAGCCTCTCTGTGGATACGAACTCTTTCTTATCGCATACTATATTTATATCTAGTTGATTGAGAAAGTGAAATTATATTTGACGGATTGACAACCGACCAAATTTTGGCGCCGTTGCCGGGGAGGCATACGGCTTGTTATTGAGTTTTTAGTTTCTTTTTACAATTTCTGCTTTTATCTTTGCTTTTTGTTTGTCGTCTTGGTTCTCACTTGGTTGCTAGAATTGTTTTCAGGTATCAATCCCTGGCTACTAAAGATTTGAATTATCCAAGGTGCGGGATAGCTACTCGAAGAGGCACAATACTCCAACCAAGTCAAGGCGCAACCGACGAGCAAGAGTTAGAAGTGGACGAAGAGTTACACTTAGAAGGAGAGCAAGAGGTTCCAATCGTAGACGTACCACAAGTTGAAGTAGCAATGGGTGATGCAAATCGTACACTCAAGGACTTGGCTTCTCATAAGCTTGACACACAACAGGGATGTATCCAAACGGACTCTACTTTTGAGATTAAGCCGGGGTTGCTTAGAGAATTACCAAAGTTCCATGGCATGGTGAATAAAGACCCAAACAAATATCTTATGGACTTCCACACCACTGTCATGGCTATGCTTCCAGCAGATGTAGAGGCGGATGGTGCAATGTTGAAAGTTTTCCGTTTCTCTTTGATGGATAGTGCTAAGGATTGGTTATACTATTTACCTTCCGGAAGTGTCACAACATGGAATGGGCTTAAGAAACTCTTTTTGGAGAGATATTTTCTCGCATCCAAGGCTACTCAAATTCGCAAGGAGATTTGTGGGATGAAGCAAAATGTGGGAGAATCCTTATATGAATGTTGGGAACGATACAAGAGATTGGTTGGAAGCTGTCCTCACCACCAATTCAGTGACGCGATGATTATCCAATACTTCTATGAAGGACTCCAATCAAGTGATAGGAATCTTATTGACGCTGCGGGTGGTGGTGCACTAGTGAACAAGACGGTGGCACAAGCTAGAGAGTTGATTGAAAACATGGCAGCAAACTCACAACAATTCTTAAGTCGTGGTTCGTATGTGATTCTAAGAAGGGTGAGTGAAGTGAACGGGGTGGAGGAACTTCGTCAACAAATGGGTAACATGACAACAATGTTGCAACAAGTTGCATCCGCGGTTATACCAAGTTCTTCTCAATCTTATGAAGACGAGCAAGCTAATGCGATCTTTCCAAATCAACCAAGATGGTATGATCCCTACTCCAACACTTACAATCCGGGATGGAGAGATCACCCCAATTTTAGCTATGCCAATAAGCAAGGTGCCATTCAACAACCTACTTTCAACCGTCCGAGTGGATTTCAACCACAACAACAACAATTTCAGCAACCACAAGCACAACAATCAATGCAAAATCAAGGTGCTGATATTGATTCAAAGCTTCAAACAATGATGCAAGGCATTTCCACCATGTTCAAAGAAAGTCAACAAGAGACTAAGAGTGCTATTAAGGAGTTGCAAACACAAATGGGATCCATGGCTATTGAGTTGAACCAATTGAAGGCGCAAAATAGTGGGAAACTCCCTTCTCAACCTATTAACCCAAAAGAGGGTGTCAATGTTATTACGTTGAGAAGCGGTACACAACTTGTGCAACCCGAAGTTACTGATTTGGGCAAGGTGGACACACCAAAGGAACCTGTTTTGGAGGAGAATAATGAGAATTCTCCCCAAACTTCTGAGGTACCTATTCCTAACTCTAAAACTCCGGTTTCTACTTATGTTCCTCCTCTACCTTTTCCTCGCAGATTTGCAAGTTCTAAGAAGGCGGAACTAGAAAAGGAGATTTTAGACGTTCTTAAAAAGATCCATGTGCACATACCACTCATTGATGTTATCAAGCAAGTTCCAAAGTATGCAAAGGTGTTGAAGGACTTGTGTACCAACAAACAAAGGCTCAAAGGTAATGAAGTGCTTAGTGTGGGGGAGAATGCTTCGGCAATCTTACAACACAAACTCCCACTTAAGTGCAAGGATCCGGGTAGTTTTGACAATCCCATCACAATTGGTAACACAACATTTAACAAAGCTATGTTGGATTTAGGCGCATCCGTTAATGTTATGCCTGCGTCAATGTATAATTCACTTGATCTTGGTCCTCTTAAAAAGGCTGAAATTGTATTACAATTAGCCGATCGCTCTAATGTCTACCCAATGGGTATTGTTGAGGATGTTCTTGTGCGGGTTAATCAACTTGTATTTCCAACGGACTTTTGTGTGTTAGAGATGGATGAAGGTTCACCGGACTCGTCTCTTCCATTGCTTCTTGGGCGTCCCTTCATGAAAACGGCGAAAACCATAATTGATGTGGACAAGGGAACGCTAACTATGGAGTTTGATGGAGAAATAATACGTTTCAACATTTTTGAGACGATGAGATATCCTAGCGATGTCCACTCTTGTTTCTCCATTGATGTGATGGATACATTGTCACAACAAATGTTTGAATTAAACGGTGATGATGCTTTGGAAACCGTGTTAACTACATCCATGGATAACGGTGTAGAGTGTGGTGATGAAGTCAAGGAAGCTCTTGGTGATCTTAATTCACTACAAGGATGCCCGAAAACTCATAATATCTCTTTTATTTCTTTACCATGCAGTGATGAAAAGCTTGTACCTTTAATTATTAAATCTCCGATTTTAGAATTGAAACCTCTTCCCGATTTTAGAATGAACAAGGCTATTTGATCACGGTTATGAGGGTTTGTTTTGTCGGAGCCGAATTTCTCATGAATTTTCCCCAATAACTTTGACTCATAATACCATCCATTCTTCGTTCTTCACCCCTCTTTGGATAGTATAGTATGTAGTTTCTGCAAAGAGATAAATCTTCATCTAGAGTAAATTTAGGAGTAGTGGCTGCCATTTTTAGAAGATTTTGAGACGAAATGTTATCTATGAGACACATATTTATACCACTGGGGTGTATAACGGCTATAAAAATAGTCGTTACTTGAAATTAGTGCTATTCAAATTTCAAAATACATAGTTCGGTTACATAACAAATGCATCGACAAAACCGAACTAAAAGGTTCGGTTTGTTAGGTAAAACATAGGTAACCGAACAATGCAAACCATCAAATTTAAAGAGTTACAGTGCCATGTTCGGTTGCCTGGTATTATTTTGCAGGTAACCGAACTCTAATGTTCGGTTAACTGCAGAGTAGTGCGATCTAACCGAACTAAGAACAAGAAAATTTGAAAAGTTCAAGTGTGATGTTCGGTTACCTGCAGAATAGGTAACCTAACCGAACTCATAACAAGAAAATTTTAAAAGTTACAGTGTAATGTTCGGTTTCCTGGTATTATTTTACAGGTAACCGAACTGGGTGATCCACCAAAGTTCGGTTCATTCGATGATTTTGTAATGTAACCGAACTCACACCAGCTAAATCAAACAAAAGTTATTGCAGACTTTGAAAACCAACGGTAGCTTTGACTAGTAGGAGAAGTTATTGCGTATAAACTTTTTTTTAAAAAAACTAGCCGTTGGGTACTTTTTGCTATAAATAGAGACCTATCTCTACCAAACTTATTCACCCATCACTTTCAATCTTCCTAAATCAGTCACCCATCACTTTAGAACACTAAAAATGGCTCCAACTCCGTTCAATCATCTAGAAGATGTTGCTATTATCAGAGCACACACCACTCTCACAAAGCACTCCGTTGAGGAAGCGCAATGGGTGGCCAGTAATGAAGACCCAACCGGAGGGCCTTACCTTGGGCATGATCAAAACACCAATGCTTGGTGGAAACGTGTGTTTAAGGTTTTCAAAGCACTAAACGGAAATCGTTCAAGGAGGACACTCACGCAGATAAGGGAAAGGTACGCTTATTTATACAATGAATGCGTCTTCTCGAGAAACGAATTGAAATCTCGTAAGGACGCTATGCCAAACGAAGACCGCATGAGTAGAGTAAGTTTGTGAATCAATAGGCCGTTCATCAAAAATTATTTATTTGGTTATGATTATTCAACAACGCTGACTAATTAAAATAATTGTTTTTCAGTGTTCTTTGGGTCGGACTCAATACGAATTAAGGTACAGATCATGAGTTTTCGCACGAGGACTGCTACACTCTCTTGGAGGAAGTTGAATGGCAATTCGCCCAATATAATTAAACTCGTAGAGAATCCCTAGAGCGATGTATTGAACAATTTTATGTGTTTTACTTCTATTTTATTTCAACTACAGGTATGTTTTTTCGATTCAATAAAATGAGTGACTTCAAATATTGGTTGAATAACTATAGTTCGGTTAGAAAGCATTACTCTACCGTTAACCAAACGTTGGAGTTCGGCAAACGAACATTACACTGTAACTTTTAAAATTTTCTTGTTATCAGTTCGGTTAGGTTAACGTTTGTGCAGGTAACCGAACATCAGACTTTAAATTTTTAAATTTTCTTGTTCTTAGTTCGGTTAGATCGCATTACTCTGCAGTTAACCGAACATTCGGGTTCGGTTACCTGCAAAATAATACCAGGAAACCGAACATTATACTGTAACTTTTAAAATTTTCTTGTTATGAGTTCGGTTAGGTAACCTTTTCTGCAGGTAACCGAATGCAGAGTTCGGTTGTTTACGAGATTTATTCTCTTAACCGAACTAACTAATTGTTTCTTAAAAATTTGAAGGTAATGAAACACTTAACCGTCAAATAGCCAAACTAATCCCTTAGAACACAAATTAAAAACCAAAGTATGAAATCTATTTACTAATCCATATGGAAACAAACTACCAAATCCGCCATAAAAAAAGTATTCCAAATATAAGTAACAGAACAACCAAATCCGCAATTAAAAAGTCTTCCAAACATAAGAAACCAAAGTAATAATTCTTGCAATCACTCATTTACCACGACCACGACCACGACCACGACCACTACCCAGAAACTTTTCTAGTCTTGCGTTTAGGAGCTTTAGGTCGTCCTTCGTCACTAGGAGTGTCATCTCCTTTGCTTTGTTGTTCAACCATCCGACTTGAACCTTCCCCTTCTCGCGACTCCTCTTCGACGGCATGGTCTGGCTTGGATCAACCTGGCTTGTATCGACAAGGTTGGGATTAAAAACATTACTTATTTGGTTGTAGAGGTCTGTTTGTTCTCGAGTATCCATCGGCTCTCCACTCCGGATTTTTGCCATCATTTTCTTCAACAATTTACCACTTGCCTTCACCTATTCTCATCAAAAACATAAGTAGCTATTATTTTTCAATACTTCATAACATTTTGAAAAACAAGAAATAAGAGCAAATTTCTTACCGCCGAATTCCACAAGATCAAGGCCTCATCACCACACAGAGGGGTATGCTTCATAATTTTCTTAGCCTCTTTCTCCACTGCCTTCGCTTTTGTTTTCTCAGCACGGGCTTGTTGGACAGTGTTTATTACACGAGGATGAGAAACATGTTCATACCATTCCATATATCCCTCGTCAGCGGAATTTGGCTCATCAAAACAATCTTGCAAATCTGCAACTGGAACAAGATAATTTCCAAAGTTCTTCCAGTGGTCCACTGATGGAGCAGGATCGTATTTGGGGGTGAATTTCATCTCGGTGTTCTTAGTTCCCTGCTTCTTCACCTTGAAGTTGAAGTTTTACACTTGTGGGACACTTTGGACACAAGAAACTTGTCTTAATACTCTTCGAGGATTATACATTGTACAACCTCCAGGATGAAACAACGGTCCATTGTACGCCGCAACAGGTGAGAAATCAATAACCTCAACATCCTCCTCGTCTTCATCTGATGGAATGGTGTAAGGATGGAAAACCACATCTTCCACTGTTAACTTATCCAATTTTTCCCTCAACTCCAACACCTTTTTCTTCTTATTCTTTTCCTGTGAGTTCAAAAATTCATATTTACCAGCTGTAGGCTTCCCATAAGGCCAAGGAGTGTGAGCATGAGACAATTTCAGTTTAGGGAAGTGGTCGTACACCCAAACCTACAATAAGAGGCAACAAATAATACATTTGCAATATGATTAGTAACAATACACATTCATTCACTTATATATTGAAACACACAAACGATAATTTAATGGGGTACCTGAACAAGGGTGTATAAGCCTCCAAAATATAGACTCTTAAGCCTCGAAGCTTTTCTGAGTTCCTCTTGAACGAATGAAAGAACCGCAATGCCCCAACAGTAGTTGTTCACCTCGGTCGGGGGATCCAATAGCTGGAGGTAATGAGCATTTACCACGTGCCCTGAAGTGTCAAGGAATAAAATGGTTCCTAGTTGATATAACAAATAAGCAGTCACATGGTGCTTAATCTTCTCCTCTGTCATCACCAACTTTCCTCGAGCAACCAATTCTTTGGTCCCTGAAAACTCATCAAACAAGGTCTTGAGCTTGATCTTTTTCAACTTCTTCTTGTATGTGCGGTCTGCCTCAAACTCATTATACTCATCACCTTCCTTAGGCTCTTTGTTAGCTCGTCTAAACTCACATTGTGCCTTTTTATCGCTCCATCCTAGACACCTTTCGACCATCTTTTCAAGAAGTTCATAAATCATCGAGGGATCGTAGCCATCTCGAACACTTGTTCCTGTAATTGGTAGGGCTGTGATTCTAAAACAATCATCCGGAGTAATTGCCATCTCACCAAAAGGTAGATGAAAGGTATCCGTCTCTCTGGATAAGACCTCTCGGCAAATGCAATAACAGATTCTGACATCAAACTTTTGGTGCGCATGTTGTATCCCGTTCCATAGTACACAGTCAAATACCGCCAACCGGACCTCATCACACTCGTTTTCTATATTCCATACCTTGTTCTTTGACGTTTCAAAACACGAACAACATCAGTATGATCCTACAAAAGCAACATCATATCTTATATACTAATATATAGAAAAGAACAATATATGTCAAAATATAATAAAGTGCCTGAGAAATCTTGATAGTTAAGATTTGAGCCATACCTTTGTCGCAAAGATCTTGGCAGCCCATGAGTTTTTGTAGCCCATCAATACCTCCCCTCCATCTTTTGGAGTACCATAAGTTGGATTCTTTGGAGACAAACACAAATTTTCATCAGGAATGTATGAATATCTAGCACAAGGCGTTTTGGGAGTCTTTCTAGGTTTCTTTCCCACTATTTCTACTTCTGCCTCTTTCTCTTCGTCTTCCTCTTCATCCAAGTCCTCATCTAATTCAAAGATCATCCTTATCTCCATCTTCCTCATCTTTGTCACCCTCATTTGGTTCACCATCATCATTGTCATCCTCATTTCCTCCTCCTTCACATGGTTCACCATCATTGGCACCCTCATTTCTTCCTCCTTCAGCTGGTTCACCATCATTGGAACCCTCATTTCTTCCTCTTTCAGCTGGTTCACCTTCTCCACCTTGATGTTGTTCTTCATTGCCCATCGCTTCCATGATCTCTTCATTGCACATCGCTTCAACAATCTCTTCATTAACTTGTTGGATTACGTTGTCAACATTATCTCTATTAACACCATCTTGGATGACAACATCCGGTAATGACCCACCTCTATACTTAGCATTTTTGGTTCCACGGTGACCGGCATCGCAATGTACTTTGCCTCGAGGGGTGGGAGTTCTAAGATCTTCCAGTAAAGGTTTGTTTGATTTTTTGCCTCTTCCACTAATCAAGAAAACAAAAGATATTAGCTTAACAAAAATAGGCCAAATCTAATTTTGGGGACCATAGTATAGTTCGGTTAACAAATATTTTTGAGAACAAACCGAACTCAACATTGGTAAATTGTAATGAGGAGTTCGGTTTGTCAAAATTTTTTGCGAACAAACCGAACTCAACATGTTTGCAACTACTGAAGAGTTCGGTTTGTCAAGATTTTTTGTCAACAGTTCGGTTACATTAATTATTTTTTTGTAAAGTTCGGTTACTTTCTAATAGCACAGTTCGGTTACATAAAAACTCATAGTAGCAGGCAAAATAGCGGAGTTCGGTTACATGTAGAAAAACAAATTGTTGTAAAACATTTTAAGTTCGGTTAGAAATTTTTTTTTGGCTTCTTTGCGATCTAACCGAACAGGCAGTTCGGTGACCTAGTTTTGATACCTAGAGAACCGAACTGTTCTTCGTGTTCTTCCTTTCAGGAAGTTCGGTTAACAAAATTGGGTTTTTTTGAACCTCGACCTAACCGAACTATGTACTGTAACTTCCAGTTGAACCCTACTTTGATGATTTGTATTCAATTAAACGAATCAAAATCAAATTAAAAGTAATGGGTTTGTTGCAAAATACCTGCGAATCGGTCCCATGGCAGAATCAGGCTTTGACAAGCGTCTATTATACCGGATTATGGCTTCACTTGGTTGTTCCACTTCTTTTTGAATCTGAAAATCACTCGGCTGATTTGCTAGATGTCCCAATCGACGACATTCTCCTTGAAGTCTTTTGGTTTTCTTTCGAAGAACCATTGTTATAGTCGATTGATTAATCGACGATGAAATTTTTTTGAATCGACGATTAATCGATGGAGTCGATGAAAACGATGTTGTATTTGGGGAAGAAGAGAACCGAATAGGGAGAACAGTTTTGAGGAGAAACTGTTTTTTGTTTTTTGTTTTTTTTAGTTTTAGGTTTTGTTTTAGATTATTAGGTTAGAGTTAATTTTAATTAGAGTAAGGGGCAAATTGGTAATCTCATGATTTTTAGGACATCCCTTAACATTGTAGGGTAGGGGGCCTTATAAAACAATGGTCCCCAAAAAAAGGCTGGTCCCCAAAAAACCGTTCTAAAAAATAAGCTTAAGCCCAATGCCTTTTTTTTATTTGGAAGCCCAGCTAACTATCAAGCCCTTCATCACTCGATTTCTATTTTCTAGCTCCACGGCTGATATTGCAGTTCAAGTTCATCTAAGAAAAGCTAATCTTAAGAATGTCGCAACCTCTAACTGGAACAAACTTGCAACTGGAAACCGATATAACATCAAATTTTATCAACTATTTTAGTCATGTCAAAAACTAGGAATTGAATTACATATAAAAAATATAATGGAGCTGGTTTTGGTTCCTTTAGCAGAGACTGATGACAATATTTCATCTTCCTTATGCGCACACATTACACCCCTGTTTGATATATGCCCTTGAGCAGTCATCTCATTTGCCAACTAAAAAGATTTGCTGGTGACATTAGTAGTTCTATATAAATCTCCTTTCATCTGAAATGAAGCAACCTGCAAATATTGTCACCAGTCTCTACTGTCAGAGGCTAAACTAAGAGAATTGGGCTGTAAAAGTTGATGTTGAGAGGCATATTGCAGGATAGAGCGGATAAGGTTATTGGCATTATCAGTCTGTATTTGAAATTGAACTTAGACATCTAGTTTTTTTCCAAAGCATCTACATGATATTGAGAATATTATGTAAACAAACTTTAGAGGGCTGTCTTGATTATTCCAAGAAAGGACCCAGCTTTGAATAGTGTTATGGATTAAGGAAAGTACTTCAGGGCAGGTAGCAAACCAAACTGCTCTGGCAAATGAACAGTGGAAGAAAAGACGCTTCGAATCTTCAATCTGATCAATGTTGCATAACACACAATTTAGAGTATGAATTGTTGGCAAGTGCTGTAGCATCTTCTTAACACGAATAATATGATGAATCAACTTCCAAAGAAACAACTGCAGTTTATAGGGGGGGCCTTGAGTTCCCATAAGGAAAGCCAATATGTTGTAGGTATGGACAAAAAGGTAGGCTGAACTCAAAAGGAGGAGTCAACTGTCGGGATCCAATTATGAGTCCATATGTTTGATGGATAAGCCATTACCCACCTGCCAAATCGGAGACAATGTTGATGGCTCTGCCAAATCCAGCTTGAATGAGAAAATGAAGGAGGTGGATCAGTAGTTAAGTTATAGTACCTGAAGTATTTGGATTGAAGCACTTGTACCCACATTTCATCTTGAGAATGAAGTAACTGCCAAGCGAATTTTGCCAAGAAAGCTGAATTATAGTGATGCAGCTGCTTTATACCCAACCCCCCTAAGCGCTTTGGTAAACCCATCTTTTGCCATGAAATTAGATATAAAGGCCAACGAATCATGCGTAGACCACCAGAAGTGTCTTTGCAACATATCCATTTTGTCAATGGTTGCTTGAGGTAATTTCAGAACCTGCATTTGGTACATGCCCGTAGTACTAAGTACAGAATTGAGTTATGTTGTTTTACCTGCTTGATTAATGAGCTTGCCATGCCAACCTTGTAGCTTGTTAGACATGTTATCAAAGATGGATTGGCAATTTTTCTGTCTTGATAGGAGCGGGATACAAAGATAATTTTCTCCCAAGCCCATTTGTTTCATTTGCAAGATATTTGTAATGTCAGTCCTAGTAGAAGGAGCAATATTCTTGCTGAAAAATATAGTAGACTTCTGAAGATTGATTACTTGTCCTGAAGCTGTAGAGAATTGAGCAAGTAGAGTTTGTAGATACTTGGGTGAGATGTACTGGCATGGAGAAACAGAAGACAATTGTCCGCAAAAAATAAATGATGAATGATTGCTCCATGTTGGCTGAAATGATGAATAAGAGTACTTCAATATCTTCTCTGCTATTATGCCAGATACCCAATTCATCTTTGAGTGCACCTATACTGTTTCTTCGTTTATTATAATTAGCAAGTGAATGAAAATATGTTGTATTTCGATAACTATCGTTGATATGGTGTGTACGAGTTTGTTGTTGGTAATAATCCCTTTGAACATTCAGCGAATGTTGCATCTGCTGTTGGAGAGTAACAACTTGAGGGTCTGAAGCGGGTACATTAGATTGAGCACAAAATTGAAGTTGCTGAGTAAGATGACTGAGATGAGAATCAATGCTACCAAACGTGGTTTTTATTCCAGCGTTGCAGCTGAGATTTTGTGTACTTAACTAATTTGCAAGACAGTTGATAGCAAGGAGAGCCCAGAAAACTATGCCTCCAAGAATCTTTACAAGAGGGATCAGTAAACCAACATTTGTAGATCTTAAATGATGAACCTTTATGAACTTCTTGTGGATCAGATAGGAGCAGTATGGGGCAGTGATCAGAAGCAACTGGAACCAAGTGATGTAATACAGCAAAAGGAAAAGAATTAAGCCAGTCGGTATTGTCAAGAGCTATGTCAAGTAGCACCTTAGTATGAGCTGCACCTTGTCTATGATTTGACCAAGTTGAGTGAGAACCATGGGCACCATACATACAAGTGAGATGGATAAAAGGTATATTGGAATGGGTATTGATAATAGCATGACACGAACTATCATGAGTTCGTATTTATCATGATTTATCATGACACGAACGGTGTCCATCTGGGTTCACAAACCGTATCAAAGAGTAATGTCTATTCCATTTTTCCAAGCTAGAGGCTAGAGCTATACCACCAGATACTCCTGATGAAGGAGCGCACCAACCATTATGTCTAAGATAAGTTTACATTTTAAGAACCTGGGCTTCAGTTTCACAGAGAGTATGTCTGGGTCATAGTCTCATAGACTAGTGGGACAGGCAATATCTCAAGCAGTCACGAGTAGTAGATTTTCCAATCCCTTGGTAATTCCAAGATAACACTTCATGTTCAGAATGACACTACAACTGAGTAAATAAGATGACAGAAGCAAAACATGAGAAATAAGAGGAACTAGATAGAGAAAGATCAGAGAAAATCGCAAAACAGGTGGAGACAGGATAAGAGGGCAACAAACAGAAACTCTAAAGGAACAAAATGTGTCATATTACTGATCCTGGCACAAGTCTTTAGGACTCGAAACACCTGAACATCTGATTTTGGCACAAGAATACACAGCTCAACTGAATCATGAGCATTTTTATAGTTGTAGTTCTTTTCCTAAAAAAGAGTGAAAACAGCAAAAGAAATAAAAATTGTTTCGCCAGCAAAAAAATCTTATTATGTCTTCAGTTCTAGCAGCTGAAACCCAGAAAACAGGGGTAATGGGACTCATTCTTCAACTGGTCTTTGTCCAAGGACGGAAATATCTTCGTACCGCTTCTGTAATTACACACACAAAAAGAACAGAACAACGTTAGAACTCAAGATTAACAGTAATTGCGCAAAAATGAAATGCACTGCTATAACACAGCGAAAGTAGAACTTGTCTCATGGATAGCCAAGTACAAAACCCCATGCATGCCCAATGCAATTTTTCCATTCCAGCAAAATATCAATTTATTACACCTCCAAAGAGTCAACTTCGACAAAGTAACCAAAACAACTTTTAAGTAGACTACAGAGACACATATATGATTCCACAAATAAGAAATGTAAAATGACTTGAAAATGTTATGAAATTGGAAATAAAGTAATAAACACATTGCCATCGCTCATGTGATGATGCACTTATCAGCCAAGTGTACTCACGGAAGCTAAAAGAAGTTTAAAACAAGCACAAACAGAAGTTTACTCATAGCTCTTCATTATGATGTAAACCGATTCACTGGTGACAGTAGTACCCAATGAATGCCAATAAAGAAAAAAAGCGAGACCAGGAAATTCACAGTTAACTCATTTTTTTTGTCCCAGTTTTGATATTGCTCATTTCTGAATATCAAGCATTTGTCATTTGTGTCACACATCTTTGGGATTCCAAATTGCAAGTTGATTTACGGAAACAAAAGTGAAACCACCAATTAGCATCAAATTCATTACGAATCTCAGCTCCTAGCAATGATTTGCACTATACTCGTGAAATATCCAAGCAAGTCAAAAACCCTTAGCTAAACAAGGAAAGTTTCATAATTAAAGCAAACAATCTCAGACTTCCCAAACCATATATCAGTGAGAAAGATTATGCAAATAACAGGTCCCTCTCAGATAGATATGCTGCCATGGGAGAATAGCATGCGTACAAAGTTGAATTGACCAATCAAGTGAGGTAACAATGGACTGAGAAGAACATTATAAATGTACAGCCTGATTAGAGAAACATTCAATAACCAATTTCAAGTCAACACACTAACTTCTAGTAAGAAAAAAATTGTCAATTTCAAGTCAACACACTAACTATCAATTTATTACACCTTCAGAACACGTTCTCCATCCAAAGAGTCAACTTCAACAAAGTACCCAAAACAACTTTTAAGTAGATTACAGAGATACAGATATGATTCCACAAATAAGAAATGTAAAATGATTTGAACATATTATGAAATTGGAAATAAACACATTAAATGTCATCGCTCATGCGATGCCAGCACTTATCAACCAAGTGTACTCACGGAAGCTAAAAAAAGTTTAAAACAAGCACAAAGAGAAGTTTACTCATAGCTTCTTCGTTATGATATAAACTTCTGTAAACTGGTTCACGGGTGACAGTAGTACCCAATGTGCCAATAAAGAAAAAAAGTGAGACCAGGAAACTCACAGTTACCTCATTTGTTTTGTCCCAGTTTTAATACTGCTCATTTCTGAATCATAAGCATTTGTCATTTTTGTCACACATGATGCAAAGACTACCAAAATTAAACTGCATGGGGAGCCATATTATTCTTTGGGATTCCAAATTTCAAGTTGATTTAGGGAAACAAACGTGAAACCATCAATTAGCATCAAATTCAATAAGCTAAGCTTACAAAAGCCAATTATCAAGCATAAGACACAATCTCAATAAGCAACATACGAGTACAACAATAGTGTATCAGAAAATGTATGCATATATATAATGGTACAGAGATCTTGGTAATGCTGCTGAGTTTGTGTATGCTCGGGTACTATAGGCCTTAGTAGCCAGGAACGTAAAAAGTCATCTCTTAGCAATGGCACTATACTCATGAAATATCACAGCAAGTCAAAATTCTTAGCCAGACAAGGAAAGTTTCACAATTAGAGCAAACAATCTCAAACGATTACATATTTCCCAAACAATATATCAGTTAGAAAGATTATGCAAATAACAGGTTCCTCTCAGATAGGTATGCTGACATGGGATAATAGCAGGCAGTACAAAGTTGAATTGACCAATCAAGTGAGGTAACAACGGACTGAGAAGAACATTACAAATCTACAGCCTGATTAGAGAAACATTCTATAACCAATTTCAAGTCAAAACACTAACTTCTAACCTAAGCTCTTCCTGGTAAGAACAAATTTGTCGATTTCTGTTTCAATTTCTGATGGAAAATGCATGCTTAAAACAGATACCAATCTCCAAGTACAGCTCCTGAAATTAGGGGAAACATGAACTTAGTGAATTAGGAAACTTACCCCTTTGTTGTTCTTTTCCCAAAGGGTCTTCACTCCATAATCCACAGCCTGAAACCACACAAACCCATGTCATCAGTCAAACCATAATCCCATCAGATCAAACCACTACTAAGATTCCATCATCAAAATCGAATTTCAACAATTCGAAGAAAACCCAAAATCAAATCCCTAATTTCTAATGCATCAGATCCAGATCACAACGATTCTTTCTCCATACTTACAACAAAACAAAAACGAATCACACAGATTTAACAACCGTTCTTGATATAAATCAGAAGAAAAGGAAAAAAAAAGGGGGTTGAAAATGGAAAAACCCTTACCCTTTCACCAGCAAAGGCACCAAGTATAATCACAGTTACGTATACCGAATTCCGACGCATGAACAGTTTATATGCAGATTCATAGAAACCTCCAGTTTTTGCAGCTGGCTTCTTCAAGATGCTTTCCATGTTTTTCTAAATTTTTCTCTGCTCTCTGAAATAAACTTAGGTTTTTTCTGAAGAACGATGAAATGATTTTTAGAAGAAAGAGTTGTTATTATTTCTGCTGGGGTGTATCGTGCTATCGGCGTAGGTTAGCAGAGATCATATTGGGCTGGATATTTGACGGAGCGAGCGTGGGCCGGAATATCCATCATTTTGGATTTTAGGGTTGCAGTAGTTGTCAAAAAAAAACGTGGAAATTGTATAAATACCCCTCCTTTTCAGGGGTCTTCACAAATACCCATAAGAAATTTACAAATACCCCCAAGGGGTTTATTTTAGGTTTTTAGGTCTAGTTTTTTGGCACATCTAAAATTATATAAGTCAATTCAACCTCCGGAGGAGGTTGGGTTGACGTTTTCACGCGTCAAGAACGTACTAGTTCATTTTCATTATCCAAAAAAATACTAGTTCATTTTCATTATCTACTTAAAATATACCTCTTAAGGGTATTTAAAAAAAATGGAAGGGTATTTATGAAGACCTTATATTCAAGGGGTATTTAATTAATGTTCCCTTGTCAAACAGCCGTGAACCTGTTACTAGACCACCCGATCAATTTTAGGATCGAACCATTCATCCAATGATTTGGAGTATTATGAATTAAATCTTGGTTTGGTTTTGGTGAGCTTTCGAATTAAATTGGAAACTGTTAGTCTAAACGGATTCGTATAGAGAAATTTGTTGTTTGGTCCTAAGCCCATTAAGTTAGTTATAGTAGGGTCCAACAGGGTTTTAGACTTATCATTGGGTTATTTGAAATAAGCAAAATGACCACCTTACCCTAGAACTAAACACGTGTGAAGAATGCACCACATTCTTACGGGTTTTTTTCCCGTACAGAAACTGCTGAAACGGTCAGAAAAACATTAAATGAATTTTAGAGAGAGAAGTCACAGAGAATTCACATACAGAATTTCAAAATTCATTCTCAAAAGAGAAAACAAAACCCAAAATTATGATTCGGAGAAAAACCCTAGATTCTGATAAGTATAATGGTTACAAGAAGAAAAATCACAAGAACAATCCAAGAAGAAGAAACAATAATGGATGATAGCACTGCTCCTAGGTCTTCAGAAGACGATTCAAGAATTTCAAGACGAAAATCAATGAGGAAAAAGAGTAAAAAGGTTGTAACACCAAAATCAAAGAAAAAAGCAGCTAAAAGTTCATCGGACGATGAATCTCCAGATGTACTAACCCGAAAAGGAAGAAATCATAGTAAAAAGGCACCAAATCAGAAAAAATGTACTATTTCTAACACTTTTAGTATGTTTTTTGTGTTTCTGGGACATAGATCCACCAATACATATTTGAGGTACTGATGAAAAATTGATGAATACCCATCATAGTTTACATGCAACTTCTACTTTGTGTTTCTAGCACTTAGAATTGGCAGTACATAACTAAAAAACTGTAGAATAATAATCAAAAGTGATTTGCAATGTGTTTTATTTTTTTTCTGATACATAGAACCACCAGTACATATATCAAATACTGAGGTTTTTTCAAAATTAGGTTGTTTTTTGGCAGTACATAAGTCCAATAGTGAATGGGTAACATTGTTTATGTGTCTATTTATCATTGTTTGTGTTTCTGGCACATAAATTGTCAGTACATAATTCAAAAACTGTTGAATAACAGCGTGTGGCATGCATATATTTGCAAATACTGAGACATTGTAGTGTTTATGTACTCTAAATTCATCAGTTTCTTTGTTTATGTGTCTATTTTTCATTTATGTGATAATGATCTTTGGATATGCAGTACATAAGGCCAATACTGATTGTTTGTGTTTTTGAGATGATGAATGTGCAGTCCATAAATGTTATACTGAAATAAAACCAATTAAATTTTGCAGGTAAGGTTGTGCCAAAATCTGTTAGGAAGTTGTATAGGTCTGGTTTCACAGCATTACATAGCCTGGTTGCCAGAATGAAGGCGAGTAAATTTACTTTGAGTGAAGCCACATTGCAAAAGATAGGCAAATCTTCTTATGGACAGATATTCTTGATGTTCTGGCACACTAAGTACACAAAAAGGCATTGGTAAAAGTTGGAAGGTGCTGTGAAAAAGCACTTGAAGTGTTACAAAAGGGGTCGAGCCAAGAATGAGCTCACATTTGAGTTTGTTAGAAGATGTGAAACACACATTATCACGTCGACACCAGAAAAAATAGGTGTAATGTTTGGAATGCCAAGAATGGCAGGAAGAAGAACTGATGACACCTTTTTGATGGGAGGTGGTGGATGGAGACAGAAACCATTTTATATTAGGCACTTTGGTGATAACAACACGGTTACAAGACCAATGCTACAAAATGCAATCCTGAAAATACTCAAGCTTACTGGAATCAAGAAGAAGAATTCTGAATCTGAAGGTGGCGAAGACAGTGATGAAGAGGTATCGGATAGTGAAGATGATGAATATATGGAGTACAGGATACCAAGAGTAGAAACTGAGCAAACTATTGAAGATATGGTCAAGCTACTATGCCTGTTTATGTGTATTACTTTGTTTTTTACAACAAAAAATGCTCATAAACTCAAAGAAAAGTACTTTGGTTTAGTTGATGATCTCGAGAAGTTAAAGAATGTATCTTGGCCTGACCTGATACATAGTTTCTTAGAGAAGAAAATCAATCAGAACTACAACACTCCCGAGGACAGCACTGGTTGTGTCGTTTATTTGCTGGTATGATTGGCTAGTACAAGCTTTTTTTTTCCAAGTACATATTTACTCTACTTTCATTTAAGATTCTGTATTTGATTCTATTGATGTTATTTTGTCTCAGTTGTTGTATGCGGAGCATACTCACTTGGTGAAACCACTGACGTTACCAAATGATCGATACCTACCAAGAGCGGCAAGGTGGAACATCAAAGAAATATCTGTTGAGTTTCTAAAGGATATGGAGGCTTCGCAATACACGGTAAGTCCCTAAGAAAAACAGTACATATTACTAGGATAAGTTTTATTTCAATATGCTTCTTGTAGTTTTGGTTTAGGAAACAATGATGCATCAGTACATATCTCAAAAAATGATTAAAGTTGGTGAATTAAAGTATAATTATTTATGTTTTCATACATTAAATGATTTGTTTTAGGTAGGACACTATCAGAAAAGCAATTTTCTGATAGACCAAGATGATTGTCTGTGTTATATGTACTATTTATTTGAGTACATATATGTTATACTGATTCAAAAACTGGTTATATGTGTGTGTTATATGTACTTTCCAGTTCTCTAAAGAATTTAAGGATGAATATACTGTGTATGAAAAAAAAAAATGTTGAATGAAATTGCTAAAAGGCTTCCAGTTGAAGATGTAGCATTGAAAGTAGATTGGCAAGAAAAGTTTGATGATTTGGAAGTAAAGCATGAAGATTTGAGGCTGACAATTGCAGAAAAATGGGGCGAGTTACAGAGCAGGAAAGAGGACGGCCTCCCCATTGATGTGAGTATACTAGAAGAGCTTTTGAATGATATATATCACAGTGCTTACCCACCTCCACAACCAAACTCGGGAGAAGAAGAATCTAGCAGTAGCTCTGAAGAAGAATCTAGCAGTAGCTCTGAAATAGGCCAGGATGATTTAGATGACACCGTTCCGTCAGCAACTACTCCCTTGGTAACAGAGGCTAAAAAGGAAAATCCAGTTGATACGCAAGAAAAGTTGTATGAACAGGGAAATGCTACTCCAACAATGCCTGTTATGGGGAGCTCTGAAGAAAATCCCACACAATTCGATCTTGAGGTTTCACAATTTAAAATTTGGGCTAGATCTGATTTGGAGCGAAAGGTGAAAGAACTGCAATAGGAAAAGAGCATGCCACAACTATCACAGGTAAGTTATAATCCTTGTAGTATTGAAAATTTATACAAGTACATATCCACTATATTGAAAATGCATACAAGTACATATCTGCAATATTGAACAAAACATATCACTATATGTTGAAAAACAGGCTGAAACAACCGAACTCCAACAAACAGCAGCTACACAAGTTCTGGGTAATATTGAAGCAGAAATTGGTTCTCTTAGAGAGAGACAGGTGAGAAAATTGAACGTTACACTAGTTAGGTCCATTTTATACTTTGCCATCTTATAAAATAATACGGTTTGGCATTGCATTTATGTAGGGTGCATCTCTTGAAGAAATGTTGCCGAATATGCAGTTTATTCCCTTGGTTTGTGAGCTGCCGAGTCTCAAAGAACTGCATACCGTGCCAATGGAGAAACTGATTGACCTGGCCATCCGTTTATACCGATGAGTACTCAAAATATCTACAAGCTGAAATTATGGGAGATCCTTATTCATCCTTAGGAAGTCATAATCTGGAGTACCCGTCGACTGGTAGTTTACCAAGCTTGGAAAAAATGGAATCTTCTCAAATCTTTGATAAGTACTATGTTAAAGATCTGGATCCTCCATCACAAGTTTCAAGACCAACTTTTGACTTAGGTTTAGAAACAGATGATCAAAATGGAGAAGAGGTGCAGCAGCCTGCAATTGATCTAGGTGCACTTAATCTACCTCAAATCCATCTTGCAGCTGCGCCTGCGCATAATGAAGATCCAGTTGCTAGAGGAGCATCAGATCAAGCTCAAATGGATCCCTCGGCTGAGCAAGCTCAAATCAATACTGCACTCACACTTAATGAAGCCTCTGCAATTGTTTTAGCTGCAGCCGTACAAGCTCGTTTGAAAGCTGATCTTCAGCAACCTCAACAAGAAGTATGAACATGTTATGAAACCTAGTACATATATCCTTCTAATACATAGAACCAGCAGTACGTATATCAATTTTTAGTCAAAATAGTTTGTAGTTTGATTTGTTTCAAATGCAGGAAACAAGGAAACCTTGGGATCCCATTCCATTCAATGAAGTAGAAAGGAATAAGAAAATTAAGAATGACAGAAAACAACAGCCCGCAGAAGGAGAGAGCTACAAAGAATTAGAGAGTCTTATACGTACCTAAATTTATGTTTTGTTTTTAATGATGCTTTTAACATATGTACTAATGCTGCCGATTCTCAAACAGAAGTCTCCAGTTTTAGAAGCTCGATTAAAGAAGAATACGAGCGTCGAAAAAGCTAATGCATATGCTGAGACTCTCCAACTTCTTTTTGAGCTACAGAAGGTAATTATAATTAGCAAAAAAGTGAAAAGTAACATCAAATACTGAAAAGAATCCGACAGTACGTATGTTCTATTCTGTTCATTTTTTTTTTTGCTTTTTTAGTCTCTCATTTGTTTCTTTACGTTTATACTATATTGAAGGATAACGAACCTGGGGTAAGTCAAACATCAGAGGAAGATGACGTAACACTTGCCAAGAGACTCGAAGATAGGCTGGCTACAAAGGGTAATAAAGTCAAACCAATAGAGAAGGCGACTACGTCAGTCACGGACAAGGAGAAGAAAAAGCCGACTATCTCAGCCAAGGAGAAGAAACTTACTCCAAAAATCACTTATACCCCTCAGAAGCCAGTAACTCGGAGCCACCCGCAGAAAAGAGTTGATCCTGAGTTCGCGAGTGGCAAAGGACTGTCTGGAACTAAAAGGCGAAAAACAAAGTCCAGAATCTGAAACCCCAGTTGAACAAGATTGCCCAACAGAAAAAGTTCAGAAAAAGAATGACGAGAATGTGAGAAAGAGAAAAGCTAAAGGTGGTCCAAATCTTCAAGAACTGCCTAAAAAAGTGAAGTCTGCACGCAAGTTGTTGAAGCTAAGGAAATCTCCGTTCTATAAGGATTTGAGTCCACAACAAAGAGCGTTTCTCTCTTCTTTTTTTGACAAAGCAACCTCAATGTGAGTCTCTCTTGGATAGGTCCCTTGCATTTTAACAAAAGTTTATGTACTTCGTTTAGAATCAAACTTATGAATTATTTGAATTTGCAGCTCCAGTGCTTGGAAAGCTCCTGCTGTGATTGGTCATCACATAATATCTGCAGAGACATTTGAAGATTTGTTACATAACAGGTCTTTAGAGGGAGATCTTATAAATAACCGGCAATACCAACTGAAAAAAAGCATATCATAATGAGCAACCGGTGAATGGACAGAGAAAGTACATTCCAGTACTCCACATTGATCCAACTGGCTGGATATGTTTTCCAATTTATCTCGATAAACAACATGCATCTTGTCTTTGTAAAATTGCAGTGCATATCTCTCATACTGTTTTACATTGAATCGACTTCATGCTTATTTTGTTTTATATATTGAGAATTTGAATAGCATATCTCCGAAACTAAACGAAACAAATCTTTTTTTAATGTTGTAACAAATATTATGCTTTCATATATGTGTTTTACACTATAATTTTCAGTACATATTTACCACACTGATATATATTATTTATTTATTTTTACTTTTTCAGTTTTATTTTAGTGACCCAGTGCATCAAGTAGCAGCAAACACTGCTGTCTCCTTACCCATCAGGTATATGGAGGAAGGAACCAGGAAGATTATTATTCCAATGTCACATCAAAACGTGCATTGGACGCTTCTTGTGTATGAATGCGAGAAAGGCGAATTCTTCCACTACAACACTTGGGAAGCCGCATCCAAAGAGCAGTGTCTCGATAATGCTAATCTTATGGCAGAATACTGCTTGTTAGCAATTAATGACCGCTTGTCGAGCCTCTGCCTTCCACTTGTACACAGAGTAAAGATGATCAGTTACCCAACACCTTAACAGGGAGAGTATCCAGATTGTGCAATATATATCATGCACATCATGAAGAAAGTTGCAAAGGATGAAGTCATTGATGGAGTGCGAATGAGCTTGAGAGACCCAGAAGAACTAAAGGACAAAATGCATAAGAAGAGGATATCTTTAGCATGCGACATACTCTCAGCAACATCTCCTCCTAAGGAGAGCTGTAATATTAATGCTCCAAAAGGTTTTTAAGACAGAACTTATATGAATTAGGACTGCATAGTAGAAGTTATCCTAGAGAACATATTCAGAGTTTACTAGTTTGTTTTAGACACTATCAAAGTTTACTAATTGTTCTTACTTATTTTGATAACAATGGTGTTTGTCTTTAATCTATGTACAGTTGTTTCGCTTTATAAAAATGTTGACATGTTGGATGGTAAAAGTCCGTAGTATGAAGTGTTTTGGTGTGTTTTATGTAACATAGATCAGCTATGAGATTCAATTGAAGAATATGACTCTCTAAATTTGTTAATCATGATGGGAGAGAATATGAATCTCATAGCTGGTCTATGTGTTTGGCGTGTCTTATATGACATTTCCTGTCACCTGGAAGAACACAGAGTACATAATAGTTGTACTCAAAAAATCCTGAACAACCATAATGTACCTGGAAGAACACGGAGTACATAATAGTTGTACTCAAAAAATCCTGAACAGCCATGATGACCTGGAAGACGTAGTTTTAATATTTATGCGGTGTATAGGTGTGACATATTGTAACATTTTTTCAGAGTGCATTCACCTGGAATTTTTTTTTATCCAGATAGATGTTCATTACAGACTAGATAACAACTTAGAGTACATAACTCCTTCACTCTTAAAACAAACTTAGAAAACAACTGAAAATCCAATAATACTAAAAATGGTTAATGCTATCTGATTAACGAGTCTTAAATGAGCACAAAGTACCCTGTTCCAGAAAGATATCAAACACTAAATAATTGCAGTACTCTAAAAAAAGCTAACAGAATCTAAATTGTGACCAATAGAACTAATCAGGGAGAAATGAAAACCTAAAAGTCAGGGGTAGGAAGGAATGACAGTGCAGGTTGCCTTATTGTGATGAGTTTTCTTCTTGCAGTTTGAACAACGGACGGACTTCCTAGCTTTCTCCCATGCATTCTTGATACGATTTCCCTTTGGCCTACCTGGTGGAACTCGTGGATGGGGTGGAAAGATAGTATCCTCTGGTAGATACTGCTCTAGCATGTTGTAGTTAGGGATTGGTCTGATAGCAATTGAATACAGCTGAAAATTCGTAACTTTGAAGTAGTCTTGGATATAATCTACATATCTATCACCCTTGGCAGAAATAGCTGTTGTATCGTGAGAGCATGGAAAACCATAAACACGACATCTTTGGCAGGTGCAAGTCTTGCTCAGCAGATCAACAGTATGAGACCTGCAGATGTGCAGAAAGTTTTTCAGCACAAATAACTTAAAAGCAGTACATATATGCAGTACTGCAAACAAAAAAAAAAACGATTCAATGCTACATGTATGCTATACTGTAGAAGAACTTGTTTTAGGGAATAAAGCTAACCTATGTGAATGAATCTCATACTCATACTCAGATGACTGAGTAACATTCCAAACTCGACCAATTTGAATATGTTCTTTAAGTAACGCCTGGTAGGTAGGAGTGAGCAACTCAGGGTCCATCAAAGCACTCAGTTCGCGACGTTCATTCATCAATTCCATAATGCGTAACCTATGAATTGAACAAAAAGAACACCAATTTGAATATGTTCTTTAAGTAACGCCTGGTAGGTAGGAATGAGCAACTCAGGGTCCATCAAAGCACTCAGTTCGCGACGTTCATTCATCAATTCCATAATGCGTAACCTAGTATTAAACTTTGAACAAAAAAAACTGAACAAAAAACAAAGAACACACCCAAAAAAAAAAAACACACAAACCTGATCATGTCAACGAGGGCGCAGACAGGCAACCTCTTGTCTTTCTGAATCCAATTATTGAAAGAATCAGCAACACTTGATGTAGTCTGACCAAATCTACAGCCAGTGAAGAAGGCGCTGGACCACTTTTCCCTAGGAATATTGCGGCAATAGTCAGCAACGCCAGGCCTTCCCATTAAATCCATTTCCGTAAGTGCTTCTTCATATCTTGCTGGTGTGAGAGCATAAGTTTCTTTTTTGAAACAGGCCATCACTTCTTTGTACTTCTCGTCCGATTTCCTGATTGGTAGGTTTCCTTTCAAGTGGTAGTAACAATAGCCATGGTGGGAAGTAGGAAAGTGTGCAGGAATAGCCCTCGACAATCCTTCATGACGATCAGACATAAACGTGATAGGAAGGTCACCAACAATGTTCTTAAGATTGCACATAAACCAATCCCAATTGTCAACATCCTCTCCTGGGACCAATGCAAATGCTAGCGGATAAAAACCTGCAAAAAACAAACAATACATATATCATATACTGTCACAAACTATGTCGCTATACTAATGGGCATATAACAGCTTGTATATACTAGTTGAAACTGGAAAATAGACTAAGAATTTCCAGTACATAACATCCATACTGTTTAACAGAAAAGGGTCTTATGCTTACATATATGAATCTGTGTGTGTTAGACACAATAAATTTTCAGTAAATAAATGGTATACTAGTAACAAAATAGTTAATTTGCAGTATATAAACGGTATACTCAAAAAGTTCCAACGATTAAAAGCAATAAAAAACTTGTAAAAAAACATTTAAAACGTAAGAAAGAGCACTTGCCTTGATTCTCATTCAGACAAGTCGCAGCCATAAGGGTACCTCTAAATCTACCGGTCAGAAAAGTTACATCAACAAAAATCATTGCTCCACAAAGTTGATAACCTTCTATACAAGCGCCTATTGTAATGAATAACCTTTGAAATGTCTGAGTTGCATCGTTAAACTGAAAATCCACATAAGAGCCAAGATTTGTTTCTTTCAATGAATTCACCCACCAAACCAGATCAGAGTAAGACTTTACATCATTGCCAAAAATCTCATGGTGTGACATCTCTAAACAATGATATGCATGGTGATATTTGATATTAACACCAGCACCAACTTTTATGTAATCTTCAATTTCACGAGGCTTGATAAGTGGGTTGTGCATCACACGATCATGAATAAGGTTGTGTACCAGCTTCTTCGATACTTTAGTAATTCTCAACTTGACACCACCTCCACAAGTGTTCCTGCCAACATACTTTTTTATCCTAAAAACATTGCAAGTAGAATCAATGGCGACTGCATGGATCATCCAAGTGCATGGGACCTTACTGCATTTCATCGTGAACCTTTCACGATCATTCTTCACTTTTGTAACGCGATACCCAGTCTTAAAACAATACTTTTGACAGGCCAATCGAACAGCATCAACACTACCACGAAAAAACTTGTCCGGATCTTCGATAACATTCTCCCACTCATCGGACAGAAGAGGTTTAGCAACTTCTTTACCATCAGTTTCATAACTATCTCTAGCTGCCCTAATCAGTTATGAATTGTTGTCAACGTTGCTGAAGGTAGAGGAACTACATGCACCGGCGGAAAGACACTCCACATGCAGCTCAAAGAATGCCGCTTTCTTTGAAAAATGCAAGGCAGCGAGACCATGAAGTTGAAAGTCAGCAATCACAGGCACTTTGACACCATTCTCAACATAATTGATGACAACATCAGAAGGGTTCAAGGTTCTCCAATTCTCACAAATAAGAAATTTCAGATCATCAATACTAGACTTGAAAGTAACCAGGTGGGCAAAATGATGGTGCTTATAGTAGATGTATGCAGTAAGTATTTGGATTGGAACACTCAGCATTAGACATGTTTTGAACCTGCAAATGTGACAAATATGTAACAGTATTAAAGCACGGTATTTCACATATGTACTGATGGATCAAACTAAAACAAGTGAGAAAACTATGAAAGAAACAGAATCTAAGAGCAGTTTCTATGAGTATGCCATATATGTACTGCAGATTCATGAACTGCAAATCAACTGCATGACAAGAATAATTAAGGATATATGAGAAACAGCAAAATCGAAGCACATAATACGGTATTTCACATATGTACTGATTGATCAAACTAAAACAAGTGAGAAAACTATGAAAGAAACAGAATCTAAGAGCAGTTTCTTTGAGTATGTCATATATGTCTTCTTTGGATAATACGATCTGAAAGTGCAAACAAATCGAAAACAGAAAGATCATCAAATCGAAAGCTAAAATCATTAAAAACATGATAATCTAACCAAATAACTGAATAAATACGAACAAGATTCATAAAAATAAGAACAAAAACGACCGAGCTCTATGAGTATTTTGTATATGTACTGCTGGATAATACGATCTGAAAGTACAAACAAGCCTGATTTTGAAGCGAAAACAGAAAGATAATGAAATCGAAAGCTAAAATAAGCTAAAAACATGATAATCTAACCAAATAACTGAATAAATACGAACAAGATTCATAATCAAGAACAAAAACGACCGAGCTCCATGATTCCTTAAAAAAAACAATAGCAGAAAGAAAAAAGAAAAAAGATTACGAAACATACCTGTAATAATCACGAAACAAATCTTCAGAAACCCTAATCTTCTCGAGCAGCAGAAACGAGATCTGAGAAATAACTAAAAAGAATTTTGGAAACTTTGAAATAGCCTGTTTAAATATATGTAGGACTAGCAGGGTAGTTTAGGTATTTAGAAATTTCGCATTAGTTATCCCACATGTGTGCAGGACCTGGGCTTAAAAAGTTAGGTCCATTTTTATGTTTTCTTTTAATTATGGACCTCTGGTTACTGGACTTTAGTAGGTGGACCTGCCACTAACTAGTACCACTAAACTAGTACCTATAGGTAATTCCTACATTCGTATAACATTGTTTTATTTACTGTCGCCAAACTTTGGCCTCACCTAAATTTATATGTTTGTATTATTATGTTATTTTATATGTTTGTATTATTATGTTATGGGTGTTAAAACTTGAGAATTTGATGTTTGAAACTTAGGAGATCGCAGGCTCAAATAGGTTTAAGATTATTGTTATGGCAAATTCTTAAATGAAAGGATTTAGAAAGTGGTATACGGACCACTGTTCTACACTATCAAAAAAGTTATTGTTATGACAATTTTATTCTTAAAGATCTAAAATGTTGGATATTAAGAAACGACAACATTAATATAATTTGTTATTGTTAATAATTTTCAAAAACTAATAAAAACCTATCCTAAAAACAAACAGTTATCTTCGTATACAAAACAGTTTTCTTCATCTTCTCTGTCTGGATCTTGATTTCTTTTAAGATTTGGGTAGATTAGTTATCCGATTATATATGTAAATAAATAAATTGCATTTCAGCAGTGCATTATAGGTTTTTCTATTTGTTTTCTCTAATAAACATGGTAAATGTTTGCCATTGTTATTTCCCACACACTGTCGTAGTGGTTTGTAATGGCCATAATATCTCAAATGGTAAAAATATCACTATTTGGGAGGAACTGTGGGTCCTCTATCAATGGTATCATCTATTACCATATCCGGATCTTATGCTTGGAAATATTCACGTAATTGTCGATCTATTTTCTAGAAGATATGTATTCATGGTATGAAAATCTTCTCCGAGATTTATTCTCTCACGTTCAGTTAACAGTACTTCTGGGTATCTATATTAATGCATTAGTGATTAATTCATGGAACACGTGGGATAATCGATCCAATATCATTCATCAGTATTAGCATCCTCCGGAATTTGGCTACTGCAAGATTAGTGTTGACGCAGCATTCATCCCAAATCAAGATGTTGTAGGGGCAATTGCGTATAATCACTTGGGTTTGTTTGAAAGCTATGGTACAACTACTTTTCATGCAACTCCCGCACTAATGGAAGAGACAAAGGCTCTTATTATTGGTTTGGCGTTGGCTAAGAAATTGAACATAATAAAGTTCATTATGGAGGGAGATGCTTCAAATATAATTGAAAATGCGGGGGTCTAACAACCACACCCAACAATTCGTTTGGCAATCTGAGAGGACTTACTCCAATATACTATCTCAAAGTTTTTTTTTTTTTTTTTTTTTTTTTTTTGTAAAGAGTCAACTAGTAATTTACAAAGAATCAGAGACTCAATCTAGAGAAAAGTATATCAAAGAGTTTAATATCTCAGACGCTTTTCACAATGTGGAAAAAGCCAAATCTATAACCGAGTGAAATCATAAGCACGCTTCTTGAAATAGAAATCCAGGACCGCGAGCGAGACAACGATTATTTGCCCACGTGAAACAACTCATGAAACAAACCCGAGGTAGCCTTGTAACAAATACCAATGTTCAAGTGTCAATCAATGAAGAGTTTAAATCAACAACCAAAGGTTGGATATTCTAATTGATTGATCTTAACGTAAATCAACAACTTAATGCACAACTGTGATATTTTTATTATATAACAAAATATAATGCGGAAAAGAAATAATACAAATCTGTCTCCCACAGAAATACCCAAGAGTTTTTGTTCCGTATTTTGATAAATCAAGGTGAACAGGAACTAATTGATAAACCGGACTTATATTCCCGAAGAACAGACTAGTATTATCAATCACCTTACAATAATCTTAATCGAATAGCGAAACAAGATATTGTGGAATCACAAACGATGAGACGAAGATGTTTGTGATTACTTTTATCTCGCCTATCGGAGAAATTAATCTCGAGTCAATTATTTCAATTGAACTCAATACGATAGAATCGGGCAAGATCAGAACACACAACTACAAATAAAATAGTTGGATACGGCTTCATAATCCCAATGAAGTCTTTCAAGTCGTTAACCTACAGGGTCTCGATAGAAACCTAAGGCTAAAGGAGAATCGACTCTAGTTTATGCAACTAGTAACACATGGGAGGTGTGGGGATTAGTTTTCCCAGTTGCTAGAGTTCTCCTTTATATAGTTTCCAAATCAAGGTTTGCAATCCAAGTTACCTTGGTAACAAAGCATTCAATATTCACCATTAGATGAAAAACCTGATTCAACCAAGCTAATATATTTCAACTGTTAGATCGAACTTAGCTTGTTACACACAAATGAAATGTACCCTCATTTGGGTTTATGTAACCGTACCCAAACGTGTACACCATGTTGGTTCATAAATAGTTAACCGAGGTTAGCCACATGATTACACTCATATCAACCTTATTCATCTTAACCATAACTAGTTCAAATGACTCAAATGAAACTAGTTAAAGAGTTGTTCAATTGTTATATTCTCATAGAATTATACAAGAACACAATTGAAGCAAAATCAATTTGATTCACTCGAATCAATCATTAACATTATGGCCACAGTTTGCAAAGATTGCATTCCTTATTATATAAATGTTTATGTTCATGTTCATAACCGATTTTAGAACTTTAACCTTCAAGTATGCAAACGTGTACGCATACTTGAAATACCCGGACTAAGATTGGCATACATATATGGTTAGTTATATTTACCTGACTCGAATTAGGAAAAAGTTAGTTGCGGACCAATTTGTGGTCCATCAAATTTAATGCATCAAATAGGTGGACCAAGTTCCTCCACCATTGGATTAACAAGTGTGAGTTTCCTCCATAAAAACATAAAATATTTATGGATTAACATGAATCAATATTTTTTATGAGAAGCTATGGGAAGAGAATTTTATGTTTTCATGATTCTCTTCTTTCTTACAATGGAAGCATTTGAATTTACCCAATTTCGATTTGGACTTAGACTTGATCTACTTTTATCTAAACTACCCCTTTGCTTTGTTCTTCCTCTTACAAGCAACTCATCTCCCGAACTCTCCTTACCATCAATATCGGTCTTCTTTAACTCCTTAGAGTTTAAATCCTCCTTAACGTCTTGCATGGAAATTTTAATCTTTCCATACATTATGGTGCAAAAAAAGTTTTCATATGAAACAAAGCAAACCTAATGATTGGTCTACATCTTAAATTTTCACATCAACATTTGCCAAATCCAAGATAATTTTATTATAATCATCAATATGATCTATAATAGACATTCATTCATGCATTTTAAGGGTACAAAATTTTTCTTAAGATAAAGACGATTTGTCACGGATTTAGTCATATACCAAATTGTTCCACATCCCATTCAGAGTCGTTTCCGTCACTACATTTCTGAAGACCTCATTGCTCAAACACAATAAAATTAATCCATGTGCTTTCTCCGTGAGTTCTTCCTTTTCCCCCTCTTTCAATGTTGTTGCAAGAGCTACTTTCCTCTTTAAAGTTTTCACCAAAACGACCCTCATCTTTAGCCTCCATATATTGAAATCATTCCTCCCACCGAACTTCTCAATCTCATATTTTGCCTCCATTAGAGATTGCTCCAAGCCGGAGCTTTGATACCAATTTGTTTAAAAAAAAATGTCTTAATATAGCCCAATCAATCAAGATATGAAATATAAACGGAATCAAAATAAATCAAGCACACACACATGACACAACACAAGGATTTATAGTGGTTTGATCAAGATGATCTACATCCACTTGCAAAGACAACGAAATGATTCCACTATGTTCAAGGTTTTTCCCTAAATCCCCTCTCAAGGACTTATCCCTCATTTGGTGCCACACACACACTCTCTCTCTTTATTACATGAGCCGCTCTTAGAGCAAGGGCTATGGAATGAGTGTTAAAAACACTCATTCACTTCCAAATTGAGTGAGGGACTGAGTGAAAGAGGGTGTTTTTAACCATGGGATAGGCTAAAATACACACTAAGAGGCACATGATCAGCCGCTTGGAGGGAAAATTCCTTGAAGAGGCTGACCATCATCCGCTTGGGGAGAAAAAAATCACTTGATCATGTGCCTCCCCAACCTGATTTTAGTTATTTCAATTTATTTTTTTCTTGTTTTTCAACTCCAGGAGGCAGAAGATTAGCATCCTAGCACAATTTTTTCTCAGGAGGCAGAAGATTAGCCTCCTAGCACAATTTTTTCTCAGGAGGCAGAAGATCATCCTCTTAGTAAATATTGTCGACCACTCACTCGTTCCAATGAGTATGTGAGTGATCTCTAATGAATGAGTGAGTGTTTTCACTCCATAGCAGCACCTAATTTGATCAAATCTAGTGAGACTCATTCATATTGAATGAGAACTCTCACTCCATAGCCCTTGTTCTTACTAACAAAAGGAAAATAGATTTTCCTTTTATTGTCCAATGCCCTAGCAACATAACTAGCTAATGGAATTATGGGCCTGCCTCTTGAGGCAAGCCCAACTAGAATGCAAAACATACTCATAAATTAGGGGTGTGCAACGGACGAACGGATGCGGATTAGGGGTCACCCGCGTCCAATCCGTCAAAGTTACGGATTTGGAAATCCAATCATGTCTGTCCCAATCACCCGCGGATTTGACATCCGCGGATCAGCGGGTGATGCGGAACGGATGCGGATTAACCGCATATTTAGTCTCAAAAAAAAAAAGGAAAAAAAAAAACAAACAAACATGTCTTTAGCTATATACTTTTCTCCACTTTGTTGATTTTCATATCCATGTATTAAATTGAAGCTTGAAGGTAGAAATTTAGAAGACAAAAAGTCTTTACTTGAACTATGTACGAGATTTTGTTATGAGAACTATTTTGACGTTGATCAATGGAAAAATCTAGTTTTTGTAATATACGCTGCATATTTTTTTTCTCTACTTGCTCTTGATTTGGAAGAATAACTACTTGTTGATTTTATTTATGGCTTAAATGTTCAGTCACTACTGTTTACAAATCTATCGTATTTTGAATATCAAAGTAGCTCCCCTTGAAGTTTGAATAATGTTGAATAGTTTGGTGTGCAGTACATGTAGAGCCCTAAAATAAAATCTGAAGAGTCTTTACTTATAGTTCCCTACTTGCACATGTGCATCACTTGATGATAGTTCCCTTCTTGCATAGTGCACCACTTGTGTTGATACAATCTGGAGAATCTTCACTGATATTTTCCTGCTTGCACAATGCAGCACTTTTGTTGAATCTGAAAGTTCCTTGTCTTTCCTCTGTAACTGTAATTGCTGAAGAAAAACATTCTCCCTGTGGTTATTGCATGTGCGGGAGAATCCGCGGATTTCAAAGTCCAACCGCAACTAAACCGCTAAAAGTGTGGATTTGAGAATCTCACCCGTGTCCGGTCCATAGATCTTGCGAATTGAGTTTCACCCGCAATTTTGTAGAAGGATACGGATGAAATCCGCGGTTCCGGACTTCTTGCTCACCCCTATCATAAATACAACTATTAAAATGAGATGCATCCATGCCGTGCGGGTTAGTTTATCTTTGGTAGTGGTCAGTCTTGATGACCGCTCTCGTCTAGGAAGAAAAAGATAATCAGTCAAACAAGATGAGACATCTAGTAGACCTCCTTAGAGTAGTTCCTATGGACTCAACAAACTTGAAGTTTGTTGATTTTTCTCTCACTATGGACTCAACAAACATGAAAATGGATGCACAAACCAACAAATTTGTTGGTTTGTTGAGTGAGATGGAACATGTAGCGCGCGTGATGTAAGACCGTGCGAGCTTGAGCCAAAAACGGTGGCGCTTGAGCCAAAAACGCTAGCGCTTGTCCTTGCATCACTAGTTGTTACTTCACACTCCAGAGTTTTTTCTTAAAGCGCTGGGTTTTTCATAGAAGCGCCAACGACTGAATCTGGACGGCTTAAAACTCTTGTGGTCTAACGGCTATAATTTTTGAGTCCTATAAATACTCTCCATTTCAACTCCAATGTCACATTCACACATCTAGTCTTCTTTACTCTTATTCTCTGAGCTTAAAAAAATTCTTGAACTTCAACAAATTTTTCAATTCTTGAACATGTCTCGGCCCTTATTAGTTCGGCGCGCTCCGTATACTAAAGAAGAAGATGAATCTATTTGCAGAAACTATGTTTTTTTATTTACTCATCTTGCTTCAGTAAACTATCCATGGGTGAATTTATGGGTGGTTATTCACGACGGGTTCTGCAGTGACACATGTAATCCGAGTCGTCGTGATATATGCGACATAGAAAATCGTTTTCGTACAATTAAGAAAGAAGTAAGTGAGTTTGTAGCTTTAACCATACAAGCCAATCGATATAGACTGAGAGGTGAAACTGATGCTGAGATGGTAATAAGATCTTTGGCTGAATGGCGAAGATGGAAAAATGTGGCTTTTCTTTTCGAAAAATGTTTCGAAATCCTTAAGGTGTTGAACAGTTTCAACCCCTTCTTTGTAGTTGTTGTTCCACCTAGTACTTCTCATTAGTGAAGCTAATGTAGTTCGACATGATTCAGTGAAGCTAATGTAAAATGCTTAATTTTAAACATATGTAATTTCATTTAATTCAGACCGTCGTACTTTTAAAACTAAATGTAACAAAATTAAAAATGATATCCATTCGTCTTGGTTGAATGGTGCCGGCTCTCCCATTCCACTAGGGATCCCACAAATGAAATACAAATCAAGGGGCGTAATTCCTATTACAAGTATAATATCAACTATGATTAATTCTTTTGATTATTTAATAATTATTTAAAAAATATAATTTAAGTTAAGTTAAACAAGCTTACCAATTTCAAAATCCATAAAATGGAATGTGTGCATCGTCGACCACCACCTTTGTACCATTGTTGTCGTAATTCTATTGTTGTGTCTTCTAGGCTTCACACTATAAAGCACACGCCAGAGATATTTGTCAACCCTTTCTCGGACTCGAGGGGGTATAACTTCATAAACAACCTTTAAGTATGAAAATCCACCTCTCATTCTATAATAACCCTCAAACCGATCTTGATGCCTCGACACATGACCTTAGAATAATGATGGAGCAGCAGCGACACTCGGCGAAGCAAACTCTGCTTCCCTATTTTGAGAAAAATCTACGCCTGTGGCAGGCCGCGGTGCCGGTTCATTTCTTCGATCTCTTCTCTTGTTTACACTATTTATCGCTTTTCTTAAAATGTTCATATTGTATCAAAAAATTTTGATTTAGAAGAGTTTTAGAAGAAGGAAATAGAAGTGGTGTGACTGAAAATGAATTCAGTTGAATGAATTTATAGTTTTCAAAACTATAACGTTGAGAATATGGACGTTGGAAAATAGACCGTTGGCGTTTTTGTTTCTCACGCCCGCGTTGATATGACCAACACCAGAGTTTTTGTCATCAGCGCCAGAGTTTTTTCTTCCAGCACCGCGTTCATCCTACACACGCCAGCGTTTGTCCTTAGCTCGGGCGCTTGACAATCAACCACGCAGTGCTATTCCCATAATGGAGAAACCTGTTTGGCCATCCACCTGGCTCAACAAAAACTTTCATTTGAACATTACCATAGGAATTACCCTTATATGCACACACACAATCATGACAGATACAGTCGGTGTATAGATTCCTCTATTCTATCAATTAGTGCAGGAGGATATATATCCCCATTACAGCAGCAGTTTTGTATGTTAAGCAGACTAGCCACTAGTCAGGTAAAGAGATACTACCTCCGTTTCTGGAAAAGTGTTACTTTCACTTTTTTAATTCGGCCTATTTCAAGGCTAGAATGAAAAAGTAAAAATAACATTTTTCCAGAAACGGAGGGAGCATATAACTAGGCATGTATCATTATGCTTAATTGGAGCTGAAGAGGAAAAGTTGTTTTGAATAAGATCTTGCATTTGATTCAGTTCAGGCTGCTGGTGTTCTAATTTTATGAAAATTCCTATTCATTGTATTCATTTACCATGTCAGGTATTGAACCCTTTCTTATCTTGCTCAACTTACAAGAATAGAGAATTATTGGTTAATTTCAACAATATATGCTAGTCCTGTTGCAGTCTTGCAGAGTGTCATTCGCCGTTGCGTCCTCTACTCATTATTTCATGGGTAAGAGGGTATTTTTCAAAAAACATAGTTTCTTAATGGACTTTGTTTTCAAACCCTTTTCTTAAATTACAGGACATGCCCTTCAAAAGCAAGAGGGGCCCTCCTGGGGTGAACCTATGTGAGTAGTAGTTTTGGTGTGGTTCACATCTTCCTGCTTTTTTAGTTTCATCTTTGGTATTGTTTCTTAAATTAAGGCCCCCACGAGTTTTCCCATTCCTTGAACCTGGTCACATCTTCCTGCTTTTGACAGGTATTGTTTCTTAAAGGTGCGAGTTTCCCTTCCACCTGTCTTGAAAGCCGAAAGGTAGGCCTAGATATAAAAGTTCAAGGTAATTTTTCTATTTGCAGCCAGTTCTCTTGCGCCAGGTCTGGCATTGTTGATAATTAACTTATTCATGAAAACATGCATCAAATCGGCTGGGACTTCTGAAGTGACTTGGATGGCATTTCAGGAACTGAAAAATGAATTTCATTCAAAAACAAATCAGAAGTATACTATTACCTGGTATATCAAAACCGACGGTCAAACAAAGACGGCCACGTAAATCATCAAATAGTATACTCTTTACACTGCTATTAAATCCTCCATGAAATCATCTCAATTCAGTGGACATTCTCTTTGAAATGGAACAGGAAATCATCTCAATTCAGTAGAGGAGGTTTACTAATACTATCCTGTCAATGTAATGAATGACTAGTAGTCCTCAGCTACCTAACCCATTCAATCTCTACTTATGGCAACAGACTGAAATACAGATTTCTTGCAAAAATGAAATGAAAACATGGATAAACAATCAAGACCTCAAGAACAATATGATTTGCAGTAGAAATCCAAATTTAGTTAGTTAAGTTAAAACAAGATCATAACAAAATAAAACTCATCAGCATAAGAAAACCAAGCTTCTTACAGAGTCGTTTGCTAAGCTGATATATATACACTGTCTCAAGAATTTTTGTCTTTAATATTACAAAGAAAAATTTGTTATTTTGATCAATACCCATAAACATACCATATCCACATCATAATCTCTAGCGCTTTTTCTTTTCATCCCGAATCAATTTTCAGCTTCTTGAAGGGCTAGAAACTGCAGCTTCACCAACCGTAGTCTCCTTCATCTGTCGACATAAGGCAGAATCAGTCTCATTAGATCACTGAACCAGTATACTAGTACAAACAACAGACGCCAAATTGAACATGTTTGCAGGAACCATATGTTCATTTCATTCATTAACATGCCAAAAAAACATACATATTGGAAATCATTTTACTTTTCATAACTAGAACTACTAACAGATGCAACTTCATTGACATAGATTTGTAATTCATGTAACAAAATTTTAACACCTGTTCGTTTATACCCTTAATCCAATAGAGTTTGCAGGCCTATCTTCAATCAACGCTTGTCGAGCTGACAATAGTCCTGCAGGAACTAATGAAGCATTGAAAGCAGAACAATCAATCCAATCCTTCATAAGCTTTTCCTGTCCCCAACTATCAGGTATCCAAACTCTTCCAGCTACCTCAACTCTATGTCTCTTCAGTTTTTCGCGGCCGGAATCCTCATCAACCAATGCATCAAACTTGGCTGCTGGATCCTTTACAATCCCAATAGGAATCAAAGATGGTGGGGCTTCTTTGATTTCAACCACCCAACTGTTGCTAGACAGATGAGGCTTCACTGATTCTGAAGGAACCGGCGAAACTCGGTGATCGGAGAAAGTTCGCTTAGGACTAACCATATCTGGCGAGACCTAAGCTTGAAGATTGTAGAGAAAAGGGTTCTGATTCTTCTGACCTTTAGATGGGTGTGGGGAGAGTATATAAGTAGAGAGAGACTGAACTGGTGGATGTTAGTTTACACGTCATTATTCTGCTTCTCCAATTGTATGTGGCTTCTGATATTTGTACGTGTCTATTCATCTTTTGTGTGGTTCACTAGTCACTCAATGAAAAAGGCATTTCAAACCACTCTTTTGCAAGGGCACATCAATCATTATAACACCCTGTTATCATTCTCCACAAGTACCCCCCACAGAACTAAGAGCAAACCCTAGTTCCAGAACTAAAGTCAAGATTCTCAGAACTAAGTTACAAACATGATTTTCAAATTCAAAAATATCAGATGTAGAAAAAAACAGAGAATAGCTGCTGCAAATTGGCACCACCCATTAGCAGCCAGGCAAAAAAACAGATGAATGTATGTATGACTGCAATTCAACATGACTTTACTTATTTATCACTATAAAGCTAGTAAAAGTAACAGAGAGTGGGGTCTAGGCTAGACATGAAAAAACAACTAGTGGAAATGTAGATATGGTCCTGCTAAACTGAAAAAACAATGTAAAAAAGGGTGTAATATATTACAAAAGAATTTGTCAAGCTCTGGGAAAGCGTCGGCCTTTTTTCTTTAGGAATTCAGGGATCTCCACTGAGCTGCCTTCGTTGAAAGAGGAAGGTCTTCGATTCATTCCGCCTAGGTTGATGTCCCCGTTGGACAACTGATTTCCCTGCAATTTACCCTGATACAGTATTTTAGTATTTTGAAGCGAAGAAACAAAATAGAGTTCTACTTCTCTAGGAAAGAAATAGGAAAAAGTGATCATCACCTGAACAGGAGGCCTTCCTTCAGCTTCTTCTTGCCGTTTGAATCCAGTGGCAATCAGAGTTATACTTACCTGATGAAAAAACAAAAAGGTGACATGTTAAAATACATCCTGCACAGATATAAAATTAAAAGGTACATATGCTGTATTCCTGTCAAAGAAACTTAAATCCATTTAACCAACAAATCATTTTGTGTCTTTAGTGATTCATTTGGTCTGCTGAAATAATGAGTTGGAGCCTTGGAGGTTATCCTATTAACCTAAAAATTACTTATTCAACTGATTTATAAAGCCTTTGTAACTTACTTGACCACTGAGTGATGGATCTATAACTGCTCCAAATATTAAATTTGCACTTGGATCAACAAGGTCATATATCACCTCTGCTGCAGCATTTACCTGCATAAATATGATGAATTTAGAAGATGAAGATACAGGTACATTTGACATCACTTCTAGCAAAAGAAGAACAAATAAACAACTGATTTAATAAAAAATATTGGAATTAAAACATGGGAAAGAATATTAGCAATGTTTCAAACTCGGCTTATGAGCAAATATATCAAACATGCAAAACATGGAAAACAAAAAAAGTGTGTACCTCGTACAAAGTTAAATCACTTCCACCAGTGATGTTCCACACGATTCCAGTAGCCCTTTCTATGCCAATATCTAGTAAAGGTGATTGAATGGCATTTAATGCAGCATCTCTTGCCCTGGTCTTGCCTGCAGAGAAATGATTTGCGCTATACTCAGTGAAATATTCAAGGAAAGTTTCATATTTGAAGCAAACAATCTCAGATGACTACATATTTCCAAAATCATAAATCAGTAAAAAGATTATGAAATTAACGGGTTCCTCACAGACAGATATGCTGACATGGGATAATAGAAAGGCATAAAAAAGTTGAATTGACCAATCAAGTGAGGCAACAATGGACTAAGAAGAATATTTAAATCTACAGCCATTCCTATAACCAATTTCAAGGCAAAACACTAACTTCTAACCTAAGCTCTTCCTGTTACGAAAAAATTTGGCAATTTCTATTCCAATTTCTGGAAAATGCATGCTTAAAGAAATACCCATCTCCAAGTACAGATCCTGAAATTACCTGTTGCAGTTCCTATCCCCATCAAAGATGAGCCTGCATTAGCCATAATGGCTCGCACATCAGCAAAGTCAACATTTACAAGGCCTGGAATCTGCAAGTCATGTAGTCCAGTGAGAATTAACAAAGCAAAAAACACATGGCAAAGACCTCCAATATATCTGAATATTTACTATGAGGCTTCATTTCAGTTATCACGGAAAGATGGAATAACACATGAGTGAGGCTTTATGTTCTGGACAAGACATACCGTAATTATGTCAGAAATACCACGAACACCTTGACGAAGTATATCATCAGCCAAGTTGAATGCTTCTGTTACAGGGGTATTCTGGGTAACAGCAGTCAACAACTTATCATTTGGAATGACAATCAAAGTGTCAACATTGTCTCTCAAAGCAGCAGTTCCTTCCTGTGCTTGAACTGCTCGTCTTCGCCCCTCAAAAGAGAACGGTGTTGTGACAATACCAACAGTCAAGATGCCCATTGATTTTGCAATCCCTGCAAGTATTGGAGCCCCACCAGTGCCAGTTCCTCCACCCATTCCAGCCTGCAATGTGCAAAGTCAAAATCAAGAATGAGGAAAGTAAAGAAAAGTGAGAACTAACAGTGGATTGCACCAAAACCAGGCCAGCAGTCCTATACAACCTTCTGGTATAGCAACTGTATGCTATTTTACAGGGAATATAAACGTGCAAGATTACATACTTTCAAATTATGGAGTCCACAGATTAACCTAGCTAATGACTTTTAGTGAATATCTGATACCATATAATATGCATACTTGATTACAGAATCATGATGTGAGATAAAGCTGAATCATATGAAGGTTAAAAAAGTATAGCCAAACCAGAAATGAAAGCCTTCATAAGAAAAGTGAGTTAAACATACCGTTACAAACACCATATCAGAACCATAAAGTGCCTCTTCAATTGCTTCTCTACTTTCTTTAGCAGCATTCATACCAATATCAGGGTTACCACCAGCACCAAGACCCCTAGTTAGCTCCTGACCAATTTGCAACCGATTATCCGGAAACACAGGCGACATTCTCATGGCTTGAATATCAGTGTTAACAATCCAAAACTCAATACCTTTCATATTACTCTCAATCATTCTATTAACAGCATTCGACCCACCACCACCAACACCAATAACCTTAATCTTAGCTGTACTGTAATTCTCCTCCGGGAACCGACGAATCAATCAAACTCTCAGTAATTTTCCCAATCGACCCATCATTTTTGGGGTTAATAACCGTATCAATTCTTTCATTACCTCTCAGCATAGACACTTCAGGATGTAAATTCAAGAAAGGGTTAATTCCATTCCTACGCGAATTATTATTAACTGATGAACATCTAAATCGTTGTGAACTCATCAAACCTATACTCTTCGAACCAACCATCATCACATTATTATTAAACACCATCTTTTTCAAACTAATTCCAGCCATTCGATTATCCAACACAACCCTTTGCCCAGGTGACAAACATGGCAACTGGGTTGTTGTTGTTGTTGCCATCTTCCCACACAAGTAGTAAAAACCAAACAAATCTCAATCGAAACTGACCTAGAAATTAAAAAATGGACCAGTATTACCAGTTCGAGATGAGGAATCCTCGGAAATATTCAGCCGTCGCCGAACATTTTGGAATCGATCAATCAAATCTTATTCGATCGAGAGAAATGTGGTCAAGAATTTGGTTGTTGTAGTTGAATTTGTGTGGAAGAGACGGTGAATTTGAGGGCTGATTCAGAGCTTCTTCTTCACTGGAGTGAAGAGTGTGAGAGAGGAGAGCCCTAGAAAGGGTTTTTGTTCTCTCTAGTTTGGTCCGCTCAGTCAGAACTACTAGTCCACTACGCACACACGAGAGTTTTAACGACGACTCGGTCTAATTTTGAGGATTCCGTTTTGTATTTGTTTTCAATAGTACTATTCAGCCAACCAAGTCAAATCCGCTATCATACCCACTGATGATGTGGCCGTGAGGTGTCTTGACTAGGTGACCAGGCTGCTCATGCATCATGGTGACCAGTGGCGGAGCTGGAAAATAAGGGTGAGTGGCTTGAAAATTAATTGGATTGGTGGGGTGGCTTAAACCTATGTTTTAGGCATGATTGTTTTTTACCAAACTCAAAAGCACTGTAAAATTTTGGGGTTTTTTGGACTTAATGCTGGCTTAATAATAATTCCGCCACTGATGGTGACCGAGATGCTCATGCATATACGAAGAATCCCACAATTTACTGAACTTTTCTATCTTTAATGTATATATACACTAAATTAGGATCCATTGCATCAATATGATTAATTGAAAGATAATCTTGCAATATGATTCATTGAAAGATAATCAATCATTCTGCTCTGTTTATTTGCTTAGTGTCTTGCAAAACTTATAGCCACAACGAAAACGGCAGACCCTACTCCAAGATCTAAAGTAAAAGTAATGTAACCGCACAAAATGAAAAACTATGAAAGAAATTCATAGACATGGGAACTGAAACCTAGCCAAGCACTTTTCTTGCAAATCTAACTCAAAACTAACTTCCCAATTGATCCTTCCATGATAATAAGAAGATAATTGAATCTTCCTTCAAACACCTCCAAATCAATTAGAAAACCCTAGATATATGACCTAATACATTGATATATTCAAACATCTAAGTTTAAATTTCCTAGTGGTTGATTTGATATTCAAGTTTCATTAATAGGTTGATATTGTAAAACATATTAGGAATAGGAAGGAGAAAAAGAGAAAATAAACTTTGGCTGCGAGAGCCGAGAGGTGAAAGAAATTAGAGATCAGAAGAGAGAAAGAAACCAAACGGAGGGTATGTGCCAATTGTATTAGCCACTTGAACACCAGTCTATGCCACATCACCGATGGGTTTGACCGTGGGTTTTTAAAGTGGGACGAAAAGAATTATTGATTTTTTTTCTTCTTTTTCCGGATTTTAGGTCTTAAAAAAAATCACTTTCCCTGAAACGGAGGCAACATTCCGTAATAATTTTGGCAGAACTGATACTAAAAAATAGAGATTGACTCCCTGTGGAAAATAGAGTACTTAACCAAAACATTAATGTCATCAATTGGCTTATGTCGTAGCTTCATTTGATGTATTATTTCCCATATTCCATAATTGTCATACAACGTTGAAATGCAGCTTTTCCTACATCTCATTGCTTCTCGCTAAGATTGATATAACTCCATGCTTCAGAAAGCTTCAAGGGAGAATCAGGCATACTCCAAACAAATCGCTTTACAAAATAATACCAGGGTTCATGTGCTAGCTGGTCAGTAGTTTCTACTTCGTTCTAACAAAGATAGCAACTCTTACTTGGTGTTGTAATGCCTTGAGGCTTTAGGATAATATGAGTTGAAGGGAATTATATTTTACCCAAAGCATAAAGCCAAGTGTAATGATTTAGTTATATGATAAAGACTAGACAATGAAATGCTTGGATCTACACTGCTACTCTTAAGAGCCCGCAATCCTTTCTCTTTCTTTAATTCATTGATGACCATAATTTTCGAACAATTTTCGTACAAATGGAGACTGGACACAAAACCCTAATAGAAGTAACTACCACCCTACATGTGGGGGAATTAAGAACGTTACGTGGGGAAGCATTTAATGCTGATAATTATTCTTGTTAAACTGAATTAACATATTTCCCACAAGAACTCAGAATTATTTCTAACGGTAGCTTGGGTACATGACAATACCCCCATTTTGAGATCATCCTTGTCCTCAAGGATGGAACTTTGGAAAGTGTGCTTGAACATGTGCTTTGTCTTCCCAAATTACATCTGCAGGTGAGATGTGAGATCATTGAACCAAGAGTTGGGATACAATGTGAACGTGTCTGGTTATTTCTCGAGTGTCAAAAACATCTACTGGTAGAAGAACAATCTCACCTGAATCATCCACTGGAGGTAAATTGAGGATAGTAGTGTATGCTGCACCAAGCTGCTTCTTTAGCTGAGAGACATGAAAAACCTTAAGAATTCTGGACCCTGCTGGAAGATCTAACTTGTGCGCCACTTGACCAATTCGCTCCGAGAACATATAAGGACCATAGAACCTTGCTGCCAGATTGAAGTCTCTGCGTAGAGACAATGAAGATCATTCATATGGATGCAATTTGAGATAGACCCAATCTCTAATTGTGAATGATCTGTCAGTGCGCTTCTTATCTGCAAACCATTTCATTGCTTTAGAGAGTGATTCCTTTAAGATGTCCAACATATTGTCTCTTTGTTTAAGATACTTGTCAACAACAACAACGGAAGTAGTGGCTTCAGTAGGAAAGGCTAGGTGGGGTGAAATATATCCATACAAAGCCTAGAATGGAGACATTTTCAGGCTAGTGTGGTAATTAGTGTGATACCACCATTCAGCAAGAGAGATCCAAAACCAATTCCTTGTCTCGTAACCTGTCATACATCTCAAATAACTTTCTAAACAAGAGTTTACTCTCTGTATGGCCATCTGATTGTGGGTGGTAAGCAGTGCTAAGATGGAGATTGTTTCCCACTGATTTGAGAGTTCTTGCCTAGACTGGTGAAAACTTTATCTCTATCATATACAATTGATGCAGGTGAACTATTGTGAAATATAAGAAGCGGTGAGTGGATGACTTAAACTCAAAAAATGAGCATATTTAGTTAACCTGTCAAAAACAACCAAGATGATATCTTTTTTATTAGATTTGGGAAATCTTTCAATGAAACCCATAGTGATATGTTGCGATGCTTGAGTGGAAATATGTAGTGGTTGTAAGAGTCTATATTGGTGTGTATACTTTATCTTGTTTCTTTGATAAATATCACAATGGCTGACAAATAAATACAACTCTTTCTTCAATTCTTGCCAATAGAAATAATTCTTAGCTATCATGTAACTCCTTTGTATGTCAGAGTGATCTCCTATAGATGAAGCATGTACAAATGCTAAAATATTTTTTTTCAATGAATTCCCAGTGCCCACGTAAATTCTTCCTTTATATCTCAAAATTCCTTCACTATGAGTGAAGTGTGGTATTGCAGTAGCACTTACTAGTAACTTAGGGATGAGCTGGTCAGCAAGTGTATTTTTTTAATAACTCTGAATAATATCTTGAGTCCAAGTAGTTGAGGAAAAAGATATAGCATTGTAATACTTACGCCCATACATAATCGCAACTACAAATGAGGCATAAACATCATTTTTACTCTTCCGGTTAAGCTTACTTGTGCATAGTACGCATATTCACCTTCAACGTATTATCCCTTCCTATATATGTCTTATTGATATTTCTAAAACTTAAAGTTTGGAACCAGATTGACATTCACCAAGTCATATTTTGAGGTGCTTGCCCGTCCATGTAATTTTGATTAACTGACAATGATGGTTGTATTTCCATCTTTGGCCCATAGGCCAGCTCCAATGTCCAGCCATGTTGGCTATTCATTGCCAATGACATCCTTCTCTGGCCTGATGCATCTTTGTGATGCCATATTTCACAGCCATGTTGGTTGTACATAACTCGGCCAGCCTTATCTTTCCTAGTGCATCATTGTGATGCGATATTGGTCGTAGTCCAATGACCCACGAAATGCGTCATTGTGGTGCTACTTTGTTCTAGGACATTCTCCTAACTGTCCTAATGCACCATTTGGTGCGTCATTGGCTCTTGGACAATATAACTTACGTATCACAACATTTACCCTTAGCCCATATGCCCAACATAATGCGCCATTTTGGCACGATATTGGCCTTTGGCCAATAAGCCCCTTACTACGTAGCAGAAGCTTGAGATAAAGCTTCATCTCAGGCCATGGCATATTTTTGAGCATGCGCGATGCTAAAAATATGAGGTTTTACAATATCGATCAATTGAAATTTTCCCAAGCAATGATATTTTATATTTATGGAATTTGAGAATATTTCAAAACATCAAAGAGAATTTCAAGAACTTACTGAAATCTTGATTCAAGGTATGTACATGTACATAGTACGCATACCACAGATATCCGAGGTTCCGAAATATAGGTAGGTACACGTACCTAGTACGCGTAACTAAAATGTTCTGGATTCATGAATGGGCATAGTAGATGTACTAGTACGCGTAGTTTTTTATGGGTAAAAATCGTTTCCGCCGATTTTGGTAAATTCGGTAGGTGAGTGAGACACTGGTTTAAACCCTAAACAAATGTGCCGCACGTGAGCACTTTCTAGATTTGAGAGATCAACTGCACAAGTCCTGGCCTAAACCAAGAAATGGCCGTTCCAGACTTGCTTCGGCCACAAAGTGGAGGAGAAGGGTTGATTTGGGGAGGGAAGCAAAGAAAGGTGTTGAGACCAGAATAGTGCAGGAGAGTAGTGTCTCGACTTGTATCAAAAAGGAAAGCTTCGGAAGCTTGCAAGAGATGAAAGATATTTTGGAGAGCTTGCAAAGTTTCCTTTTCTGAGAGTGTTGTGTTTTTCTCCTGACCGAGACCTGTGTCCGGTGGAAATAGGTAAGACTTACTTATACAAGTCGAGATTGAAACGTACTCGGCCTCATGAAGGAAGAGAGTAAGGGTGAAATAATGGGAGGAGGTGGTAACCGCATGGTGTTTATGGGTAAAAACGTTTTCACCATTATTTCCTCATTTATTTGACCGCTTTATTCCTATTCACGCTTTCTTAATGTGAGCGTAGTGTACGCCGATGTCGGTGGACCGCCAAACCAAGACCCCGGAAAGCATCCCGTTTGTGTTGATGTCTCGAGTGTTGGTTGTACCTTGAGTGCAAGTGGCGCCGCTAGTGGCGCGTGTGGCATGTGCGGAATGCCTTTGTTGCGGGTTGCACCTTGAGTGCAAGTGGCAATGCCAGAGCTGCTAGTGGCGTGTGTGGCATGTGCCAATGGCATGTGCGGAATGACTTGGTGGTAGGTTGCACGTTGAGTGTAAGTGACAATGCCAGAGCTGCTAGTGGCGTGTGTGGCATGTGCCAATGGCATGTGCGGAATGCCTTGGTGGTAGGTTGCACGGTTTGCAAGTTAGGTTACCAGCGTGGGTTTTGGCATGTGCCAATGGCACGTAAGGCCAAGTTGGCCTAGGTTGCACGGCTTGCAAGTTAGGCTACCAATAAGTGCGTTTTGGCATGTGTCAATGGCACACGTGGCCATTAGGGCCACGGCTAGTAATGAAAGCTACAATGAGCGTGTTGGCATGTACCAATGGCATGTTTCGGCCATTAGGGCCACGGCCTGGTAAGAAAAGCTACCAGCGATGCGTGTTGGCATGTGCCAATGGCATGCTCGGCCATTAGGGCCACGGCTTGGAAAGAAAAGCTACCAGCGAGCTTGTTGGCATGTGCCAATGGCACGCTCGGCCATTAGGGCCACGGCTAGGTAATGAAAGCTACCAACGAGCGTGTTGGCATGTGCCAATGGCATGCTCGGACATTAGGGCCACGGCCTGGTAAGAAAAGCTACCAACGATGCGTGTTGGCATGTGCCAATGGCATGCTCGGCCATTAGGGCCACGGCTTGGTAAGAAGAGCTATCACGAGCGTGTTGGCATGTGTGGCACGCTCGGCCATTAGGGCCACTACTGGTAAGAAAAGCTACCAATGCGATGCGTGTTGGCATGTGCCAATGGCATGCGTGGCCAATTTGGCCTAGGTTGCACGGTTTGCAAGCCTAGGCGCGGGCGCTACTTTGGCATGGCGCGGCTAGGGCCAAGGTAAGGGTATTTGGCTTGGCGTGGTGTGACCAGCGTAGATAGGGCCAAGGCAGAGTGCGTTTGGCATGGCGTGTCTAGCTTGGGCTAGGTGTGGTCGGGCATGATTTGCCCTTGGCACAGAGGTGCGGCTAGCATGGTTGGCATGCTTTGGTGCGTTTGGGGTGACTAGCATAGCTAGGGCCAGGCGAGTGCGTTTGGCATGGCTGCTAGCTTGGGCTAGGTGTGGTGGGACTGATTTGCCATTGGCACGGAGGTGCGGCTAGCATGGTTGGCATGCTTTGGCGCGTTTGGTGTGACTAGCATAGCTAGGCCAAGGCAGAGTACGTTTGGCATGGCACGGCTAGCTTGGGCTAGGTGTAATGGCATGATTTTCCATTGGCACGGAGGTGCGACTAGCATGCTTGGCATGCTTTGGCGCGTTGGTGTGACTAGCATAGCTAGGGCCAAGGCAGAGTGCGTTTGGCATGGCGCGGCTAGCTTGGGCTAGGTGTGGCTGGCATGATTTTCCATTGGCACGGAGGTGTGGCTAGCATGGTTGGCATGCTTTGGCGCGTTTGGTGTGACTAGCATAACTAGGGCCAAGGCAGAGTGCTTTTGGAATGACGCGGCTAGCTTGGGCTAGGTGTGGCTGGCATGATTTGCCATTGTCACGGAGGTGCGGCTAGCATGGTTGGCATGCTTTGGCGCGTTTGGTGTGACTAGCATAGATAGGGCTAAGGCAGAGTGCGTTTGGCATGGCGCGGCTAGCTTGGGCTAGGTGTGGCTGGCATGATTTGCCATTGGCACGGAGGTGAATTAGGGTTTTGCTCATTGTAACCCTAATTTGAAAAAATACCCCTATTAATTACTTACTACATGTATTAAATGTTCTAATAAATGTGTCACCGGTGACATTAGGTTATTTGGGGTTTTACGATTTTACCCTTTGTTTAAAAACCACCATCAACATTAAGTTCCCGCTTAGCTCGAACAGAGCTTTGTTGCGAGGTAAGCATAAGATGGTGACAAACTATCAAGCAGAATCGTGAGAATTGAGGAGGCTTGTCTCGACCTTTTTATAAATAGGATTTGGAATCCTTGCCTGGGCAGTTTTGCACAAATCGGGAGGTCGGCACGATTGGGAAGTCAACATCATTGAGAGACGGAAGTCAGGCGGCATTGAGAAGTTGACGCGAGTTGGGAACCGAGCGTGTTAGTGGTGGGACCGGCGCAAGGTGGGAAGCTGAGCGTGCTAGCTGGCGCGACTTGGGCGGTCATTGAGAAGTTGGCGCAGACCGGTGCAACTTGGGCGACATTGGGAAGTTGGGAGCCCTTGTGGGCCCGTTCCTTATACGCACGATTTTTGGTAAAGGGAAATCCTTCCCTATTTCAGAATCTTCACGCCCATATATATAAAATCCCTTTCTCTCATCTTGCACTTTGTTCTTTCATCTTTTCATACTAGCTGCAGAGTCACAAAGAAAACCGCTTGTGTATGTCTTCCAAGATTTCTCTTGTTTCCCTTTTCATGTAGGTGCAAACCCTAAGAGTAGGCGTTTTTCTTTTATAATCCTTGCAATGATATTGCGCATATGATTTCTTGGCGTGCTTCTTGTAGAAAATATTGTATATATGCACCAAGGGAAATATTGCATATATGATTCGAACCCATAGAAAAATGCTCCATATATAATTTTGAACCCGAAGCAGGATACCATAGAAGCATTCGAGCCCGTATAAAATACTGCGTATATAGTTTGAACCCGATGAAGGATACTGCAGACGCACTTGAGCCCGTATAAAATACTGCGTATATAATTTCGAAACCTGAAGAAAATACTGCGTGTGCAGTTTTGAACCCGTAGAGAATACTGTATATGAATCCCGAAGAAGAATACTGTATATGTGCTTCATATGACTTCGAACCCATAGGAAATATTGCATATATGAATTTCGGACCTGAAGAAAATATCACAAGCGTGCGATTTTGAACCCGTAGAGAATACCCATTTTTTTTGTTTTCCAGGTTTTCCTTTTGTTGGGTGCGGTTATGTGTCAGGTAGATAATTTCGTCTTTCTTCGTTTGTTTTGTACAGATATCTTGTTACCAAATTGTTATGAAGAAATCCGACAAGATGTTACCTGAACAAAATTTCGCTTCATCGAAGGATGTTCATAATTCCAAACCAAACACGGATGATGAATTCTTTGCCAAACCCCTCGCCCTGCTTTCGGAAGAATCACACAGGTTTCGTGCCAATTTTGTTAACCGGTGGTGAAGATGAAAAGAAAACACGTTCGGTTCGCCCAGAGAACACCATACGGTTCTGTCTTCATAAAGGGGTATATTCTCCTTCCAACATTGATTTCAGGATGTGTCAAAGCCCATTGCATTCTTTTGATAGATGGGTTGAGTTCATGGTGAGTAAGGAGCACATAAATACCAACTTGACTCGAGCGCAGATTATTGATCCGTCGAGCTTCGTAAGTCTCAGATTAGGAAGGATATCCCGGGCTTGGTTGCTTTCATCTCCAGATGGTGTTCGGACACCCATACGATCATATGTAGATGAGGTGAAATAAATTTCTCCTTGGAGAGTGTGTCTCTCTTCTTTGAATCTTCCCAGAATCGGGAATCTTAACATCCAATTGTCTGAAGGTGAGGAGAAGATGTGGGATGACCTTGCCGCTAAGTTGGGAGATTTCGCTCGAAAAGACTCCACCTGCGAAGTCGAAGGATTCTGTCAGGAAAGAGGATGAAAGGTGCTACTACACTGGTGGATATCTCAATGGTTTCCGGACGAGCGGAACCTAAACAGAAAAAGCAAAGTGATCTTCACGTTGCTAAAAGCATTTTTGGCTCTCTCGTTTGTCTAGAGACATTTTTGATGACGGTTCCGGCAAGAAGGAAATAAGACCGAGTTGCTAGTGATTCTTTGTGAAGTTGGAAAAAGGTGAAGTTCTTCCCATTGACAAACTATTCCTTGGTTCCCTGTATGTGCATCTGGATCACCTAGTTGCGAACATGCGAGTTTCGAATGGTTTCATGAAAGTGGATTCATATGTGCACGTTGCTTTTCTACAAGCCTAGTTATGGGAGCACTTTGAGAAGTACGCTCCGAAACCGTTTCCTTCGATTTCCGCGAGTTGGGGCGGCTCCCGAATTCTTCGATGGGTGAACAGGCGTCCAATAGTTGGCATGAGCTTGGTTAGTCTTCTCGATAAGTCGCACGAAATCAGTTTTCGCCCATGGGAGCCGGTCCATAGGTCGGTGACTCAAATTGACACCTTTGCTTCTGCTCCGATCATGTCTTTGTCTTCTGACGGCAGCTTGAGTGTTGGTGAAAACTCGTTTATTCAAAGATGCATGTCCGGTTATATGACGTCTTTCTTCATGGGGTCTTTCCGAATAGCTGCTTACAATATTGACCGTGCTGCTCATCACATGGGTTTCGATCAAGGGGTGCCTCTTGCTTACCAGCTGGTGGTTCCTAAGGATTCATTTCGTGCCGCCCTCAATGCCAGTGCCCTTGAGCCGAGTATCCTCCTTCCACTCTTTCAAACGGGAAAAGTAACTTCGACGACTTTTGGCTATAATGAGTTCTGGTACAATGAGTTCATTATGATCCAAGATTTTGTAAATAACATGGTGGAGAATGTTCGTTGTAAACCTTCCCCAGCAGTTTTGAAGAAGTATCCAATGTTGAGAGATCTCAAGCGAAAGTTGCTAGGCAACTCGGAAAGTCCCTGTGCAAAGGAAAAGAGAACGAAGAATCGTCTTGGCGGGTTCCGGCGGTTTCAAAATATCCTCCCACAGCTCTCGTGTCTTTCGGTTCTTCCAATAACCAGGTATGTGTCGCCTCCTTGTTGGTTTGTCTCAAAACACGTGAATTTCTGCTGAAAACATGTGTCTTGTTTCTTCCAGGGCTTCGGTAGTGTTAATGCTTTCGCTGTCCTTGCACGTTTCCAGGAGACGGCAATTTCTTCGAAGAATTCAGCTGCACCGAGCCTTCTCATAACGGTGATGAGCAGAGAAAGAAGAAAGTTCGACAAGTGAGAGTGATTCTTCTGACAGCACTGGTTCTTTTTAGGGAAGTGGTCCGGTGAGCTTCGCGCTTCTTTTTCTTTCTTCTTCCGTTTTTTTTTTTTTTTTGAAAAAGTGTCTATCTCAAGTTCGCAGGAGGAATCCGGTTCGGAAGACGATTCTGGGGCGGAGCCACACGAAAACTTGCCTTTGGTGACCACCGCCGGTGACTTGGAGATGGGAGTTAGCCAATCGTTGGGCACTGAGATGTGGTTCAAACGGTGGATGATTCCCGATGGTTCCCGCTTAGTAGACATGGAAAAAGACCCTTTCATGAGTCGTGAGGCCAGTTGCGGCGCCATTTTCGATCCCCCGTACTTGGTTCCTTATCCAGGTCATGTCTTTGGTTGGCGGTTTAAGCGTCTTCGGGCTAAGTATGAGGCGTTGTACACCAGAATCTTGGAGAAGTATGGACATATGGCCACAACCAAGAAGATCACTAGTCGATTTGCGCTGGTTAAGCGTGTGGAAGAGGCTTTATCTTCCATCGAGGACATGCATGAGGTGATTTGGCACACCGTTTCTGAAGACGTTATTGCCGACTGGGAGCACCATCGCGACGTGTGTGTAGAAAAAGAGTTTAACGCTTCGTGGTTTGTCGAAGGCCTTGCCGAGATCCAGAAGTCGAAAGATGCAGCAGTCGAAAACCTTTCTGCAGAGGAGATTGCACGACAGGAGGTAGAACTCGAAAATCTTTCCAAGATGTTGACTATGAAAGAGCGGCTCTTGAAGATGCAAAGTTGACTTTCTCCAAGAAGAGCAGATCTCTCGTTGGATGATTTTACTTGAATGTTTCTCGTTAAACTTTCATTTAGGTTCTTCTTCTTTTTTTTTTTGAAAAAAATCTTGGATGTCCGGTTCAAAGTTCGACTGGTTTTGATAGATAATTTGGTAGCTTTTGAGGATATTAGATTATTTCGGGATGAATGGTTTTGATAATATAACTCTGATTATGTTTTGTGAAAGGAATATTGCTTTTATGAAAGTGTGTGCTAGCAATAGGCACAAGACGCAATAATATGACGGTTTTACTAAGAACCTAAAAACAGATGGTATATCTTGCCCAGTCTAAATTTACTCACTTCATAGGTTTTTTTTTTTTTTTTTTTTGCGAACACGCCCCTCTCCATGTAAAAGGTGGCTTTCTTTGGTAGCATCGCTTGACAAGTCCCCAATCGTTGGTAGCATCTTCGGCCGAGTCCCCAGGTTTTCTTGTGTAGTCTTTACGATCGGTAACCGGTTGTCCGGTAGTTGAGTCGGATTGAGTCGCCTTCCCTACCATCTTGACATCCGGGTCGAAGAACGAGATCGACAGATCGACATTGTAGCCGATAGATCAATCCTCCCGCCGTGGTCGCCAATTGTTTATGCGTAAAAATCGTTTCGCCGATTTTGGTAAATTGGTAGGTGAGTGAGAAACTGGTTTAAACCCTAAACAAATGTGCTGCACGTGAGCACTTTCTAGATTCGAGAGATCAATCTGCACAAGTCCGGCCTAAACCAAGAAATGGCCGTTCCGGACTTGTTTGGGTCACAAAGTGGAGGAGAAGGGTTGATTTGGGGAGGGAAGCAAAGAAAGGTGTTGAGACCAGATTAATTCTGGGAGAGTAGTGTCTCGACTTGTATCAGAAAGTGAAAGCTTCGAAAGCTTGCAAGATATGAAAGCTTTTTTGGAGAGCTTGCAAAGTTGCCTTTTCTGAGAGTGTTGTGTTTTTATCCTGACCGAGACCTGTGTCTGGTGGAAATAGGTAAGACCTATTTATACAAGTCGAGATTGAAACGTACCCTGGCCTCATGAAGGAAGAGAGTAAAGGGTGAAATAATGGGAGGAGGTGGTAACCGCATGGTGTTTATGGGTGAAAACGTTTTCACCATTATTTCCTCATTTATTTGACCGCTTTATTCCTATTCACGCTTTCTTAATGTGAGCGTAGTGTACGCCGCATGCCGTGACCGCCAAACCAAGACCCCGGAAAGCATCCCCAGGTTTGTGTTGATGTCTCGAGTGTTGGTTGCACCTTGAGTGCAAGTGGCGCCGCTAGTGGCGCGTGTGGCATGTGCCAATGGCATGTGCGGAATGCCTTTGTTGCGGGTTGCACCTTGAGTGCAAGTGGCGCGGCTAGTGGCGCGTGTGGCATGTGCCAATGGCATGTGTGGAATGCCTTTGTTGCGGGTTGCACCTTGAGTGCAAGTGGCAATGCCAGAGCTGCTAGTGGCGTGTGTGGCATGTGCGGAATTCCTTGGTGGTAGGTTGCACTTTGAGTGTAAGTGGCAATGCCAGAGCTGCTAGTGGCGTGTGTCGCATGTGCCAATGGCATGTGTGGAATGCCTTGGTGGTAGGTTGCACGGTTTGCAAGTTAGGCTACCAGCGTGGGTTTTGGCATGTGCCAATGGCACGTACGGACAAGTTGGCCTTTGTTGCACGGCTTGCAAGTTAGGCTACCAGCGTGCGTGTTTGGCATGTGTCAATGGCACACATGGCCATTAGGGCCACGGCTAGGTAATGAAAGCTACCAGCGAGCGTGTTGGCATGTGCCAATGGCATGCTCGGCCATTAGGGCCACGGCCTGGTAAGAAAAGCTACCAACGATACGTGTTGGCATGTGCCAGTGGCATGCTCGGCCATTAGGGCCACGGCTTGGTAAGAAAAGCTACCAGCGAGCGTGTTGGCATGTGCCAATGGCACGCTCGGCCATTAGGGCCACGGCTAGGTAATGAAAGCTACCAGCGAGCGTGTTGGCATGTGCCAATGGCATGCTCGGCCATTAGGGCCACGGCCTGGTAAGAAAAGCTACCAGCGATGCGTGTTGGCATGTGCCAATGGCATGCTCGACCGTTAGGGCCACGGCTTGGTAAGAAAAGCTACCGAGCGGCGTGTTGGCATGTGCCAATGGCATGCTCGGCCATTAGGGCCACGGCCTGGTAAGAAAAGCTATCAGCGATGCGTGTTGGCATGTGCCAATGGCATGCTCGGCCGTTAGGGCCACGGCTTGGTAAGAAAAGCTACCAGCGAGCGTGTTGGCATGTGCCAATGGCATGCTCGGCCATTAGAGCCACGGCCTGGTAAGAAAAGCTACTAGCGATGCGTGTTGGCATGTGCCAATGGCATGCGTGGCCAATTTTTCCTAGGTTGCACGGTTTGCAAGCCTAGGCGCGGGCGCTACTTTGGCATGGCGCGGCTAGGGCCAAGGTAAGGGTGTTTGGCTTGGCGTGGTGTGACCAGCATAGCTAGGGCCAAGGCAGAGTGCGTTTGGCATGACGCGGCTAGCTTGGGCTAGGTGTGGCTGGCATGATTTTCCATTGGCACAGAGGTGCGGCTAGCAGGGTTGGCATGCTTTGGCGCGTTTGGTGTGACTAGCATATCTAGGGACAAGGCAGAGTGAGTTTGGCATGGCGCGGCTAGCTTGGGCTAGGTGTGGCTGGCCTGATTTGCCATTGGCACGGAGGTGCGGCTAGCATGGTTGGCATGCTTTGGCGCGTTTGGTGTGACTAGCATAGCTAGGCCAAGGTAGAGTGCGTTTGGCATGGCGCGGCTAGCTTGGGCTAGGTGTGGCTGGCATGATTTGCTATTGGCACAGAGGTGCGACTAGCATGGTTGGCATGCTTTGGCGCGTTTGGTGTGACTAGCATAGCTAGGGCCAAGGCAGAGTGCGTTTAGCATGGCGCGGCTAGCTTGGGCTAGGTGTGGTCGGGCATGATTTTCCATTGGCACGGAGGTGCGGCTAGCATGGTTGGCATGCTTTGGCGCGTTTGGTGTGACTAGCATAGCTAGGGCCAAGGCAGAGTGCGTTTGGCATGAGCGGCTAGCTTGGGCTAGGTGTGGCTGGCATGATTTGCCATTGGCACGGAGGTGCGGCTAGCATGGTTGGCATGCTTTGGCGCGTTTGGTGTGACTAGCATAGCTATGGCCAAGGCAGAGTGAGTTTGGCCTGGCGCGGCTAGCTTGGGCTAGGTGTGGCTGGCATGATTTGCCATTGGCACGGAGGTGAATTAGGGTTTTGCTCGTTGTAACCCTAATTTGAAAAAATACCCCATATTAATTACTGACTACATGTATTAAATGTTCTAATAAATGTGTCACCGGTGACATTAGGTTATTTGGGGTTTTACGATTTTACCCTTTGTTTAAAAACCACCATCAACAGTAGTGTAAATGATTTGAGGTCGTGACTAGCCTAGCGGTATGCATACCTAGTATTATCGGTCCCTGAATCACGAATTGGTCATAGTTACGCGTGTCGTTACGCATAACTACCTAGTACGAATCGCGCATATGCTTACACACTATTTTCCTAAATATGTTTAGCATTATCACGACAATCATAAACACCTCTAAGACACCATTGATAACTAAAACACTTTGTTTATGAGCATCAATCTTAAGTGTTTAAATGAATATGATATTACTTATAAGTTCAAAATAAATATTTTCCAAGAACTATCGTTATACATGGTTCCTTACCCAGACCATCGTGTATGTTTTTCAATTTAATTTCAAGACAAATTTCGCACATGTTTACATGGAATCCCTACAAGAGTTTCATATAAATAGAGAAAGTATTTACTTGAATCTCAAGTTATCTTAGCTTGAATTCAAAGCAACCCTTAGTCTTGAAAGTTTATAAATAAAGAGACTCGAACAACTTGAAAACTAAATCCCTGACATTATTATGTCCTTATTGTTTGCTAGAGTCGTCCTCTATTGACTTAGGTTTCCTATTAGAAGTATAGTTAGGTCTACGAATAAAATACTTCACGTAGGGATTCGTGAAGCCAGGTCCGACTATCTTTACCTTGATAGTTTGTGTATCCTGATCTTGTTCCTTTTTTTTTCTTCGAGGTTTTAGTAATCTATTTTAGGAACGAGATAGATATTAATCACAAAAGTTTCCTCTTCACAGACTTTGTGATTTCTTGAGAGGTGGTTAAAAGTCCAGGCTTCTCAGCTAATTGAGTGTAAGTGTCCAGGATTGTGAGGTTTCCGAGCTTTGTCTATTGCAATTAAATTTCCAAGAAATTATCCTTTCGATCTAAAGGGAAATCAAATAGGATTATTTGTTAAAGGAAGATTGGTATCGAAAGTATTCACTTAGGCTCAAAAAACTCTTATATTGTAAAGGCCGTCAACTAAGGGAATCAATTGCATAAAGCATTGCGAGGTTCAAGAGACGTAAGGAGCATGACTACAACTAAATTAATTACAAGGTTAATTCAGTCTCAGCTACATTCCAGTTTGAAGTTTGATAGTAGGCTAGTGTCAGTAGCGGCTTAATACATGTGTTTAAATCTGGACGAGGTCCCGAGGTTTTTATGCAAGTGCAGTTTTCCTTGTTAACAAAACTTCTGGTGTCTTGTGTGTTTTCCTTTTCCACATTATGTTGGTTTATCTTTATAATAGGTATAACACAAGTACTACATAATCAATTCTAGTAGATTAGTCCATATTAATTGTGATCGATTACGAGCCTCGTTCTTGTAGAATTCATATCTTGAAATATAGATAAAAAAGTTTCATACTTCGGATTCAATTATTTGGATACGATTAGATTGATCTTGGATATTGATTTTGATATCATCCAAGTACTCTTCAAACAATCAGGTTCACAGAATTTGTTATTATCTTAACTTTCTGATTGAGAAAAGATCGAGATATAAACTCTATACACATTGTCAAGGATCATTAAGTTGGTATACTTGTAATTATATTAGGTTTTATCCATACAGGTTGCCGAACGAAAAATTCGGTGGTGTACTTGGTACCCTCTCATATGTCTAAATTATTTGTGATGAATAGATTCATATCGGGAAAGCGCCAAAGTATGCTGGAAAAAAAATCAATGTTAAGTTAGCATTATCAAAAACTTATTTATTGAACAATGTATATATAAATATACTTACTCTTCTCCAAATGGACAATGTGTAATGCCTATCCTTAACAGCTTCCAGTATCTCTTTAAAATGTTCCAATTCTTGGTTGATCATTTCGAATCTTTTCTTTATGAGTTTGAATGATCTTCCATTTCCATTACCTCCTAGCGCCACAATGATAATAAATACATGATATCATCGAGAATCATCACTTTGGTCCACGTTAATAGCAATTCTTAATCATGACTTGTGACCGACATCCACGATTTGACGATGACAACATCTTCTTTGGCAGTATAAGCAGCAATCATGTTTCGTGTTTTTTTTTTTTTTTGGAAAAAATTAGGAGGAATTTAGAACTTTATGTTAACTTTGGTACAAATTATTTGTTGGGAAGGGGTCCCTTTATATACATTATTGACCCAACGGCTAGTTCTTTTGAAAAAACTATTTCCTCCTTGGAAAAATTAACTACCCGATGAAAAAGATGGCATTTACAGCTAAGATAATTTGACCAGGACCGAACCGTAAGTAACTTACGGTCAGGATTCTAGGATTTTCCTGACCGTAAGTGTTATCCAAGTTAATCCAGATAAACTTACGATTGCGGCATATACTTTTCGGTTGGGAATTCCCAACCGTAAGTATCAAATGGCTAGGTTTTGTTAAGTGGAGACCTAGACGTATGCAACCTTGAATTTCCATAATGTGATTTTTCTTTTATTCTGTTAGAGTTAGATAAATTAAAACAATAAAATTCATTCATTTAATATTCGTAACTCGAAACAAAAGAAAACCATCCAAATCCATAACCAAGCATACTAAAATAAAGTCTTACAGAATAAAAGCTGAAAATACTAAAGTTAAAAAAGTCCATAACCCATTCATCCACTAAGACCAACATTTTGTTGAACATCCTCGTAAGATGATGAAAAACTGACGCACTGTAAAATTACTTAGGTTCCCAACTGCGCAAGCAAAATTCCTCGATGCATCGCTTTGATGCTAGTGACTACTCCTTCAAGCTGCTCTTCTCTCCAAGCAAATGGATATCCATTTTTCATTACAAGCATGCTCTGCAAGCATGATTCTCTAACCTTAGCTTTCACATTTTCTAACTAACCCTTGTTATAGAAAGAGTGCAAAGCTATAAAGCCTAATGATGATGTGTTCTTGCGTACGTCCCTGACTTCCGATTCCTATCAAGGCATTGAGCATGCCTTTGGCTTGCACATATGATATCGCAAGACTATTCTCTAGCTTCCTTACCTCGCTTGGGAATTGAACTGAAAGGATGCATGTTGTTTTCTGTGACAAGGGTGCATTAGCTAGGCCCATGTCGTATTTGTATTGCATACCGATTTATCTTACTTTCCTGGCTATGCCCAATTCGCAAGTGGTGCATTGCCTACCTAGGACGTCTTGATAGGAAGTATGAGCATCCAAGGATATAAACTTCAACTTACCTCATAAGATATAGCAACATTCACCTCTGACATCGCATTATCAATCCAAATGATATGAGTTACCATTATGTTGCAATCACTTCACAATTAGATGATATGACCGACAAGGTGCTGGGACACTAATGCTGCAACTCATTGTGGCTGCCTACGTATACTCTTTCGTGCCTCGAATGGATTAAGTACTGACCGTATTTCATCAACGAAGGGATAAGCAACTAAATCCAACTCGTATTGCAAGGTCAAAGCCAAGCAAATCCTAGTCCGCATAGGTCAAAGGAACCTTTGCAAAATGATGTGCAAGACTACCTTGGTCATTATAAATAGTGAAGATTGTCTTTCTTGTAAACTTATCATGTATCACACAGTACTTCGTTTTTTAGTTTGTGTAAGGTAAGATGATTGGAAGTATTCATGTAATAATCATTGGAGAGGATAGTATCATTATTAGGTTAAATCTCTTATCTCCGCTTTTTTTAAAGACTTCGTTTGGATCAAGAAGCGTCTAGTAGTATCGTTGGTGGAAAACTAGAATCATATTGTTATTTTCGTTTTCGAGTATTAATTTGATTGACTAACGGTATAGTTGAACCATGATATCACATAGTTTGTTTATTCCGTGATCCTTCTCTTCTTATATATAAGGTCACTCGCTAGATCAAGGATCACGATTTTAGATCTTCTTTATTGATTCAAGATCTGAAGATAGGAGTTGTGATCATCCATTGTTAACAGTATTAGAGCACTGCTCAGTCGAACTCGCAAGCGTCGTTATCTCAAGCTTGTTTGTCAAGTTTAGTTGCCAAAACTATAAGTCTTGATTTCTAGTCTACTTATAGCTAAGTCTCGGATTAGGATACTAAGTGTAGTTGAGCTTTAGACTTCACGGCGTTCATTGAATGAAGACGAAGAACTACTCAAGGGAACTTGTGGAACTTCATCAACAAAAAGTATGGGGAGACTTGAACTCATATATCACTCAAAAGTATATCTACTCTATCTCCAATTATACACATTTGGTATTTCAAACCTAGTTTATCTCGCTTATCTATTTCTCGAAATATGTGTTGGTAAGCTTTCGCTTTAACTAAGTTCATCTTTTATTCTTGACGAAAGTCAAAAGATGATCATGTGAAAATCTCCTTGTAACATCTTACATGATTTGTGTGAGACACTCATTTGATGTAGACTCAGAATGTTTCGTATTGATCATTCGATCACTTGAAAATTGCTTTGAAGCTAATAGTTTGTGTGAGACGGCTATTTTCGTCTTCCAAGAATGTTTCAATGATCGAAATGAGGGTTTAGAACATGTAACCGTGATTGGATATAAACATATTGTGTATTCACATTTATGTAAAATCCAAAACCGGGAACCATGGTATGCGTACACGTACGCAGTACTGGTTGGTTGTTTGAAGTCTGGGAACTAAGTATGTGTACCCGTACGCGTACTGGAGGAAGTTCAAGTTTCGTGAATTTCTGCTGGAGTTTGGAAGTGTAAAATGGTATGCGTACATGCACGCATACTGGCGTAACCAAACTCAGTCCGGCTACTTATGTATGCGTACACGTTTGCATACTTAAGTAGGTTATGTTCTAAAATCGGTTTGTTCATGAACTAATACATTTATATAATAAGGAATGCAATCTTTTGAAAAGCATGGCTATAATGTTCATGAAATTATTCGAGTGAATCAAAATAGATTTTGCTTCAATTGTGTCTAGTATAATCCTTCTATGAGAATATAAACAATTCAAGAACTCTCTAACTAGTTTCATTTGAGTCATTTGGACTAGTTATGATAAAGATGAATAAGGTTGATATGAAAGTGCTCATATGGCTAAACATTGATTAACTATTGTTGAACCAACTAAGTGTACACGTTTAGGTACGGTTACCTTTATCTAAATGATGGTACATTTCATTTGTGTATAATAAGCTAAGTTCGATCTAACGGTTGAAAGATATTAGCTTGAATCTAATCAGGTTTTCGTTTGACGGTGAATATTGAATGCTTTGTTACCAAGGTAACATTGATTGCAAACCCTGATTTGAAGACTATATAAAGGAGAACTCTAGCAACTGGGAAACCTAATCCCCACACCTCTTGTGTGATAGTAGTTGCGACTAGAGTCGATTCTCCTTTAACCTTAAGTTTTTCATGAAACTCTGTAGGTTAACGACTTAAAGACTTTATTGGGATTGTGAAGCCAGACCCAATTATTTCTCTGTAGTTTCATGTTCTGATCTTGATGTTTTCTATCGTGATTGAGTATTATCTTCTTTAAGATTTGCTCTAGATTTATTCTCCCATAAGCAAGATAGAAAAGTAGTCACAAACATCTTCGTCTCATCGTTTGTGATTCCACAATATCTTTTTTCATTAATCGATTAAGATTACTGTGAGGTGATTGATAATACTAGGCTGTTCTTCGGGAATATAAGTCTGGTTTATCAATTGGTTCATGTTCACCTTGATTTATCAAAAGACGTAACAAAACTTGTAGGTTTATCTGTGGGATACAGATTTATCTATTCAATAGACTTTTCTGTGTGAGATAGATTTGTTTATCAAGTCTTCGACTTTGGGTCACAGCAACTCTTAGTTATGGGTGAAATCAGCTAAGGGAATCAAGTGCACAGAATTTGGCGTGGTTCAAGATGCGTAAGGAATGCAATTGTACCTTGATTAGGCGTCAACTACATTCCAGTCCGAAGTTTGCTTGGTAGTAGGCTAGTGTCTGTAGTGGCTTAATACAGTGTGGTGTTCAAATATGGACTAGGTCCCGGGAGTTTTCTGCATTTGCGGTATCCTCGTTAACAAAATTTCCGGTGTCTGTGTTATTTCTTTTCCGCATTATATTTTTTTATATAATTGAAATATCACATATTGTGTGTAAGTTCAATCAACTAGAGAATCCAACCTTTGGCTGTTGATTATATTGTTTGACACTTGAACATTGGTCTTTGGTACCATTCAAGTTGTTTCACATAATAATCAGGCTCATGGATTTCCATCTAGTTGATTTGCTGATTACATTGTGAAACAGAGATACAACTCTTGGATATACTTTTTGTTGAGATTGAGAGATACAACTCTTGGATATACTTTTTGTTGAGATTGAGTCTAACTGTCTAGTTGATTCTCTCGAAAGTATATTGGAGTTTTTCCATATAGATTGCTAAGTGAAATATTGGGTGTGTTTGTTAGACCCCCGTTTTTTCAAACAGACTCCGTTATGTGCATGATCGATCATAAGGGAATCAAGTTGTTTGTGCATGTACTTTGAAGACTGAATATTTGAATACTAAAAGATTTTTTTTTTTGGTATTCTTATCTTTATGATACGTCGTGCACACTTGATTGACTGAGATCCGACAAGCTCGTTTATCTTGAAAGACCTTTTATAGCTTGTTGTATAGATCAGTGATTTATGTTTTGATATTTCTTTTCGACATCTACATTGATAAATTACGAACTAAGATTGATTATCTTTGATAGTCTTCATATCTTAGTTGATCTAACCGATACAAAGGAGTTTATACTGATTAAACGGGGAACTTTTATAACTCAACATATGTCTGTTTAACTTGTTGATCTGAGAGATTAATAAAGCGGTTACCGGAACAGATTAGTCCTTTATTGTTTCGGAATATGATCCAAACGTGTCGAGTGATTAAATTCTTCACCACGGGTAGAGCGACTTAAAGGATTCACGTGGGTATACCAGATTGGTAGTAGGCGCAGAGATAGTGAAGGAACTGAGTAACTTGGAGTTAGTTTACTTGGTCTCATCCATACAAAGTTGATGGTGGTATTTATATAGCGGCTTATTTTTGAGAGTATTCCAAACTGCACTAGGTCCCAGGGTTTTCTGCATTTGCGGTTTCCTCGTTAACAAAATCTTGTGTGTTCTTTTACTTGATTTCCGTATTATTATTATTATATCATTTTTGTTATAATAAAGTAAACGCACCATTACTTAATCAAACATTTGGTTTGATCCCATAGCTGGTTCGGTTCCATATTTTGACTATATACCATGTGTACATCTTCTTGACAGTTCATGTCTATATTAGATCACACAAGGTGTGTCGTGAATAGGTGCATATCGATTAGATTGTGGTGTAGTTGATAGATTGCAGTCAAAAGCTAACTGATCACGATGGGTATCAATTTTGAAATATTAAAATCGGTTAGGCTTAACCCTAGCATATTAAGTGTATGGGATGCATAATTCCTACTAGAAGCATCTTCTTATAGGGTACACTTAGGAACACGAATTTTAGACGAAGCTTTGAGATGGTGTAGCCATATTTCGGGAAAAGATTGTGATAAAAAAATGTACAATGGGATAATATAAGAGATTTACATGAGACTAGAAGAAATAAGGTTGGAGATACAAGGAGTTCAAATTATAGCCGCTGGTGGCCATAACATAACGTAGAAATTTACATTTAGTCCCAAATATGCTGGGCTTTAGACACTCTAGTCCAGCCTTCTCAAGCCTAGTACTAGGAGATCCAAATTTACCCAATTCAAGATGAGTCAATCCTTTTAAGAACGATTCAGTCCAAACAGAACATTTCTGATGACAAATATACCCATAAGCTTTCATGATTCAGTTTAATTTCATTTTCTTTTCTTCCGTTTCATATGTCGAAATAGCTCCCATGATCCATCTACCGCTGTTGAATACAACGTTACGGAGATAAAGTTTTAGATCGAATCTCTTATTCGATTCATGATGAGAACTTAGATCTACAATTGTAGTATTTGAATTTTGGTTTGGAGAATAGAATTAGGTAAAATTTCAACAAAAATGGAAATTAAAAGATCCACAGTTCTTCGACTCTATAGAAATCAATATAGTGTCTCCTCGTCTTGTTCGAATACTCATCAAGACTATTTCGTTATGGTAATAATCAATGGATTTTCACAATTCTCTATTGATTTTGATTTTTGTTAACTATAATTTTGATTTTTTTTTTTTTTTTTTTTTTTTTGTAGATGAGATGTAATGCATCTGTAATGTTAAACTCAACGAATGGAGTTAAAACTGATAAAGAATCAATCATTGGAGGGATTTGATGTAATTGAACACATCATTCAGAGGTAATTTTTTTTGCATTTTTTTACGATCTTGTTTTATAATTACTCTTAGATCTGGATTTGGAAGCAATGCATGTGATATTGTGATTTAGATTTGGGATTTTAATTAATAACTGACTTTGGAAATTTATTTGTGGTGTAATTGTGCCTATGTAGAGGTGATAGTGACTATTGATAAATCTCATAAGAAGCAAGTTTGCCTTTTGATTTTGTTTTACTGATGTGTGGGGTACATGCTTAAATTATCAAAATGATTCTCATATGAATTTAAAAAACGTACCTTTTTTTTCCCATGATTACAACTTTGAGGAATGTTTTGCAGTTTATCATTCCAAATGTTTAGACTTTGAATACCAAGACCTCGTTCGCTGCCGGAACTAGCAAACTTCATTTTTATCAATGATTTCTATACTATATGAAATAAATGAATGAAAATGTTTGGTAAAGAAGAAGCTAATTATATATGGTGGAATATTATCTATCTCGTGGTCCTGGGATGGTGAGGCTTTATTGTTAGCAACTTAGCAATGCCTACAACAATTTAGACTAAATATTTCATTTTGACCAATTGAGTTTTGGAATCAGGATCCAACAGAGTGGACTCCATCCCGGTTTTAGTACATAGGCTATCTAGGTAGAACTGTGGTTGAAAAACTATAGATAATTGACATCTCAATCAAGTGTTTAGATGTTGGGAGGTTATAGTGCTTGGCTGGTTTAGCTGGAGTAACTGGTAGAATTAGTATATTGTCGGTGTGAAAATTTTCATATTGAGAATGCTTTCATATTGCAGGGTTTAATGTCTAGAATGTTGAATACAAGAACATTAACTTTACTGTTCGGGATGTGAGAGGTAAAGACATGGTATGAATTGTATGTTTGCATTAGTGAGTTGGGATAAATAAGGGTAGATTTTTTAATTCATTTTTTTCCTAGCTAACCATTTTTAACACAATGAAAACGACGGATTTTTTCTTCTAGAACTTATACCTAACCGTGTCTATAACTTTTCTATTTAAAAAAATCAAAATAATGGCAGTGACCAAGTTTAGTGACTGCAGATTCAACTACATATCCTAGTTTTACTTGATAAAGTATGTCTCGCAGGCTTTAAGGGCTACTTTCTCTTTGTTTTTTTTTTTTTATCTGAATCTTCATTTTGTGTACCTATCCCGACGACTTTGTTGACCTCAATTTTTGTTGTTATGTTAGACAACCCATGCCGCACCTTACAATACAGTTTTACATGCCCATTTTTTTGTCCGTCTGGATGGTAAGATTGTTGAGCTAGTGCAACAAATCGACTAAAAAATTAGGAAACTTATCGGGGAGAAGATTCTCTTCGTCAAAAATGGTTGTGGTTGTATGCAGAATTCAGGTAAACTCTTAGATTGCCACTCTTTCATCATTACAAGTCATTCAGTATGTCTTATTGGTGATCCGAATCAGGATAATTAAGATACTGCATCGTATTTTCGGTTATTTTTTTATAGGTTAACAACTTGATGGGTATATTTATTTATTTATTTATTTTTTTAATACTTTTTCATAGATTACTGTATGTGAATGGCATTGGCATGGTGGTCCAATATTCAATGTAGAGCCTAATCAGCAACACCATCAAACACAAACAAGTAGTTTATATGAGAATTTAATTGAGCTGTCATGTCACTACATTAGATGGGTAATAGGTAAGTGTACACATATAACTATGTGCACATTAGCAACTAGTTTCTTTTCTAATTGGCACATAGTTAGACACATGTTGAATCCTAATGTGTACATATTTGTACACTCGTTGATTTTTAACGTGTACATAGTTGTACACCCGTTGATTGTAATGTGTACATAGTTGTACACTCGTTGATTGTTAATGTGTACATAGTTGTACACCTGTTGATTGCTAATCACTACACCATTTTGGACGATTTGAGACACTTATATCTGTTGTTATGAATTTAAAGGACACATATAAGTGTCTCAAATCGTGCATCTGGAATGCTTTGAGACGCCTATGGAGACACTTATAAGTGTCTCTTAATTAACTTAAGCGACACATATTAACCGTCTCTTAAATTAGTTAGCGACACTTTTTTAATGCGACATATAAATTAATTAAGAGACGTTTAAATCATGTCGTTTAGTTCCATATGCGACACATGGATTTTTTGTTTAATACACTTATATGCGTCTTAAAATTAATATAGCTTTAAAAAAAAAAACTAAATTTTCAATTTGGAATTCCCAGGATCAAAAGTTCCTTCACCTACACATTTCATTTTTAGCACCTGAACACGGACACCCAGCAAGAATTGCCAGCCATTTAATTTTCCATCAAATATGAAATATCAAAGAATAATCAAACATGATCCATCTCAGTCATAATTACATATGTAAGATACTCAAAATTATAACAAAAAACAGCTTCTTATAATTGCAAGTCTCTCACTACAAAGTTGAGCATATTTTGGTACTGAATAACATAGTACTTCCTATAAACTTGTTCAATCTACATCATGGGACCGCATCTACATTTCTAATGGAAATTAAGAAAGGAATTACCTACAACTTGCTGAATCCCACTACTCATAATTCAGATGGAACATATCTCACATGGCACTTAACTTGGAAAGGTAGTCAACAAGATAGTCACATATTGAAAATAGGTTTGAGGTCTCGAACAATTACGAGCTCACATCGCCTCCCGCAAGGCCAACTGCCTTGTATAAACCAGCTCCAGGGAACATAACACCTTGGACGATATCCTTTACGTACATTTTGTTTGTAACCTGACGAAAACAAAATCAAATGAAAATATGTCAACACATGAGTGACACCCTTGATGTAGATCATAAGTTCAACAAGATCAGACTGAGACAAGCACCAAATATAGAGGCACCTTCTATAATGTCTCTCAAATTCTATCTAAAACCTTGACTTATAACCGCCCGTGCCAAGAATTTCCGTGATCCGACTTCTCACCCGACTACTTCTTTGGCGTGCACCCAATAAGCATTTCGTTCACAAGTCATCTGTGTAACACACCAAACACAGAACAAAGTTCAACATCATTACAGTATTTCGACTTACACATGATTGTGAGTTCGATAAAGGCACATTGAGCTTTTGCTTCCTCGAGAACGAAAAAAAAAACATCATTTATTAATATATGAGAAACGAAAGCAATAACAACACCCAAAACAACTCTAACATGGACTACCTTTCCAAGCGTGGGATCCTAAGAGCCATTCCAAGAACTTAATAGGGTAATTAAGATTTTCCTCCTTTAAAATGAGGTTATCTCTATAGTAATATATATGATATCCATGAATAATCGGCAAAATATGGCAATGAATCCCCAACTATTATTGTGTACTTCACAAAGATAGTTAAACACTACAATCCACCATATCTGCATTGGAACTGTATGACACATACCGACAAAAATTAAAGCAACTTCTATGATACACATACCGACTGAACCATTGAGCATAAGAAGGATCATATGACGATATCTCGGCCGTATTCATTACACAGTCAGATTCATTACATGTCCACTTGAGTGATAAATCTCGATTGCAAGTTGGGTATCAAATATAGCCAAGGACTTTAGAAGGGTTATGAGTTTTCTAGACACTGAAATTCAAAAACAATGAGTATCAAAACCTTTCCCTCATGTGCCTATCATGTTAATACTTGAAGTCGCTTGAAAAGTAGAAAACTAGGAAATAGTCGTAAGTAAGTATATGAAAAACTTCATCCTAATTCAAGATGGCGGCAAAAATATAAAAAGTAAGTGGAAGAAGAAAGCAAAATCCAAGTTGTAATCCCTAAAAAATACAGAATGAAAGATCATACTCAAGGAATTCGATTTCATCTTTGAACAAATATCTGATTTATTAGCAATTACTATCAATTAAACCGATAGTTGATTTGTTAGAAAATCTTATCGTCTTTTAAGCCTAACTTCTCATGTTTCCTAACTTTGGACATATTCATAAAATAAGAAGTAATGTAATCCCAATAATTAGATACATAGTTATATTCAAATCATATAATATGCAGGTAGCATTTATAATATACATGAACAATTATATGCAGAAACATATAATATACATGGCTCAATCTTTAGAAAAATGTAGCATTTATATCACATGAGATGGAGATTAGCCAGTGACATTGTACCTGCTTAGTGAAGTCGCGAGATAATCTCCATTGAAGTCTACCTACAATGTCCACATACACTCTAAGTCAAACATGTCACGACTTTTGGAGATAAAGCAAGAAACAAATCTATTTAAGAATAAAGAACAACAACAGTTAAATCATTTCAAGAAGAAGGAATTTAGCTACCTGAAATCAATGTGGTATAAGGTTCGGTGCACAAGATGAGGATTTGAACTGAAAATATCTTAACAAACAGTTATCAATAAGACAGGGTTGAATTTCTACTTGCTAGGAAAACTAATATAGGGTTAGAACTTTTTCAGTATTCAGGAAAAATGAAAACCCTATCATTTTACTTGCTAGACATGTGAATACCTCATCCTAACTCATTAATATAGTTCCAGTGACACCAATAAATCGTGGACTATCAAAACAGAACACAGTCATTTAACACGAATGCAAGTAATTTGTCAACCGATAATTCTATACATACATTTAACACTGAAAGTGACACCCATTTTCAGTCAATACATGGAAAATCGAGTAATAAAATAGGGGTTAGAGAATTTACCCATGAGTCTTAAACTTCATGCTAACTTCAGGAGTTTTTCCAAGACCATCCCAAGCTATATTCATCTACACACACAACAAACAAACAAAAATTAGTTAAGCAAAACAAAATCTTCATCAGGATAAGTTTTGTATGTATAACATATCATGGGTGCATTAGGAATGATGCACAGGGAGGAATGGGCAAGTAAGCCCTACTAGTAAATAACAGTCAGATAGGCTTCATGTAGACGATCCTCCTTTCAAAATATAATTTCCACCCGCCCGGGAGACTTAGGTTAATTGGCAAGTCAATAATCGCAGAGAACCGCTTTTGTTCTTTGTTTGCATATATTGAAAGGAGAGGATGAATTATCTTGTGTCTAGCTTCTCCCAATTGTCAGTACAACTTGTGATGCGCTTGCACTGCAATTTCGATTTAATAACCGAAATGTAACAACAAAACAACCATGAAAAGTGAAAACGAGAGAAGGAAATAAGGTTAACCACAAGCTTTCGCAAATCAGAGGGCAATTAACCAGGGAACCTCAAACAACAAGGAACACCAGACATTGTAGATCTTACACACAGTTAGGAAGCACTTTCCCATGATTTGTGATTCATATTTAGAACCAGTTTGAAAATACTTCAGTATAGTACAATCAACTACATAGTCACATTGATTAGCTTTTGCGACAATGTACACCTTATGGTAGATATATCAGATCAAACCCTTAACGGTTGCCGGTATACAAAGAATCCTTCAACTGTAACGAAATACAGACAGATAAAAGATCAACATGTGAGTACAACTTTGATTGTGATGTGTAAAATATTAAGCCCTTAACTGTAAATAACAAGTCTTAAACAAATCTGATTGTTAAAAAATTAACAGTATTTACATTTGTTCTTCACCCACTTTCTTTCCCAATCTACATTGTTTCTTGCTTCTCTGTTTCAGTAAAATTTTCCCAGTATCTGAAAAGACACATCCAAATTTATTACAAATAGAAATATTTAACTGCATAAAAGAAGAATATTGTTTGGAAACTAAACATAAACCTCACTAATTTCAGATCTAAACGATTAAATTATACTGAGATAAATTTAAAAAAATAAAATCCAAACGGAAATGAACCCTATAATTCTCAGATCGAAAAGGATGTATCTATTATAAATACCAAAAAAAAAATAACAAACAAAAATAAACCCTAGAAAATCGTCACATCTAATACAATAACATAACTAAAGCATCGGCTCATCAAATGAAATTGAAACCAAACCGATGATACTCCATAAAAATCCAATCAAAAAACATATTTCGAATTTTAAAAATGATTAATTGTACTGTACAAAAGAATCTAGACACACAAAATCAAAAACAACGAAATTAGTTATTCAACGTGATAAACTTATCTCGATTGACTGATCTATCATCTCGTCGACTGGTTTAGATTCAACCATGGAGAATGATTTTCTAGGGTTTTTGGAAGGAAAATTAAATTTCTAGGGTTTGCTACAAGCTTTAGATTAGTGAAAGAATGGGTTAGATTTCTGAAAGATTATCTTCATTTATGAGATGAAGATTTAGGAGGATGGCTTTTGATTTATGGAAGATAGGGTTTGAGCTCGAAGATACAGGAAAATGAAAAGGGAGAGTTCGAGAGAAAGATAGAGAGAGAGAGAGTCGGGATAAGATAATAGACGAGAAAAAGAAAAAAGAATGGTTAATACTAAAATAAATTTTCATTTACAAGTAAGTCCTCAGTCATTTTCAAAAAGTACAAGTGTGTCCTTTTTTCTTTATTTTCAACCGTATTCTAGAATTAATGAGACAATTACGTTTTATAAGAGACACGTAAACGTCTACCACTCCAATATATGTCTCAAACAAGAAAAAACCAAATGTAGCAAAAACCTGGATATGGTGTAGTGAATGTGTACATAGTTATACACATGCTAATTATTAACGGTACAAAACTATATTAATATCGTTACTTGTTTTCCTTTGAATTTTTGGTTGATGATCTCTTTTCTTACTCATAGGCTTGTATGCATAGAAGTTAGATAGAATGTTAGGATGTTTGCTTTAAGAAAAACGAGAGTGCATGTGAAACAAGAAGATTTTGAGATGTTGGCAGCCAAGGTATATAAGAAGGAAACACTTAATAACAGGTCACTCGGAGTTTGAAAGTTGAAATTAAAGTCATCAAAGATCGATTTGGGAGACTTCTGCTCAAGAAAGGTCAGATTTTTTTTCTTTTTCCACATTTGGGGTTTTCAGATTTAGAGCAAGTGTCGAACCTTTTTTTCTCGGACGGTTTGGGTTTCTGCTTGATTTAGAGTGATTTAATGTTAGTGCATTAGATTTTATTGAACTAGCTTTTATTTAGAGTGGTTTAATGTTATTCTAGGTATTAATTTGTAGTCATATTTTCGCATAAGGGTGCATTTTTTACTATTTGTCAATATGGAATACAAATTTCATTCTTTACATGTGAGTAGGTTTGGAGAATTAAGGGGATTCGTGTAGTTTCATCCACAGATGGGATTCATGGAGATTGTACTTGTATACATAAAATAATTGTTGCAATAGAAATGAAACCATTTATTATGAAATGCAACACAATTTCAAATGTAGACATGCGACTATAGTTACCAGAACTACGTGGCGTGTCCACCTTGGCTAGCGCTTTTTCTTGCACGTAAGTGGACATTCTAGTTCTAATAATAAATGATGTGGCCAATCCACTTTGGCTTTTGCTTTATGGGGCCGGCTAATGTGTTTCTTATGGTATTCCCGAAACTATGTAGTTAATATAATTGGTTAAATTACTATCCTTCTATAAGTGTACATATTGGTGCACCTGTATTACAAGTGTACATATTTGTGCACCTGTAATATGGTGATTTAGAGGAGGAGGAGGATCTAGAGTGGTTTCAGTTGAGAAAAGCAAAGAAGGTGGTCTGAAATGATGAGTTAAATTGTTATGTTGGTACATATATAAAGAAAGAATCTGCTATGAAATCGCTATTTGACCAGTATGTATACTTATAAAAGTCGGTTCATAACTCTTGGACAGAGCTGGCGTGATATGTGCATATGCATTTGATCTTCTATATAATATATTTTCTTAACTTGCTTTTCATTTTGACGTTGTTTGTATGATCTTATTTACAAGATTTGGATAAGCTCGGAGGATGGGTTGAAGATGATAAAGGAGGTTGTGAGCATATTTTCCTTCGGAAGTGACCTCACCTTATGCGGCTATGCTTGCAGCCCAAGTTGACGAAGACGACTCCGATAGTGGTCAGGATGATGAAGACGACTGGTGTCGATCTATTACGCCTCCAAGGTGGACGAAGACGACTCGAGTTTTGCGTCTATTACGCTCCAAGGTGGACGCTCAATTTGAGCTTTGTTTGCATAGATCCCGCATTGGCCGCATAACAGACACCTTCTCAACTGTCAAAGATGTTTCTTTTTGCAATGCAACAGTATTTGAGGTGATTAAGGTTGATCTCAAAACACTGTAACAACATGTTATCTTTTTTAGTTTTCTTTTAGTATTCTTACATACCTTATGATAACCATCCTTATTCATAATCATCCTCGGAATGTTGTTTAAGCTAATGTGTACATAGTTGTACACATGCTGATTGTTATTGGGCACATAAATGTACATATCTTTGATTCTTATGCTCTCTGGCTATGCACCTTATATTGATGAAATCATTCTCACTTTTTCCAATGCCTCTCCTATTCGGCGCAGTCCAAGTCTTGGGAAGATGAGTGCATCTCCCCGCAGGATTCCTCCATCTAGGAGTGAAAGCCCTGATAGACGTAGTCATGAAAGTCCTAGAAAAAGGAGATGATCTCAGCGTGAACCTGCTCGTTCTCGTAGCCCATCACAACATAATTCTGAGGTTAATGTAAGTTGTCTGACCACATTTTTATTTTTTAATCTTTGAAACTAGAATTAGTAATTAAGCATGTTGGGATCGACTTATATTGCATAAAATTACATGTGTACATATTGGTACACCTGTAATATATAAGTGTACATTGTTGTACACATGTGACAGAAATAACATGTGTAGATAATAGCCCACTTTAGGACTTCCAATCAAATTTTAGTGTACATATCGATACAACCAAACATCATGATTATGAAAGTGTTAACCACATTTGTATCAATTTAGAATTTCTCATATATGATTGTATTCGTATCATTTGTGCATTTATGTTCACTAGTTTTTCTATCTCGAAGCCAAAATATTGAAGCAGCATATCTTTCCAAGGCTCAGTAGTGTTTGCCTGGTTGTATTTTGAAAACATTATGTTTCTAGCACTATTGCATGTTTTATTACTACCGTTACGGACCCCGTTTCTTGTTTTTCTTTGAATTTGTGTTTGATGAACTCTTTTCTTACTCACATGTTGTATGCACAGAAAGACCATAGAATGTCAAGATGTTTGTTTTAAGGAAAAAGAGGAAGATTTTGAGATGTTGGCGGCCAAGGTAATGAAGAAGGAAACATACAAGAACAGTTCAGTCTTACACAATGCTCAGAAGAATTATACTGTGTAAGGATAGTGATCTTCTTAAATGCAATAATGGATGTTTTTCTGGTAGTGCATCGTTTGCAGAGTTTTCGATTTAGCTTGACATTGTCTCCTGGCATTCAGATTACCATCATTCTATAAGTGTACATACTAGTGCACCTGTAATACAAGTGTACAAAATGGTGCACCTGTAACAAGCTGAGTGCAGGTTGATTTCACTGCCATTCTCATCCTAGTATCAAGCCTTTTTTAGGAACTGAGATGGTGGATTTCACTGCCATTCTCATCCTAGAAACAAGTATACTTTATTTTTCTTTGACCACACCCAAAATAAACGTACCTATCATTTTTACTAAGCTCGAAATGGCAAATTTGCCTATCTTTGTGAAAATGATAAGTACTTGCAACTAGTATTATGAAGGTGCCTTTGTATGGTGAAATTGTTAAAATATGTTTGGGTTTCTTTTGAATTTGTTTGTTATGGGGACTAATCTGATTACCTGTATTTGTTATGAAGAGAGAAGAAATATTATAAATGGTTCAATAGGCTCAGATGTAAGAGCTCATTTGGAACAAATGCAAACACGTCGAATATTACCATGATTACACCGAGTAATTCATGCGAAGGTGGCAGAAGAGTTAGAGTTGCAGTTATTTGTGGGGATGAACATGTTAAATTATCAGGTGCATTTGAGACAATGGCATCAGATATGATGATTTTAGTACACACAAGGATGAGCCTTATTGGGTTACCCGACTGGTGGATTCGCTTCCGTAGAGGAGGCTAAAATTTGTCTTAGGTGGACTAGTGGATTCGCTTCCGTAGATGAGGCTAAAATTTGTCTTAGGTGATTTAGGTTGTGTGTAATATACAAGATTTAAGTTGTGTGTAATGTACAAGCTGGTGTCTTTGGATTTTCTGGATTTTTGTAGATGTGTACATGTTTGTACACCTATGTAAACTAAGTTTTTTATAAAGTCAGAATTATATAGTCATATGGGTACTCTTTTTGTAGCTTCGGAAAGCTCTTTCCGAATATATAAAGTTTACAAATTTTGGACAAACGGTTCGAAAGATAAAGTGATTTTAATTTTTTTTATATTATTTAAAACTGCTGACATCATCATGAGTCACTTTGGACTAAACTGCAAATATTTGGACTAAATTGTAAACCAGGAAGGTTATTTGTGTACTTTCCATAAAAAGGACTAATATGTACCTAGTTGAATGGGTTAGGACTAACTAGTATATTTGGATGAGATTTTGGACTAAACCGTATTTTTCCCATAACATAACTGAACATCTATTATTTGATCCAAAAAGTCTCGGTGAACCGAGCAAAACAAAACAACGAATTAAACCGACAGACACAAAACAGGTGGACCCCTGTTAAACTCCCGAGGGCCAAGGCCCACCGGAAACCACAAATTCGGTTTTTTTGTGCAGTTTCACGGTTCATCTAGAATCGCTGCATTTGATCTAGCCAAACGTTTATCCATCCTGTCATTTGCCCATTCCTTGGAATTCCCCAAGGTATCTCAGTTCCAAAGCAGCCACTAGGGCTCTCTCAACGACCCCTACTCAACCGTAGGCATATTAGATCCGTAATAGTTGCAACTTACGACCCTTCTAAATAGGCCGAGAAAACTGGACTCCCATCAAACCGACTCTAACAGATTTAAAACTGGACCAACGAGAAAACTGGACTCCCATCAAACCGACCCTTCTAAATAGGCCGAGAAAACTGGACCAACGAGAAATAATATCATCTTCTTAATTAATTGCAGTTATTTTGAATTTTACAACATAACATTGATAAATTAATAGATTTAAATGGCCAGCAAATTCTAATTTACAACAGCTCGATGGGTACCAAATTCTATACAACAGCTTCAGCTTCGATAAACTAATAAACAGTTAGGTAGCAAATTCTAATTTACAACAACTTCCATAAAATATTAATTTATTGCTCTTTGTGTTTTGTCATTCTTTTGGATGCAGGCTTTACTCCTCAGTCTCTCATCTAGATTAAAGCTTAGCTCCTGACTCACATGTTCCTGAGGAATCAGACGACTGTACCCATTCATGTATTTCAGACTCAAAATCGTAGTATTCGTATAAATCCAACGACCTCATCTGCAGACTATGTTTTGAACGGCGGTCAGAGAAGTGATCTGCGCCACTGAAACCGCTTACAGAGTATTCTTGACGCTGAACTGCATATGGTTTACCCGAGAGTTGATTAACCTAAAAATTTTGAAGAAAACAACGTTGCCATAAGCTTCTACACAGCATACTGATAAGATCTGGCAGAGTAACATAGAAAGCATATCAATTGCAAACAACGCTCCAGTCAAATACCTGCTTATTTGGTTTTTCAGAAGCATAAACATAACCGTCATTAACTTCCACGCAACTCTTTATTTCCGTTGACTCATCTTCATGTAGACCTCCAACTTCAACCTCATTCCCGATAACAGTTTCAACCTAATAAAATTATAAAAGAGGATTTACATCAAGTTACTTTAATAATTATAATTACTCTGGATTTACACTACCCAGAGTGAGGTCAGGAAGCAAAATATCATAGGTAAACACAACATGGGGGTATACTGACAGTGCTGTAGCGGATAACGCCCAAAAAACAGCCAGAACTACAGCTAAAGCTAAAGAACATGTAAATCCTCAATTAAGAGAAAAAGAACATGTATACCATTAATAGCTATTCAGTCTGATTAAAGAGTGCCTCATGCATGAATGAACAACCACAAGAAAATGCAAATTCCATATATCATTTACAGTATTTCACACATACGGGTAATAAGGTTCAGAAAAAATAACCTACCTTTTGCTTAGCTAGCATATGACTTGTTTTATTCTTTGCAGCTAGAGTAATCTCTCCATCATCTTCGATCATAGAAATTCGTGATTCTGAGTTACAAATGAAAAATCAAATAAATCAAGGCACTGAAAGAATACCTAGTAAACAGTATGGATGCAACATTAATGTCTTCAGGTCGGTGCAATTGCAGAGTTAAATACTTAAATATTTCTTCTCAGAGGCCAGAACATTCAATGTTAAATGACAAACATTTAAGTTTCCTAATATAAGTCTTTAAAGATTGGAAAGAATTCCTTTCATTTCTACTCTTCTCAAACCAGGAAGGAGCTTAATTGTTTGGGTAGTGTCTACTCATTGTTAATCATTCCTCTTCAAGTGGACTTGCTTATTGTGCTTATTGATCTCGATAAAGTAATTGATATATAGGTAGTAATTGACAAACAAAAATACCCAGAAAACCATGGCAAAGGCTGTTGAAAGATGAAGTTCCACATACACGTTATAAACGTTACCTGTTTCTCGTTTGAAATCTCTCTGCCATGCACCGTCGGGTTCACTCAAGAGCTCAACAGATTTAATGGGGAATCTATATGTGTCTACAAGATAAGGGGAAAAGTACAACAGGTTATTTAGATCAAAATAACTGACTTTGCCTACTTAACAATATATGAACAAGAAAAGATGCAAAGCTGGACTGACATGAAATATTAAGGGTTAAAAACAATCTAACACATCTAAAAACGTTAGAAACCCAGCATTGTAGCAGTATCAATTACCAACATGAACAACTCAAAACATTTTCAAACAACTCCTAAAGAAAAGAAAAAGCAACAAACAAGGTTTGACAAGGTGATTAGTTGGTCAAGAAGGTTAAGTATATATTAGGCTAAAGGTCAATTTTCAACAAAAAAATAATTAGTCAAGGCTACTATATTTTCACTTGGGGCTAAAGGACCACCACTTGAATTTTCAAAAAAGTTGAGTAGTTCTACAGTATAATTTGCCGAAAAGGTCAATCCAAACTACAAAGGTATTTGTGATTGACGATTTAACCCATGTCAAAGTGTTGAGGTGGTACTTGGCCTAACAAGAACACATTGAAAAAAATGTGGAGATGGTCTTTTAGCCTAAAATGAAAACATGGCGGTCCTTTAGCCTAATTTTGTGTAAATTAAATGTTACCAAGTCCAGCAGTAGTTAACAACTTAACAACGATGAGTACGGTGGGGGGAATACCATGGACTTATTTCCTACAAAAATAAGAATGAAGTACAAGGAGAACAGAAGTTGGAATGTCACGACCCTACTCTATGTTTGTATAAGAATGATAAACATTTACCAACCAGGTTCTCAGCTTCATCCTCTCCTGGTCTTCTTTGTGCCAATGTGCATATAACCTGTGATTCATTGTGTCACGACACCATTAGATTAATACCATAAGCAACAAAAGGTGAAGAAGAAATCAAGGTACTTGTGTCGGACTATGCCCAGGCTCTGCTAGCCGTTAAGCTTTAATAAAGTATAATGCAATTTAGTTCTATAAAGCTTGAAAAAAAGAGGAAGCAAGAAATGCAAAAGAACACCTCACTCTTCAATATAAGCCTGGATGTAACCATTTTATTTTCTTACGAAGAATGCATAACATTAACCCGACCCTAAGGTATCCTAGTTCTTTGGGTTGCTGGGTCGAACTACATGTTTTCATACCCGACGTAAACACTTGTACATATATTGTTGTTACATGGTTTTAAAGATGATTCTCTCTGGACAACAAAGGCTGTGAAAGCAGCAGTCCGCACTTCCCTTATACCCATAGTTGGAGGTGAAACCAAACTGCTTTTTGGGAGATTTTCAAATTTTCGACTACATTTCCATCTTTAGGAAAAATAAATAAAATAATTCTTGCCTGGTAAGCTTTGAGAACAACATTTTCAGAGTATTATGGGAGAGCACAGAGAAGAGAAAATAAAAATGCACCTTCTGATTCTCCGATTCAGGAAAGAAAGCTTCGGGCGGCTTGAGCATTGTTAATGTGTAATCCTTCTTATGTTTCCCAGCTTTTTCAGCCATTATAACTTGAGGGGCAAGATATTTTACAGCCTAGATCATCATCTTTGAAAAATCCATCAATGAGAATAAAATGAAAATCAAAAGTCTAACTAGGACTCTTATGACTCACCTGTCGATGTGCTAGCTGTAGCGCTTCTTCTCGATCTTTCTTTGTAACCAGCTCACGAGCTTGTATGTCTTCCATTAGAGTTTCATGATCTCGGGTGCAAGCATAAACCAAGTCAAGGTCACAAAAGCGAAGCTGATGAATAGTAACAATACAACAGAAAACTTAAGTTTCTCTTTGGATACATATGCTAGAGAAACTTAAAACATCCGCAAAGCACCAAGTGCCATTGACATGCTAGAAAGGTTTTGAAAAGTTCATTACTACAGAAAGCTAAGAAAGGTGATTGACTCAAATACCTCATCCCTTGAAGGATTAATAACAAATTGTCCCTGTATCCTTGCTATACGTACAACCCCAATTGGGCCACCCCAAGGAATGTCAGACAGCATGAGAGCTGCAGACGTAGCATTGGCAACCATTACATCTGTATCTTGTTCTCCGTCGCAACAGAGAACTCTTGCCATTACCTATACATAATCAATAGTTAGCGAAACTATATATATAGAGAGAGAAGGGAAAAAAAAAAGAAGGAGAAGTCTCTAATCTCTAGAGAATACTCACCTTTATATCATGGGAAAAGTGTGCTGGAAAAAGCAATTGAATAGGTTTACGAATAATACGAGCAGTCTCCCTCCTCGCGAAGGATACACCGCCACCGGTACCGGCATGGTCATTAGAATAAAACTGTTTTCCTTGGTAATCAATCTAATAAAATGCAATTGAGAAGAATCAATAATCCCATGCCTAATAAATGCACATCTTAGATTCTTAGCAGTGTAAAAAACCTTGGATACTGAAGTGAGAATGGTTCAAGAATTAGAGCTTCAAAAAACCATGAGATGCACTGATTAGAAGTAAAAGAGCAATTTAGCTAATTCGGAATTTGAGCATAACAAAATACACTCCAACACGGCCTACATTAATTGTGATGAACAGATGATGAATTTGAATAGTGACTTACAGGGGAAAAAAGACACAGCCTAGACTGATAATCAGAAGATAAATTGTACTCCGAAGAGCCTAAAGGTCAAAAATACCAAATTGAACACATACCCTGTGTTAATTGAAATGGTAAGAGGTCTGTGGTATTTAACAAGAGTATAAAGTTACAACCTTTGTGCAACCATGGTCTCAATTTAGTATAAAAACAAGGAATTTGTTAAGATAGATTTTGTTTCAGTTCCTAGATGTATCAATTCAATTGCATATATGCAATGTCAAGCATACTCAATCAATAAAACCACCGAACTGTGTAAATGAGTAGTAATTGAGCAAAATTAGACCTTGAAAAAAAAAAAAAAAATACATACAGTTAAGCTGGGCAAAGATTCAGGAAGAACAGGAGAGGCAGAAACAGTGGAGAAAACTTTGGAGAAGGATTGATCCTTTTGCATCGTCAATACAATCCCTTGACCAGGTGGACTGGTTTCAAAACTAACACAGTAAGAACCTCCCATCTCGAATTCTTCTTTACATGGAACTTCCAGGCGACTAGTACTGCTGAGAAATCCTCTTCCTAGTAACCCAATTTTATTCCAGACATTTGCTCTTCTTCCGAGTGCTAGAGACAGTGCCATGGCGGTCAGAGTCTGAGAGAGAGAGTGAATACAAGTTATTTGTTAGGGTTTCGGAGATAGATAGAGAGAGAAAAGGGGCACGTGGGAAGACTAGTTCTGACCATAGTTAGCAATTCGGGGTACGGGTAGTAGTTCGTTGTTCGGACAGTAGTTTGGAACGGCATCCGTACGTGCATATTCGTTGCTAACACCGATATATTGACATGGAGCACAGTTAATGTCATTGCGATAACACTGCCCGCTAAATCTCATGTTAATGCCTACGATAACATATCAGTAGGAACAAAAATGGAGCCTATGTGCTGAAAATAAATTAAAACTGCAAAGTGATGCTATCGAAGGGTTATCATGACAACATACTTTTTTGCATATACGTACGTTCAACTGAAAATGAAGCATATAGATTAAAGCAAAAAGAGGCAAAGTCAAGCAAATACGTTTCACTTGATAGGGATTTAGATTGTCGTAACCTTACATATGATATAGCTTCACAACAAAAAGAAACGAAAACAAACAAACTAGAGTCTAAAGATCTTGTAAGTCATCTGCAGACAGAGTGTTAACGAGCAATGAAACCAGAGAATCACTTGGTGAGAGATCTCTTTCCTGCATCTTACGAAGGAACTCCACTGCTTTTGGAGTATCCTTCCCTAAAAGAAAACCGCGGATAATCGCATCATAAGCTCTGGCACCTAGTGAAGATCCCTTCTCTTCCATTGCGGCGATCAATTTGTTAGCTTCAGCTGGCAGATTGTTACGAAACAAACCCACCAACATTGTGGTGTATGCTGCGGTATCAGGGGTTGGGATTTCATCAAAAAAAATTCTGGCTTGTTTGAGGCTTCCAGCTTGACACAATGCCTGAATGAGAATAGTGTAGCAGTAGTTTACATCAAGCAATATAGTCTTTATGGACTCGAAGAATTCCGTAGCTTTTTCGATGTTTCCATTCTTGCAATACCCATTGAGTATGGTGCTGTATGTGTAAGTGCTAGGCTTATAACCTAATTCTTCCATCTCTTTAACCATGCTTTCAGCGGCCCTAACCCTTCCATCCTGAAATAATCCCCTCAGCATCATGTTGTAGGTAGTTATCGCTGGTTTAATTCTGCTTTGTTTCATCTTCTTAAAGAGCTGACCGGCTTCATCCAACATGCCCTTCTTACAGTACCCATCAATGAGTAACCCGCAGTGGATGCCATTCACTTCCAATTCCCTAGAAACCATCCAATTAAATAACTTCACAGCCTCTTTTAGCTGCCCATCTTTGCAATACGAATCAATCAAGATACCAAAAGTTACAACATCAGGAGTAATCTTACGCTCTAGCATTTCATGCAAGAATCCTATTGCTTCTTCCCTATGACCATGGAGGCAATGAGTATGAATGAGAGAGTTATAAGTAACTGCATCCACAAAAGATCCTTTACTATCCATCTCGCGAAAGAGTGTCTCTGCCTCCTTCAACCTTCCTGCATTGCCAAGTCCGTCCAGCATGGAATTGTAAGCAGTAGTGTCTGGTTTAACCTGCAGATCCCTTTGCAGTTCAGATAATAAAATCAGTGCTTCATCAACTCGACCTTGTGTACAAAGGCCGTCAACACAGGAATGCAATTCCATTTATGCATGGTTGTCTTCAGCTCAATAGCAGCTTCGACATTTCCAATTTTACAGAGACCTCGCATAATGTTGTTACAAGTATTACATCGAACACATGAAATGCATATTTTATATCCTCAATATTTGTCAATCCATTTATAAGTGTGGTGTAGGTCACCACATTTGGATGAAGACCCCTTTTTAAAATCTGCCCAAAGAAGGAGAATCCGTGATCAACACACTTCAATTTGCAACAAGAATTCATTAGAGCAAGTCTTATGGTGGAATCCAAGCTATTCCAAGTATGGAAAATCCATGGAATGTCAAGTCTAATGGCTTCCAAGTTGGGGTCTTCCACAGAAAATCCAAGCAACCTTTCATGGTTTCGTGGAAGGGTTCGTGGAATCCATAGAAACGCCATTAAGAATAGCGCTAAACGCCAATAAGAATAGCGCTAGAAAAACGCCATTAAGATCTGTGTTTTTTTTTTATCCGTAGATTTGAAACGAGTTGTTGAAATCTAACGGCTGAGAAAAAAACGCAATTGTTAATGGCGTTTTTTTAGCGCAATTAAGATTTGCGTTTTTTATTCCACCATTACACTTGCGCTTCCATCCACACTTCCAAATGCTGAGGTGGCGTAGAATTGAAATTGTGATATTGTCTGGTTGTACACCTATCAAATTCATTTTCTGATACAATTTAATGACTTCATGATGGCATTTAATTTTCTGTAGTGATGTAAATAATTGACAAAAGGCCATGTTAGATGCTAATGGACGTTGTAGAATGGGCTGATCAAAATATTTTGCACCATTCCAGAACTTTTTGATCTTCCCCGATTTACATTCAGTTATCACAAAACTCTCGAATTGGGACATTTTACTAAAATTCTTAACGAAAATGATCGCATAACTTCGTTAAGCTGTAAGCTTCTGTTGGATATTTTCAATAACATAGAAAATAAAATGGTTTTCGTTTTTGGTTTGCCACTACGATGGGGGAGTGTCCTGTGTTGAATAGACACAATGGATGTTAGTTGGAGATCAAGAGGCACCTCTAACGGGTGTGATGGTTCACAAAAGACACAACCATTCCCATTAGACACCTTATGTGTCTTTTGGAAGTGAAGAGGCATCTCCAATAGGCATGAGTTCCCTATAAGTAGAGATGATTTGTTTTCATTCAGTAAAGAAGAACATCTCAACTCTCTCTGCTTTATTTCTTACGAGCATCATCGAACAAAACCGGTGTGTTCTTGGTTGGATCAAGGTCGCATAAGCTTTGAATCCAACAACCGCTTGTGGGCTTCAAGTATCCTGACGGCAATATTCAATTGACCTGTTTGTACTCGCCAAGTAAATTGGGAAAGGGTCGAATAATTGTCGAAAAGGATCTTTCATAAGAGCCTTGAACCCTAATACAACATTCTTTTCTTCACCCTGTTTTACTACCAATTTTCCAACAGTTTTCGACAATTAATTTTTCGACAATAGAGGGTGGAACGTTCGTGGATTCCAAGGAGATTTTCGGGTTATCTTGGAACCAATAAGCTACAGCATCGATGAGTCATTTTGGGAGATGTTTTATCTGCAGAATTGCAACAGAATTATTTGGATTCTAATTTTATGTTACATCCTGTCTGTTAAAGGATAAACACTTTTAGTTTTTAAACAGATGTAAGTTGGGATTATCATTTTTTCCTCGTTTTCGTGCTTTACCTACGGTTTTAGAAACAGAAAATAAAACTTGAAGAACTTAGAAGGAAAGAATCCAGATAGACAACTGTTTCAATGCTCCCAATAATGTCAAACGATGTATATCAAGAGATAAGAAAATCTTTAACCAAGAGTTAAGAGATTGATGCGCTACTCATGGCCCGGTTGGATGAAACGAAAAGTTGACAAGGTAAAACGGTTAGTATAATCAATTTATATACTTATCACAGATGCATGATATAGCATGGTGTTTCGATGACTTCTATTCATCTCATTGTCTATATGTCAAATCCATGTTGAAATTGCATATGCATACACACAGAGAGATGTCAAGCATTTCTTATTATGGATTTGAACCTCTTTAAATCCTCGTGGATAATTCGAAATGCATATGAACCGTTTGATACTATTTCGGTGGAATTAATGTTCCCTGGACTAGTCTAATTTCATCTTATTAGTGAAATCAATCTCTAGAATTGAGGTTGGACTAGTTCAGAGGAAGGATAATCAAGTCCCGTGTCATTTATATGCCGTGCAGTTTTGTTTGTGGCACAAGTTAAGCCTTGCGTCGTTTTATCCTCTCGTAGTGTATTGCATGATATATCTACTATATTATAGGGATGTAAGTTCTTTGTCATTTTATGCGTGAATTCATCATTTGTAGTCAGGTCAGTACGTCATTATTAAGTGACTTAATTAGTACTGTGTATGTGTATGGATTAAGATCAACCATTTTCAAAGGCATGACACATTAAATGGCAGTAGTACTGTTGTGATTACTTTTTATATCTTACCTATCAGAGATAAATCTCGAGTAAATCTTAGAGAACATAAAATTTAATACGATATAAAAAGTAAAATCAGAATACGCAACTACAGAAAATAGTTGGATCTGGCTTCACGAATTCCAAATGAAGTCTTCAAGTCATTGAACTAATAATGGTTTTGGAAAATCTAGGTTAAAGGAGAATCGACTCTAGTTTGCAACTAGGACACACATAAGTATCGCATTAGGTTTCCAGATGCTAGAGTTCTCCCTTATATAGCTTTCAAATCGTGGTTGCTTACAATCAAAGCTAAGATAGCTTAGTGACAAAGCAATTGATATTCACCGTAAGATGAACTCCCGATTTAAGATTCAAGTTAAGTCTACTTAGAAAATAAGTAATCAGTCTCCACAAGCTTAGATGGTATTATCTTGATACACACAAATGAAATATACATAAATTTAGATATGGATTATCAACAGCTTCAACTTCTTTCTCGACAAAAATAGCGGCTCTTGTTAGAGCATTGTCTGGCCGAACTCGCATGCGTTGCTATCTCCAACATGTTTGTGAATGTTAGTGATCAAAACTATAAGTCTTGATTTCTAGCCTATTTGTAGATGTCTCGGACTAGGACATAGATAGTGTAGTTGAGCTTAAATTTGTCGACGTTCATCTCTTGAAGACGAAGAACTACTAACGGGAGTTTGTGGAACTTCTTCGAAAAAAGGTATGTGGAGACTTGAATTTATCTATCACTTGGAAAGTCTATTTCTACTATCTCCTATATTGAGACATAAGTCATGTTACGATATAGTTTTCTTTATACACATTTGAGATTTCGAAATGAGTATATCTCGCTTACATATTTCTCGAAATATGTGTTGGTAAGCTTGACCAAGTTCATCTTATATCATGAGAAAATTTCCGAGTAACATCTTAGATGGTTTGTGTGATATAATCATTTGATGTAGGCTTGGAATGTTTCGACAATGATTATTTCAATATCTTGAAAATTGCTTTGATGCTAATAGTGTGTGAAAAAGGCTATTGTCATTATAGATGAATGTTTCAATGATTGAAATAAAGAATTGATGATGTAACCATCTTTGGATATAAGCATATGTAGTGTGTTCGCACATTAGTGTATAAGTCCATAAACGGGAGCCAAGAGTATGCATATGTGTGTATATGAAATTGGTGAAGGAGACAGGTTAAGTATGCGTACATGTACGCATACTACGCATACTGGCCGAAGTTCTCGAAACCGAGAATTTTTGCTGAGTTTGGTTTTGGCAAAACTCTTAACTAGTCACTTTAAGTATGCGTACACGTATGCATACTGGCGGAAGTTTTTGAACCAAAAATTTATGCTGAGTTTGGAAACTTAACAAACTCAAAAGGTTGCTTAAGCACGCATACCCGTACGCATACTTAAGTCGGTTACTTTGTCAAGTCGGTCGAGTTCATGGACTTAAAATTTAAATCATAAGGAATGCAAGCTTTGCAAACCATGGCTATAATGTTCATGATTGATTCAAGTGAATCAAACCGATTTGATTTCAATTATGTTTTCTAAACAATTAAACAATTCTTAACTAGTTTCATTTGAGTCATTTGAACTAGTTATGGTTAAGATGAATAAGGTTGATATGAGAGTAATCATATGGCTAACCTCGGTTAACTATTTGTGAACCAACCTGGTGTACACGTTAAGGTACGGTTACATAAACCTAAATGAGGGTACATTTCATTTGTGTGTAACAAGCTGAGTTCGATCTAACGGTTGAAAGATATTAGCTTGGTTGAATCAGGTTTTTCATCTAACGGTGATTATTGAATGCTTTGTTACCTAGGTAACTTAAATTGCAAACCCTGATTTGAAAACTATATAAAGGAAAACTCTAGCAACTGGGAAAGGTAATCCCCACACCTCCTGTGTGTTACTATTTGCATAACTAGAGTCGATTCTCCTTTAACCTTAGATTTCTTCTCGAGACCCCGTAGGTTAACAACTTGAAGACTTCATCGGGATTGTGAAGCGGGCGCAACTATTATCTTTGTAGTTGCGTGATCTGATCTTGTTGTTTTTATCGTGTTGAGTGCAATTGAAATAATTGGCTCGAGATTTTATATCTCCGATAGGCAAGATAGAAAAGTAATCACAAACAAACTTCGTCTCATCGTTTGTGATTCCACAATAACTTGTTTCGCTAGTCGATTAAGTTTATCGTGAGGTGATTGATCATACTAAGCTGTTCTTCGGGAATATAAGTCCGGTTTATATATCAATTGGTTTCTATTCACCTTGATTTATCAAAAGACAGAACAAAAACTCTTGGGTATTTCTGTGGGAAAGATTTATTCAATCATATAGACTTTCTGTATGAGACAAATTTGTCTATCAAGTCTTCGACTTTGGGTCGTAGCAACTCTTAATTGTGGGTGAGATCAGCTAAGGAAATCAAGTGCTTAGTATCCTGCTGGGATCAGAGACGTAAGGAGCGCAACTGTAACTTGAATCCGTGTGAGATTGATTAAGGTTCAACTACAGCCCAGTCCGAAGTTAATTGGTAGTAGGCTAGTGTCTGTAGCGGCTTAATACAGTGTGGTGTTCAATCCGGACTAGGTCCGTGGTTTTTCTGCATTTGCGGTTTCCTCGTTAACAAAATTCTGGTGTCTTTGTTATTTCTTTTCCGCATTATATTTTGTTATATAATTGAAATATTACAGGTTGTGCGTTAAGAACAATCAATTAGAATATCTAACCTTTGGTTGTTGATTTACATTGATTGACACTTGAACATTGGTCTTTGGTACCGTTCAAGTAACTCCTCTTATATTCAATCAGGCTCGCAGATTTCTATTTGTTGATTGCGGATTGAATTAAGAGTTAGAGATATTAAACTCTTTGATATACTTTAATCTAGATTGACTCTGAATGTCTAGTTGATTCTCTAGAAAGTGTATTGGATTAAGTCCTCTTAGATTGCCAAACGAATTGTTGGGTGTGGTTGTTAGACCCCCGCATCTTTAATTGGTATCAGAGCAGGCAAACACATTAAAGACCTCATAAGTCTCGTGTTTGTAGCGAGTCGAGGATGGAAGATATAGTCTACGATAAACGCATCGCCGTAAATAAAAGTTTTGTTTCCTTAAATTCTATTAAATAGAAAGATTTGTCAATCTCGAATATAGAAGAACCCTGTGTTCAAAGGAAACAGACAAACATTGACAAGTGTTTTCCTGACTGCCTTACCGAAGAGTCTATCTCTGAAGTTGAAAGGAATGCAGCTAAAGAGAGTGATGTGATTCTAAAACTTGTTAGAATCCAGGCTGATAATGTCAACCGGTTGACACACAAATTCAATGCTCTAGTTGGTATGATAAGTGAGCGCGACTCTCGTTTAAAGATCTTTTAAGAAGTAAATCTCAAAAAGGATGCTTTGAAAATTGAACATCTCTTAAGTAAACTCTCAATTCAAGAGTGTTCAAAAGAGTCTGCCATACCAACTGCTTCTGGTTTAACTGTAAGAGAATCAGGTTCAGAAGCAAAACCGAAAAACCCTTCTGTTGAAAAAGATGTGCATGTATCTTCTCCTAATCAAGGAAAGCCCATATCACACAGAAGGAAGAATTCTCCCAACAATTGTGTTAAGACTGTTTTATCTAATCACTCAGGTGATCAAAAAGTGTGTCTCTTTTGTGATTCAAAAGGACCAAGTAAACAAAAGAGGAATTCTAAGTTGAATGACAATTCTATTATTCGTCTTCAACACACCTTAGATTTAATTCTCAAAGGTGTAACTGACATTCGTATGTCTAAACCAATTGGTTTTAGTACTCACCCTGTGTACCCCACCAGGAAAGTCAGTTCAATGTGTTCCTCAAATGTTCAAACACATAACATTCTTCCTAAGCCATTTCGAAGAAGAAGGACTCATGGATATCCTTCTGTCAAGAAGAGAGATTATGTTGTTCATGATGTGAAAAAGGTACCAGAAGAAGAAAGAAAAATTGTAGGTATGGAAGACAACTTAAAAACGATAATTGAAGGATATAAAGAAATTATCAACAGGCTGTCAATTTCCTCTGTCCTAAATTCTTCATGTAAGAATCAAAACTATGTGTCATATTTTGATGATAGTAAATTTTATGATAACTTTTCACATCATAATGGTTTTCCTCCAAAGATCAGGAAGAAGAGGTTTAACCAGAAACAACGTTCATTTAATGAGCTCAAGGCTCATACTTGTGCTAATTAATCACAAGGTTGAAACCTCATTCTCCTTAAAAATCCTGACAGAGTGAGATGTATTCAGGTATACTGATGGCAAAAATTGGTTCTCTGATTGTCTATGCTACTTTCTTATCGCTCTTAGTGGGACAATCATTGTCAAACAATTCTGCTTAAGTATTTATGCGTTGTTGTATTGATAATCTTCAAATATTGTTGCTAGGACAAAGTTGCTTCTCTCACACTAAAAATTGTTCGGTAAATACAATTTTTTGAGTTAAGATCTGTGAGTTCCCAAACATAGGCAGACTTTTTTAGCAAGCAGTTGCATCTATTAAGTACCTCTCCTTTTGATTTGTTTAATGGGCCATATTCGGGTTCGTACGGGTATCCTTGTTGATGTCACGAACTATCTTTGGAAACCCTATTTTTGGGTTCTTGTGGATCCCTTCAAACCATGTTTTGAAAAGTACGCATACCCAGGCTGCGTCTTCATCAAGAATGGCTTCTCCATCTGGTTTTGGTAGTTTTCCAAGAGGATTTCTTGATAAGGGTTTGGATCTCAAAGAAGAGGAGAAAGGGACTCTGGTAGAAATTGATGACACATCCGCTCAATCTCCTGAAAACTTCTCAGATGTTGAGGATGATGAAGAGATTTATAATGAAGTTGTCCAAAACTTTATTGAAAATTTTAACGATGCAAAGATTTCACTGGTTAACACTCTAAAAGAGCTAGATGGGTTGAGAACCGAATTGATAAAGGTCAATATGGAACTCGCTTTAATGAAGACACGTTTTAAGGATCATCTCAATACTGTGTCTGAAGATGCTGTCAAATTTGTCTGTCACAAGCTTGAATATCTTGGAATCAGTGAAGATTCCGTTCTGGAACTCTGATTATCGCTTGTGATTTCTCTTTGTTTTTAGAGTTGTTTTTTAATTTTGTCTAGTAAATCTTCTTTTTGTGTTCTTAGAAGAATAACTAGGGTTTGGAATAGCCATTATTGTGAGTACACATAGCTATGTCCAACGATTTTCATCTTCATTGTTTAGATTTATTTATTTAAATTCTAAGTTTTTGGAAGATGATTTTTGGAATTTTAATCTTTATGATTTTATATATTGCAAATTGTTATGGGATATGTTTTTTGCGTTCGTGAACCTGTGACTATCCCATACTTGTTCAAAAGTTATCTCTATTATGTCGATATGAATGTATTGATGGAAGATAGAATGAACTTTTGGCATTACAAAAGTTAAAGCCTTTTATGTCATGTTTTGATAAAAATAAAGGATAAAACTTTTGTGTACAAGGAGTAAGTCTATTATATGTCATTGTGCAAATAGTGATGGAAAATAGAATGAATCCTTGTTTATTCCGCAGTATTGGTCGATCTCCGATCCACAATCTTTGTGCATATACTGTGTTGTTCCATAAGGTTTCTTATGTTGAGCAAAATCGACTGAGTTGATCATTCTCTTATGATTAACTTAGTTGTTGCTCTGTAAGGTTCCCTATGTCGAACATGATCAACTAAATTAATCATTCTCTTTTGATTATTTTAGTTGTTGCTCCGTAAGTTTCTCTTATGTTGAGCATGACCAATTAAATTGATCGCTTTTGTGGTTAATTTGGTTGTGTATTCCAATTGAATTAATCATGGGTTTTCTTGTGATTAATTTGGTTGTTATTTTTTCGATTGAACTAACTTTGGGTTCTCTTGTGGTTATTTCAATTGAATTTTGTGGATACAAATTCATGTTTTAATGTGATTTGGTTGTCCAAAGAAATCCTTCTTTTCTTGTGAAAGTAAGGTCGCCTTTGTTGTTCCTTCGGGGATGACATTTTATGGGGGAGAGTTCATTTTGAACTTATGCTTAATTGCCAAATCTTTGTGGGGAGTGCGGCTGTGGAATTTTTAGGGGTTATCTTGTATATTTATTAACTCCTTGATGAATGCATTTAGCTTCGGCTTTATGATTGCATCTAAATTTGTTGGTATGTTAATACACCTTTTGGTCATGATGTATCTCCGTGGAAATTTTAGTACCTTTGCCAATTTTTTTGACAAAAAAGGGGAGAATTAATGTGTAGTTCACACTACAAATACATATGGTTTACGGATCATTATGTAAGGGGGAGTGGTTTTCATGTTAAGATATGTATTGACTAAGGGGGAGTGATGCATATCACCATAGTGTTATTGTCAAAGTTGTGATAAAATTGAACTTTGATGATGTGTAATAATACTATGACACTGTATAACAATGATTAAGAGCATTTTGTATTCTCATTGTTATAGCTACGAATCTTCAACAACTGTGATGCTGAACTTACAACCTTTAGGATCATGGAGTACTTGGAAGTGACGAAGATTTCGAGTCGCGTTGAAGATGCCAAGGAGATCAATCATGTGGATAAGAAACTACATTGTTTATCTTTTTTGTAATTCATATGTATTGATAGTTTTGTCACTAAAATTGACAAAGAGGGAGATTGTTAGAGCATTGCTCGCTCGAACTCGCATGTGTTGCTATCTCAAGCATGTTTGTCAATGTTAGTGATCAAAACTATAAGTCTTGATTTCTAGCCTATTTGTAGATGTCTCGGACTTGGACATTGATAGTGTAGTTGAGCTTAAATCTGTCGACGTTCATCTCTTGAAGACGAAGAACTACTAAGGGGAGTTTGTGGAACTTCTTCGACAAAAGGTATGTGGAGACTTGAACTTATCTATCACTTGGAAAGTCTATTTCTACTATCTCCTACATTGAGACATAAGTCGTGTTACGATATAGTTTTCTTTATACACATTTGAGATTTCGAGCTGAGTATATCTCGCTTACATATTTCTCGAAATATGTGTTGGTAACCTTTAGCTTCGACCAAGTTCATCTTATATCATGAGAAAATTGCCGAGTAACATCTTACATGGTTTGTGTGATACAATCATTTGATGTAGGCTTGGAATGTTTCAACAATGATTATTTCAATATCTTGAAAATTGCTTTGATGCTAATAGTGTGTGAAAAAGGCTATTGTCATTATAGATGAATGTTTCAATGATTGAAATAAAGAGTTGATGATGTAACCATCTTTGGATATAAGCATATATAATGTGTTCGCATATTAGTGTATAAGTCCATAAACCGGGAGCCAAGAGTATGCATATGTGTATACGAAATTGGTGAAGGAGACAGGTTAAGTACGCGTACATGTACGCATACTGGCCGAAGTTCTCGAAACCGAGAATTTTTGCTGAGTTTGGTTTTGGAAAAACTCTTAACTAGTCACCTTAAGTATGCATACTGGCAGAAGTTTTTGAACCGAAAATTTCTGCTGAGTTTGGAAACTTAACAAACTCAAAACCGGTTGCTTAAGTACGCATACCCGTACGCATACTTAAGCTGGTTACTTTGTCAAGTCGGTCAGTTCATGGACTTAAAATTTAAATCATAAGGAATGCAATCTTTGCAAACCATGGCTACAATGTTCATGATTGATTCAAGTGAATCAAACCGATTTGATTTCAATTGTGTTTTCTAAACAATTGAACAACTCTTAACTAGTTTCATTTGAGTCATTTGAACTAGTTATGGTTAAGATGAATAAGGTTGATATGAGAGTAATCATATGGCTAACATCGGTTAACTATTTATGAACCAACCTGGTGTACATGTTAAGGTACGGTTACATAAACCTAAATGAGGGTACATTTCATTTGTGTGTAACAAGCTAAGTTCGATCTAACGGTTGAAAGATATTAGCTTGGTTGAATCAGGTTTTTCATCTAACGGTGATTATTGAATGCTTTGTTACCAAAGTAACTTAAATTACAAACCCTGATTTGAAAACTATATAAAAGATAACTCTAGCAACTTGGAAAGGTAATCCCCACACCTCCTGTGTGTTACTAGTTGCATAACTAGAGTCGATTCTCCTTTAACCTTAGATTTCTTCTCGAGACCCTGTAGGTTAACGACTTGAAGACTTCATTGGGATTGTGAAGCCAGACTCAACTATTATCTTTGTAGTTACGTGATCCGATCTTGCTATTTCTACCGTGTTGAGTGCAATTGAAATAATTGGCTCGAGATTTTATATCTCCGATAGGCAAGATAGAAAAGTAATCACAAACAAACTTCGTCTCATCGTTTGTGATTCCACAATAACTGGTTTCGCTAGTCGATTAAGTTTATTGTGAGGTGATTGATAATACTAGGCTGTTATTCGGGAATATAAGTCCGATTTATCAATTGGTTCCTTTTCACCTTGATTTATCAAAAGACGGAACAAAAACTCTTGGGTATTTCTGCAGGAGACAGATTTATTCAATCCTATAGACTTTTCTGTGTAAGACAGATTTGTCTATCAAGTCTTTGACTTTGGGTCATAGGAACTCTTAGTTGTGGGTGAGATCAGATAAGGGAATCAAGTGCGTAGTATCTTGCTGGGATCAGAGACGTAAGGAGCGCAACTGTACCTTGAATCAGTGTGAGATTGATTAGGGTTCAACTACAGTCTAGTCTGAAGTTAATTGGTAGTAGGCTAGTGTCTGTAGCGGCTTAATACAGTGTGGTGTTCAATCTGGACTAGGTCCCGGGGTTTTTCTGCATTTGCGGTTTCCTCGTTAACAAAATTCCGATGTCTGTGTTATTTCTTTTCCGCATTATATTTTGTTATATAATTGAAATATCACAGGTTGTGCGTTAAGATCAATCAATTAGAATATCCAACCTTTGGTTGTTGATTTACATTGATTGACACTTGAACATTGGTCTTTGGTACCGTACAAGTAACTCCTCTTATATTCAATCAGGCTCGCAGATTTCTATTTGCTGATTCAGATTGAATTAAGAGTTAGAGATATTAAACTCTTTGATATACTTTAATCTAGATTGAGTCTGACTGTCTAGTTGATTCTCTAGAAAGTGTATTGGAGTAAGTCCTCTCAGATTGCCAAACGAATTGTTGGGTGTGGTTGTTAGACCTCCGCATTTTCAGCTCTTACTTTGGGGTGTAATGCCTGGATGGTGTAGCATAGAAATAGTGGAAGAGAATTATGAAAGTTTACTCAAAGCATGAAGCTAACCTTTGGAGGAACCTGTTTCAGCCACAAAAACTTCTTGGAATTGTATTCATTATCGTCCTCCATCTAAAACTTCATATCCCTTCTTCAAGATGAAATCTTCGAATCCAACACATTTGCTCAGAAATAGGGAGATTTCTTCTAGAGTTACAGACAAGTCTTCCCTCTTAAATCGTATTACAATTGATGCATTCTTGCTTTCACAGGCCTTCATAAGAGAAAGGAAAACGCTAATTCTAGTTTGAAAGGAACTCGAAAGGAAAACACACTGTCACCAAATACCGACCACATCAGTTATAGAAAATTAATTTTTAAAATTGTTAGATGCTACAGTCTAACCTCCGTAAATGAATGCTCTTGGGACCGGAAAAAAATATCCGTTTAAGAAGGCTATTTATCTTATCTTATCTTATCTTATCTTATCTTATCTTATCTTATCTTATCTTATCTTATCTTATCTTATCTTATACTAATATAAAGAAAACACCTATTTTTGGTACGACCCCAGATTTGGTCCGGACACCTCGGAATTACAAAACTATTCTTCCTTAGAAATCAGTGGTAGTTGGTAAGTTGCGTAAATTTGGAAATACTCATGGGTACAATTACAGAAAGGGCTTCCAGTCTTTTCCCAGTACGCTTCTTCTTCGTCTTGAGAACAGACGAAAAACAGTTGATTTAGATTTGCAACTTTGAGGTTTTGATCCCATCAAAACTTCAACCAGGTTCTGTTATCGTTCTTCTTACTTCAATTTCTCAAGAAATTTGTAATGGAAGCCGTGGTGACGAGATACTGAGGGATATGGTGGTATCCGAGGTGAAGAAGAAGTCTCTAATTGAGGTGGTGGTGATGAGATACTGACGGATGTGCTGCTACCTGAGGTGAAGAAGAGGAGAACCAAAAGAAGGAGGAGGAATTAACTGTAAGTACATACCATTAGGTTTCTATTTAACGTAACAAATCATAAAGAACCCTAACCCCAAAGTAGTCGAAAGCATTCGTCGGTCCTACTCGGTCGGGGAGCTTGGAGCGAGGAGCAATAAATTCGGACTTGGAAATCGCTAAAACTCGGTCTAATACTTGGAATCTATTTATTAGAAACTTATATATTGCTGCTCATAAGTCATGATTTGTACCTAATTAAAATTAAAATTTTAAAATTATCATGTAATTGAGTGTGTAATATTGTTATACTGACATATTTATCATTTATTTAGAGGTTTTTATATTTGATAACTCCCATCTGAGGGGTTACGAATTTTTTCTTTTTTTTATTTTAGCGCATGCAAGGACAACTCGGAAAAACCGTTAACTCGTTTTGCTCAAAAATCGGTCCAAATCGGCAAAATCGTCCTCCTTAATCGCTAAAGATTAGAAATGGCTTGGAATCGAAAATCGCCTCGGTCATATAGCCTGTAGCGATTACTCGGGGAGTAATAGGCCTTGGAGAGAGATTTTGACTACACCGCCTAACCCTAATTTGTTTTGTTGTGCTTACGAATTTTACACAATTGATTAGTTAGATTTTTGAATTTGGATAATGTTTGAATCGTTTGAACCCATAGTTCAGAAATTTATGAATTTCAATTTCTAACCACCCTTCTTTGAATCTTATCTGCTGAATTTTTTTTCCAAATTCATTTTCTTTGAAATCCCAAACATTTATCTCATAATTCTAAATTGCATTTCACTAATTTATGATTAGGATTCAACAAGTTCATTGGAGGAATTTATGTTCTCTTTGTGAACTTCAGTCAGTATCTTTGGTTAGATTGGAATTTGCTAGCTAGGAGAATCATTACCTTCAGCATTAGGAAATTGTACATCTAAGTAAACAATATGCTGTAAAGTTTTACTGATGATGTAGCTTTGAATAATCTGAGTTGTCCAAAATAATTGTACAATGGGAGTCCAGTTCGTCGTAGTCCGAGAATACAAGCTCAGCTTAGCATGGAAGTTGACAATGAACGGGAACAACAAAGAGATTTGTTGTTGTAAAAAATTGAGTTTTTTTTCTTAATTACATGTAAATCTTATTATAGGTTGATGGTCATCAAACTATTGGTGGTGACTTGCATTACTTTTACTTGCCCTAACTTGATCTTAGATTCCTAAAATGTTGTCAGTACAATTACATTTTTGTTTGTTTGTTGGGAACACAATTCTATGGTTGCTGAAATATTTTAAAGATCGAAAGTGCTTTCACTTCAAATGTTATCATTTGACGTCGATAAAACCCGCATGTAGGACTGCGCCGGGCATACATAGTCACGTGTTAGTTGGAACGGAGCCATCGTGCGTGCGCCTAGACTATACAGATGCGAGTATTTAGACTTATAGAATTGTTCATTTGAGTGATTTTTTAGCCTGGGCATAACCAACAACATTTTGGTGGCATGTATGCCTATAAAATACATTGGTTGCTTTACCGGCGATCATCTAATCTATATCAGCACAAAGGAATGAACTACAGAACGTCGTCAGTCCTAGACAGCGTTGTTTATAATACCAATCTCATGCCTCTGTTGATATGAATGCTGATATTGTTTGTCTTCATTATGCATCAAAACAGGGCAAGCACTGATTTAAGCCTCTCACCATCACCTTCTTGGAAAAGATAGTGGTGGTGTCATTTGAGGCAAAGGGAGCTTGGGATGGTGCAATACAGTAAACTTTATGTATCCGTCGGACCTTCTTTCTGTGTTTTTGAAACTGCAAACATCCAAGCCATCCAAAGGAGGACGTCAACTCCAACAACTCCCAGATGGGTTCAATAATGCCTTCACGTCCCGGCAGTCCTATTGAGTCTATTTATCAAGTAAATTAATCGCGTTGGTATGTTAATTTCATTAGAAATACCAACATTTTGTGGTATAGCATTTTACCAAAGGTTTGATTATTTTTGACAACGGAATGGCAGACGCATCGCGCATGCGTGTTATACTAGTTTAGAGAGTATATTTAGACTTTTACATATATTGTTATAATATTTCCGAACTAGAGGTTGATCGATTAGAAAAAGGTTTTTCAAGAATTAACTGATGTCATTTCTAACTTACGCTATAAAAATATGATAGATATTGAACATCCTTTGAAATATCATAAAGAGAATGACACAATTATGAATCACATATGGACGATAAAACTATCGTGTTATTACTAAAATATGACAACAGTTTTGAATCAGTGATAGTGACAACAACTAAAAGAAACAAATATTAGAAATATTTTGGTTTAGGTGGAAGGAAAATGCAATCAACTTTAGATGCATATTCAGAATACAGTCTGTAGCTTATGTAATAAGGAATATGAGACAACATATCATATTTTTATTCGATGTGATCTTGCAAAAGAAGTTTGGGAGTATTTCGTGAAGGCTTGTAATGTGAATTGGATAGTTCCAGCTACAATGATGGACCTGTTTATGTATTGGAAGGGTGTTGTTCTTAAAGGCAGAAGCAAAGAAGTTTGGGAGAAGTTGATTTATGCAATTTTATGGCATCTCTGGAAGACAAGGAATGATAGGACTTTTGGAGGAAGGAAATTGCTTTTTGAAGAAGTTTGCCTAAATATCAAACAAACGATTATTCTTTGGTGTTTTGAGAAAGATGTTTCTAAAGATTTCACCGTATATCAGATTTTGTTTAATTGGGAAACAGTTTTGCACTTTTAAGAGTGTTGAATTGTTTCCAGGTTTTATAGCTCTTTTTTTCATCTTTAATATAAACTTCCTTGATTCAAAAAAAATAAAAACTTTAGATGCATATTTGGGAAGAAATAACTTCATATCATTATTGTTTACATAAAGCATTTTGGTTTATTTTCATAGACAATATATATCTTTTGTATGAAATTTAATGATTACTAGTTTATATTTTTATAGGGCCTTTAAGGATTAAAAAAAAAAAAATTCGTTAATGAGGTTATTCATTTAACCCCTTTGTCCAAGTCAGAATCGAAGAAAATTATTCATTTATCAAAGTTAGACTGTAGTTTTAGGTAAAAATATCAACAACAAATCAAGTTTTTTTTAAGGCGGCCACTTGTTATGTCTTATAAAATCTGAAATGAAATATGTAAATATTCAATACGATTTGTATGCCTAAAAGGTTAACTATTTGATTGTCGCAATGGAGAATTAGAAGTCAGGAATTCGGTTCAGTTCCATAAGAACTTGCAGTGGAACAACTACTCCAGCTTGACTGCATGGTAAATATGGCGAACAAACAGCAACGAAGCACGAAAACCGACGGTACCAAGAATCAGGAAGAAAGCATAGCATATACAAGCATTGTAGCCGAAAAAGAAGGAGAATTGCAAGAAGCCACTCATGCTTGACTGGTTATAGAAGTAAATGCTATAACAGTACATGAATATTGAAGCAGACCCCCCACAGAAAATTGATCTGCAAACAAGAAACAAATAAAGAATAATGTCATACAGTTAAGCACTAATAGTTTTTGGAGACTCGGTAATCAAAAAGAAAAAAACTATAATACTGCAACGCATCAAGAACCAGTTGAAATTTGAAATTATAGTGAGTACCTCCACCACCATTTATGGTCCTCCGCAGAAAGTTGAAAGTATGTCAGCCCAGCGGTTAAGATTCCAGTGAGGATGATGAGGATTATGAATGTGATGAATAAAATGCTGTGTATAGTGTAGATCTTATGGCCCCACAAGCTTGTAAATATGTAGTGCAACTCGATGAAGATGGCACTAAATGGTAGGAGACCTCCTAAAAACATTTGTGCAGGGGCCCTCCTGTACCATACTAATTGAGGGATTTCTGACGGCACTCTCTTGGTTGCACAAGGTGCTTGGAATTCAGATCTGAAAGTAAACCCAATGATTCCTCCCAAGATGAGCAAGGGAATTGTGATGAGGGCCCATATTAGAAAAATGACCACCATGGTGCCAAATGGAAGTGCAGATGTGGCCCTATAAGATATGGCAACTGTATTCAGGATAGAGAAGATCACAAGCACAGGACCAAGGAATAAGATGCCGGTCAAAAGAACACTTCTTGTCTGCAACGTAAGGATGAGAAAGATTTTAACAGAAAGATAAAAATGAATGGACAAATGTGAAGTTTTAGAAACACTCAAATACCCATTCTGCTCCTGCCAGCTGAGAGTGAAATGAAGCAGCAGTGTGCCCAGCAACCACAGCTGTGAGAGCATAAATCACAACAAGTGAAGAAAAGAGCGCTCCATGGGCGAAAGGATAAAGAACACCAACAAACGCCAGAATGAAAATGAAGAAAACTCTGCCAAACAAAATAAAAAAGTAAATCCTGAGGTTAATACTTGTACTATTAGCAAATTGGAAGAGATATCTCTAAATCATGGCATCAACGGCAATATTGTCAACATTCGGGTCCCGGCATATGATAGTCAGACACACATGTGTCTACAAAATCAAGAAGTGAGGATCCACCAGAGGGTAATAATGTCCACCCCTATGGTACCTAGTATGTTTTCTTGTGGTTTTGCAATGTTTGTGTTCACTGTATAACTCAGGTTCGATAGAACATTCCTCAACCAACATAACCCACGGGCAGTAAGTATGATTATCAACTATCAAAATCAGCCACTTCTTTTTATTTTCATTGCATAAGCTTATACAATCACATATTAACATATCAAAAGTAATGTAAGAACAGCCATTTGGATAACTTACAGGGTCAAAAGCTGTGTACCAGAACCTAGGATTGCACATAACAAGGATGCTCGTGGAGGATATCTAAACACATCCCGTGAAGGTGCTTCCAGCCAACTTCCTCCATGTCTGCTTCTTCATCTCCCCAGAATATCTGAAGATGGTTGATAAATATCAGACTAGTGATCATAAGATTTCACTGGTACATACATCAACATGGAGATTGCAGTACCTCATAATATCATTCTTGAGGGTCCGCAAAAACAGTGTAAGTAGAAACCCTGTTAAGAGTGCCACAATAGCAACTGAATTAATGACTGAGAACCAATGAACCTGTAAGTGTTCTGGAAGTAATGAAGATCGTGAATACTTGTCCATCCGGTTCCGAAACTGTTTTGATGTTGCATTCCACAAAACTGAATATGTGAACTGAACTTCAGTTTCCACATTGTCGGTTATATCCACAGCATAATTTGGGTTACTGAAAGCACGCACTTCTATCACCTGGTTCTCATTGTAAAGAACATCAAAATCAACATGTTTAAAGAGATAATACCGGTGTCCTGTAACATTAGAGATCCATGACTGTTCTTCAACTTTCCCTATAAAAGCCCACAACGGAAGATCGTCATAATACATCTGGAAATAAAATTCATTCTTGATGGCATCCCTAAACTGGGAGACATCATATCTTGTCAGCCGCTTCTTGCAAAGGGTAACCATATCTTTGTTCTCCCTAAACCTCAGTTCATATGGGGAGTTGGTCAAACGATCACCATTTAATACCTCCCCAAGAGACTCCTTCTGTGGGATTATGGTATCTGCAAATCAAGAGATGATAGTTAAGATTTTTTTTTAGGTTGCAAACACTCTGGGATAAGAACTGATTAAACCCGTAGATAATCATACAAGAGACACGCTCATTATATGGGTGTTCATTAGAATAGATTAACTCTGGCTGATGCAGCACATCTCAAGTTCACAGCAAACAAGAAGATCCTTGACTTTTATCAGTTACTTTACTTTAATTTCGTCATCGACAATTTATGGTACAAGATAAAGTAGAAATATACAAGCATTTCAGACAACCACAATGCTCAACATGATAGCTAGAACAAATCAACTGATAGCAGCAGTTTCCAGGGTCACTAATGTGTTTTAACTGGATAACAACTAACACCAAACATTATATGAGCATTATGCGCCTCCCAAGTGACCAATCACAAATCACCCAAAACCACAGTTAAACTGAAGTTATAAGAACCTAACCTGGACTGCAGAACGGCAAGTCGAAGAACTGGTATGTCTCACTGCAAGGACATCAAAATCAAAATTACTACTTATAAATCTCAATAACAGTAAAAAAAGTAATATGCTACTGAAGCTCAAAAACCTTAAGCTTCTTGCAAATGTTTATCAATAATCCTTGCATTTCTATATTGTTAAGAGCCAGTCAACACTAATCAATGCTTACCAAAGATTCAATTGAACTCTAACAATTTCAGAACAAAGAGAAACCCTAATTTCTACAGAACAAATTACAAACACTTAAACTATTTATAGGTTTGACCAAAATGAAACAAACAAAATGAATTCAAAATCTCAATAAATGATCAAAGAAATGCAATGATAAGTAGACATTGTAATAATAGAAGTAAAAAGAAGGTTAAAACTAACCTTGGATTATTCAATGGACCAATCTTATTGGCAAACAAAGGTACATGATCTCCAAAACCATACACATGATTATCTAATGAACTTTCTCCATTCCCAACCAAAATCACAAAAATCACTAAGAAAATCATGAACGACTTCATTCTCATGATTCTCATCTCTCTCGCCATCAACACAAGAAGAAGAAGCTCCAGCAGTCTAGCGAGAGAGCTTGAGAGAGTGAGAAGTAGGTGAACAATGCAGACAAGAATGACAATGTGGAATTTACACAAATACCCTTTTCGGGATGCGTTTAGTTACATAAATACCCTTGTCGTGATGGGTTTTACTTTGTCTTCATTTTCCCAAGGAAATACCCTTTTCGTACCAGATTAAAGAAAGTTCTTCCCATCGGAGAGGTCTGGTTTTTAGAGAGAGATGGCATCGTCGATGATAGCAGCAGCGGCGAAGAAAATGAGAATAGCAGCAAGCAAACCAGCAGTGACATTAACAGATGCTGCAGCTGATAGAATACGGCATCTTCTGCAACAAAGACAACGTCAATTTCTTAAGCTTGGCGTGAAATCTCGAGGGTGTAATGGATTAAGCTATGTCCTAAATTACGCTGGTAACAATCTTGTCTTTCTCTCTGTGTAGACAATTATTTTGTATTTTTGGTTTTGGGTTTTATCGGTTGATTGCGATGAATTGGTATAAGTTATTTTTTTTTTTTATCAAATTAGAATTTATTAGGGTTTTGCAGTCACGAATTTCGGAAGAATCGGGGTTATGAGTTGGAATTTATGAGAATTAGTGAGTCTGTGTCTATCTAGGTTTGGATGGCAGGGATAGCATACAAAATGAAGAAAATACCTAAACCTGTTTACAACCTTAATCACACGAAATATTCATTGATTATTGTGAAAACGTACAAAGCCACATATATGAATTTGGCTGACCAGCACCTTCCAGTTATTTGCCAGTTCGGCTTGATGAATATGATGGATGAAATCCTTAAATATGAGTAGAGGACACAGATAAGCTTGTGTAATGTAGTTTATAAAATTATTGATCAGAGTACTAGAATGTGTGAGACTAAACAGCACCTTATGGCTAGCTCATACTTGGCGATTTCCATTAAATTGGATAAAGAGAAGAGAGTGTCTTGCCCTTGGTAAATTGGAACATCGAATTTCTTAAACGAATCGATCACATTATGTGTATAAGGCTAATGCAAACTCAAACATCTGATAGCTGTAGGAAACTGGCTCAGTCTTAGTTGTTTCCACTAATTTTTTGTGTTCTGGATTGATATTTGATTTGGGAGTACTTTATCTGAGGCAATGTAGATTTGTTACGAGTTTTAGGATACTGAAAAAGATCAGAAATCTTTTTACAATCCCTTTTAAAAAAAGATTTGATTAACAGATGAAAGAACCACCAAATTACAAATAAAAATTCAAATGAAACCAGAAGGATTCATTTACACTACTCAAAAAATCAGGCCTAGACTCAAATTTACGCTTACAACCACTCCTTATACCTGAGTTTTTTTTTGCAAGCTTATCAGCTGCAAAATTTATCTCCCCTGTAGCTGTGTCTAAACTATAACCCAATAGCATGCCTGCATCTTATTCCATCTGGTCCAGGATATCCAAGGAATCAGATTGCACTACTGCCTTTGAAGGCCTGTATGATCAGTAGAGAATCAGATTGCACTACTTCCTTCTGCCAATGTTTCTGAACTGCCCACTCTAAAGCCCTAATAACAGCCATCAAGTCAACTATGAAATTAGTAACTATACCAATCCCTCCACATTCAACGTAAACAAAACCACGAGTGTTGTTTTGTTGAGAATCAGATTTCAACCCTTTTTATAGCTTGGTTCACATAGTAGTGCAACAATTTGAATAGAGGGATTTTATGAAGACATTAAACTGCTGCTAATGTCATGTGTATGCAAAGTGCTTCTTCACAGCATGTTCTTAAACATAGAATTCATCATAATGGCTGTCTACAACAAAAAATTAGAAACAAAAAGAAAAGGTAAAAATTTACCAGAGCAAGAGTTTTTTTTTTTACCTCACTTAATCGGGGGTTGTGGGTTTTAATTGGGGGCTATGAGAATTTACTCACCCTGATTTTACTGGTACTGCAGGAAATCGCTAAAATTACGCACTTGCTTAATTGTTAATTTGACGGTTTTTTCAGGATCATGCAATCAGATCCCCATCCCTTTGTTTTTTAAGTGTACCCTAGTTCTGATGGACATGATTCTCACGTGATGCTCCATTTTGGATCCTAGAGTATTTTCAGTATAGTTTCTTTCTAGGTTGTGAGTGGCTTATCTGATTTGATGAGATTTGTATCTTATGAATGACTAACAATTTTCTTTGCTAGAAGGGACAAGGTTAAAATGACTATAGAAACTTCATTTGTATTCCCTCAGTTGCCATTGTCTGAAATCTATATTCTTTTAAATCAACTATCATGGCTCAGAAAATTGAAAACCTGAGCTAGATCCTAATGCATCTACATGTTCAATTGCTGCAGATGAGAAAGGTAAGTATGATGAAGAGGTGGAGGAGAAGGGTGTAAAGATATTGATCGATTCAAAGGCACAAATGCATGTTTTAGGAACCGAAATGGATTTTATAGACACCACACTCAGGTACGAAATCTAGGCATGTTATTGCTTCTTATCTATGAATTCAACAAGTTCTGCCTATGATGCGTGTCTACCTACGATAAGTACACATTTGTAGTGATCCTGTTTCTTCATGTTACTTCTTCTTGCTATCTGCTTATACCTGGATGATTAAAAAAAAAAGGCACGACGATATTCATTTCTTACTTTGTGTTGAGATAAAATTCCTAAAAAGGTCGTGAGGGAGGGGACGTAGTTAGGATTTTGTTTTTTGATGTTCATTCAATTCAACCTAGTAACTGAATCTTAACTTGCATGGTCAAGATGATATGAACACATTAGGTCGCATGCTAATTGATTTTGTTCATTTGGTTGATCTGAACTTTCTGAGCATCACCTAATGGAAGCTTCTTATTTTATTTTCTGCTTGTCAAGCTAAGGTTTTCCATAAGTCTATGATATTGAACATTAGACTGTCTAATTTTATGGTTATGGTGTACGGCTGTCTGATTTTATGGCTATGATGTAGATCTGCAGCCGCCGACTGTCCAACATAAGTGTCAGTAGGTGTAGGATTGACAGGTTGAATATATATGTTATGCTGTATAACTTTGTTCTTTATGTGGTCCTTATGTAGGTCTGAATTTGTGTTTAAAAATCCAAACTCCAAAGGTCAGTGTGGATGTGGAGAATCATTTATGACAACAAGTAACAGTGGAGCTGCTAAGTAAGCCCTCGTCAACAATCATCATAACTAACATGATAGAGGTAAATAAAGTTGTTGAAAATCCCATCTGTCTCTATTTACTAAGCCCAAATCAACATGAGGCAGTTGCTGAAATAAACGTTTGACTGCAAAGGTATATATCGATGGTGTAGCTCTATTGAGTTAGTAAACACAAACGCGTGTAGTAACATTTTGAAGATTCATGTTCATTATACCAATACTGATAGTGTAGATTTCGTTGATTCTTTTTTCTTCTGTATGCGTATTTTTGACGGATGTTTATGTGGTACTCGTGTCAATCTTTTGTAAACTACGTGCTATTATTACACACCTAGATATGAATGATAATGTTGCCAGCTCTTTATAAAAACAGTTATGTCTTTATACTTGTTTGAAAGTGAACAATAGAAGGAAAAATCGATGAGGATGCCATTAGTGAGAATTCTGCACAGTCAAGGATATGGCACTGCTGAAATCATATCTAGATATCGCGTTAAGCCTTGATGTCCGATATTGATTGACATGTACTCGCAAACTGTTAATTCTAAGAAATGTTAGCTTTATTTTTTGCGGATTCATTTTATGTTAGGAAGTACTCTTGTCATCTGAATGTTTATGGTGCTTATCGATACTGGAAGACAGTGTTTGTTATGCAGTGTGGGACCCTTGTCTTTTATGTGTGGTGAAGAAATTAAGAAAAGTCTAACAAGACCATGTTTATTTATGATATGGATCACATTGGGATGATTCTATTAGGTCATCCATGTTGTTATAGTTTTGTTAGCTGCATCAGCAACTTTACTCATTTATGGCCAAAACCTCCACATGATCAGAATATAGTGACAAACTAATTTTTAAGGTTTTGATGATGATTGTTCTTCTCCTCGATGTTAGGGGTTTTATGAATAGTTTTTTTCATTCTTATTTCACTTTTGCTAGTCAATTTGATGAAAATCTTTATCTTATTTGGCATTGCAGACATTTTACTTCGTTTACCTCCACTTTTAATCCTGGTTTTGGACTCGTTTCTAACTCGTTCTAGCCATCTGAGGCATAAGACTGAGTTAACTCCATATCGGGATCATGTACCTGGCCCAAATTAGGTGGTCAGAACCATTTACATATCAAATTAGGTTCCATAAATTTGGTCTGAACTTTATAAATTTTTTTGCTGAATTTTCTTTAATCATTTTTATTTCCAGGCGGATAAGATTTACTGAATAAAAAAATAAGTCTGCTTATTAAACTAAATCTAAAAAATAAGCATTATTCAGATTTCAACACCTACCTGTTGTATGGGAAACCAATCAGCATGCATGAATCACTACAGAGAATTTCTAATTTTCGTAGAATATTAAACTTGAAAAAACAAAATTAGAAAAATGTTGAACGACTTCTGAACTACTTCCTTGTACTCAATTAGCTTGGCAGGATCTAATCAAATGGTTAATTAATTAACATAATACGATACTTAAATATATTATATAGTAAATCACGATTAAGATACATTCAAACTTGGTTTTATGATCAAGTCTAGTTCTTTCAAACATTGTCAATTGTCGACACAATAAAAAATAACTTCTTACGATCAAGATGTTTGCTTAGTTTCAGTATTGAAGTTGCTTTCAGTCTTGAAATGGGGCTGGTAATATATTTATGATATTCACTGGATTTAACGAGAAATAGGAATATTAACTTGGTTTAAGGCTTAATTAATCTTGACTTAGATGAATAAGTCAATTTAAGATCTAGGGGTGTGATTTATACAAAGTCAAAGTGTGATCTTTCTTAATAATGAAAGGTCAAGGGCCAATATTCTCTCCCTTTTATGACTTTAATCATCCTTTTTGCTTCTAATAATAAAAAATTAGCATACAATATAATACATTTTTGCATTACAATAAGTGCTTATATTAGAGACAAGCAATAAGTTGATCAACATTTAACGACATATAAATTTCATATCGACATGATCCTCGCCAAATTTCACAAAATAAGTTATTCAATCAATTTTTACAAATTATATTGATCATGATCCTTCAAAGTCAAAAAAAGTAAATCAAAAACAAAGTTAAACTCGAGTAACCTGGTCAACACCGATTCAAATCCAAACTTCATAATCATGAGACAATTATGAGTAAATTTCCTTAAGCTGTTGTTATTAGAAACTTTATTAGTATAGAATAAGAATAACTTAACCAGCCATTTTTTTATTATTTGATTCTAAGATTTGTTCTTTCTAGCCAATCATTGTTGAGAAGAAATCAAAGGAATAACGGGTACAAGAAGACATATGCCTTACAACTATTGGGTAGTAGATGAAAGGAATTTTTAAGGGGCACATATATTTTATCTTTGTAAGGTAGTAGTAGGAGTCCAGTAGATGATCATGGGTCCATGAACTCTTTCAAAATTCTATGACTCTTATCTTCTTTTCCTCCCAATAAAAGCCAAATGTGTGTAACAATTTTTAGTAATGGACATTGTCTTGATGCCTAACTTCCTTGGCAGCTTACTTTGTGGTTTCCTAGATATAACACCAAAAGTCTTTTAGTTATCAATAAGTTTGGGTACGGCTCTTCATAATTATCGGAAAATTGCAATGAAGTACCTACTAAACCATACACTCCCATTTTTAGCCCCCAAATGATGTTTGAATCTTTTCAAATGAACATCCATGTTGTTTTAAAAACCAAGATTATATATATAGTTCGTAGCTGCTTAGCAGTTTACTTGAGAGTGTATTAAGATCCATAAGACAAAATATCTCGAGATTCATATTTAGAGCAAATTGGCGTTTTGAAAACAAACCGACGAGCAAAACATCAAAATAAACTGACACTCACGAATAATGGAATCCCCTGCTAGTTTCGTGGGGTATAAAGGGGGACCTACTTGTTATGTTTGTAAGATAAATTTTGAAATCGGTTTTTCTGATATCTATCTAAAATTGTGAATTTGTGTTCGTTGATTTTTAATTTTTTGTTTTTTCTCACGTTTGTCTTTTTTTTTTTTAAAAAAAGGTTAAAGCCCTTTAAGAGGGAGGATCCCCTCACACTATCTCACACGTTGGGCGTCATTTCGCGAATAAAAACCAAACCGTAACGGATTTGAAGCTAATATTTTGGGGATATGTTCCTCTTACCAAGTTCTACATGCCTACCAAAAATGAGCACATTCCGAAATATGAAACCTCACAATCTACCGGTCTTAATTTCGACGACCAGAAATCCGTTGATTTTCAACGGCTCATTTTCAAAGTAGTAGATGGTGGTGTTATATGTCTCGAAATACGCTCATTTTTGGTAGGTACGTAGAACTTGGTAAGAGGAACATATCCCCAAAATATTAACTTCAAATCCGTTACGGTTTGGTTTTTGTTCACAAAAATAACGCTTAATGTGTGAGATAGTGTGATAATTAAAGTGTGAGGGGATCCCTCCTCAAAGATATATTAAGGTTTAAAACATCAAAGAAGTTTTCTACTTACAAGTCCAGGTAGCTAGGAAAAGAAAAAAAAGATCTCCCACTGGTCAGGAACATCATCATCTAACGACTTTACCACTATGCCACAATTTCATCTTCATTTTTGACATTTGTCGAGCAGTATTTACCGCACATCAAGATGTTTGGTCCGGTTTTCATAGTGTGCTTGTATACACCTTTGGAATTAGTTTTTTAAATTCTTAGTTCTGCCTGCCAAACACCTTTTTATAATCTCATTATCAGTTTCTGAATCATTTCTTAGACAATACCTTGTATTTAATTTTGCTCGCTGGATCTTTTTTTTCCCTTTATTTTTTTTGTATTTCCACGAAAAAAGAAAAATAAGATGGCTCGTAAAAAGGGCACGAAAGACACGACAATAATTTAAAGATTAAAAAGAATAAGATACTCCATGTTTGCATAAGAAAGGGAAATCAATTGATTTTATTATTATTTTTTTTGCTAGAAAATGCAAATCATATATTTAATAAAAGTGACATCCAATTTACAAAAAAAAAAGGTGAAAATGAATATCAGATTGCCAATTATAACATCTCAATTACAAATTAGAGTTGATAACGAAAACCATCAAAATAAATCAGTATGCTATGCCCAATTGTACATAGTGCCACACAATTATTAACCTTTTATCAATGATAGTGTTATTAATCCAAAGACGTTAAGGATATAAAGTGTTTATCATAAACTTTTTGTAATACTAATGCTTAATATTTTCCTCAAAAAGCAAGATTTGGGACATCTACTTCCATAACCATATCCATCTCCACCTTGGACCCCTCTTAACAAACCAGTCATACTCCTTTCCCTCTCCAAAAGCACAACGAGGGAGGTGGGGGAAATGAACGAGAATCAACTACAAGAAGAAAATGTAAACCAATTAGCCACTGCCGCTAAAAGCTAGTATCGATCCGTATAAAATAAAATAATCCTGAACGGCACTAACAATATCGATGTACGCATATAGCAATCATGCTAATTAGCATTACATGATAATGAACTAACTGTGGTATTTCGATCAGAAAGTCTTGATAGACCGAGTGAAAAAAACCACGAAAAAACCGCCAGACTCATTACATGTGGCCCCTGCTAAACTCCCGAGGGATGGGGCCCACAGGGGACTACAAAATTTCGGAAAGATATGAGAGGCGGTTTTTTTTTTCCGCTGTTTTTTCCTCGGTCCGTATAGAATCACTGTATTTGGATATCATCCACTTACTAAATGAGGGAACAAAAACTCCCTTATGCAAGACATTTGAATCCCATTTTGCCATGAATCACCCAACCCATACACAAATTCCATTTGTAGAAAAAAGATTCTCTTCATTTGGGTATGTTTTTTTTTTTGTACCTGTTTTCATGCCTTTCAAATGAGAGGAAGGGGGTTAAGGGTGTGTGTGTGAGACATGATTTTAGACTTTTAGGTATTGAAACAAGAAAAAAAGGGATGTTGACCCATCAACTAATAGATAAACATATCATATCAAACTTAATACAAAAACCCCCCATTTGCAAAAGAATTAAACTACAAATTAGTTGAATTAAATGGCAATTAAATAGGGAAAATTATTGTATTGATTTGGTTGTGTATTGTTATAGGTGGTGTGTTATATGAACCAAAACCTCTAAAATAATAAAAATCATAACAATAATCAATACTTTTTTTTCAGGGCCCTAAAAAATAATTCAAATTCTCATAATCCTAAATAGTTAAATATGGAAATTGTTTCCACCTCCTTTTACTCAAAACTATGACTAGAAATGAAGGGTAGAAACAAAATTCTCCCCCCATTCTTTTATTAATGAAGACTGAAGAAGAGAAGAAGAAATCTGATCTTACCCATTGAATGTTGAACTGATTCATTCATTCATTGATTGTCATCTTAAAAACCTCTGAAAAAACCCATACAAAGAAGCAATCAGAGTTGATCAAGGCAGTGGAGTTGGAAGCAGCAAGCAGTGGTTTTTATTTATTTTGTTTTTATAAAAGTGGGTTCCTCCTCCAAGACCCCACATTTGTTTGTTTTCTTGACACTTTTGAGACATATTTTCAAAGGGGGGATCCTCCTCCTGTGCCATTAATGAGTTTCAAATCTTGATGGCAGTATTTACTCCATAGGGTGACAAAACAAGCTAACAGAATAATCAGGTTTCAGGGAACTACCTTTTATTAGAGAGAGATTGATAGATAGAAAAATAGAGCTTTCAAAGAGGAGGAGTTGCTATACAAAGACACCCACCACACCCATGAAGTCATACTCTTGAAAAGAAAGCTTTCACTTCATCAGGTGATGAGAACTTCCTAAGATTTTCCAAAAAACATAGAAAAATTTTCAAACTTTTTTGTTGCTTGATTCTGATGTTTTTTGCTGTTTTGTTGCAGAGAATGATCTTATAAGTTGGAAATTATATAGTATATTCTTGCATGGCTAATCATAGAATTGGAGAATCAGTCCCATCATCTAACCACCAACAGCAACAACATATGGCTTATGCTATGCAACATGGTCTCAACACTTCTTCTTCTTCATCTACTAATTTCATGTAATTCCTTCTTCAACTCCCACATCCTTTTTTTTCTTCATGTTTTATCATGATTTTTGACATGGGTTTTGATTTTCTTCCTTTCATCATGTTTTTTTTTTTTTTTGTACTTGTGGATATATTCAGTACACAACAAGGGTCTCATCACCATCATCATCACCAACAGCAGCATCATCAGCATCATCATGCTTTTGATTTTGGTGAGCTAGAAGAAGCAATTGTTCTTCAAGGAGTTAATATCAGAAATGATGATCATCATGAAGCTGCTAAGAAATGTAAGTAGTACTACTAGTCCTTTTTGATTCCATTAATGTCATGTTATATTAAGTTTATTTAGTTAAGCAAATAACCAACTTCCAAAAAACAACAACAGAGTATTAGAGGGAAGGAAAGGGGCCTATAGGTGGGGGTTTGAATTGGTCTACTGACTCTAGAGACAAAAGAATAAAGAGGATATGATGATGATGATGAGGTTTTCTTTTCCAAGGAAAGTAATCATTCACAAACAGAAAATTTTGAAATAGTGTGAGAGAAGAAGATATCATTGATAGAAAAGAAAACCTGTCTACTTAGCATGATTTACTGACTCTTAACTGCAGAGAAGATAAAGAGAGGAGAATAAATTCCATCAAATTGGACTAGTTCTTCTCTCTTCTTGATTGATACTTGTAAAAAAAAACAGAGAAATTGATTGTCTATCATCTTTGTACTATAGAGAAAATTGATTGTCTTGCTTGCTTTTGATTCTTGCAGCTTTTTATACAGCAAGACCAGCTGCAACACTGGAAATGTTTCCTTCATGGCCAATGAGCTTCCAGCCTGCTGCAACTCAAGGAGTAAGTAGTACTACCACTTATTGAAGAACTGACCCTTTGACCATATCTTTTTTCATCTGTAATGTGTCTTTAGATGATCAATTAGTGATAATTTGATGGTTTGGGGACATGGGTTTTGGCTTGATTGTTGTTTTGTGTAATTTACAGAGAAGTTCAAAATCAGGAGGAGAAAGTACTGATGATTCAGGGTCAGGGCAGAACACATTTTCATACAATAATAATCAATTGGAACCAGAATCTCCCATGAGCAGTAAAAAGTCATCAAATCAATTTCTTGACCACCAAAAACAACTAGTAGAAATGGAAAGCAGTGATTTGCATCAAAACCACCACAACACCAGTGGTGGTACTAGACTTGGTTCTGCTGCTGCTGCTGCTGCAGGAGGAACAGGACTAGTACAGAATCAACAACAGCCAAAAGCATTGGAAAAGGTATCTATTTTTCTCTTCTCTGATCTTTTTCTTTCTTTCTATCTAATTATTATCACAGAAAAGTTGGTTTTTACATGTAAGTGGAAATCATTACTCATTTGAAATTTTGTGTATATCAAGCATATCTTTGAATGGACTCATTTCCCAAACTAAGTTCCAAAATGAAATTATTGGATTTTTTGTCAGCTTTTTTTAGGGGAATTTTTATCCAAATTCCAAAAATAAAATCAATCTTTTATCTAGATTATTACTCTTATAATCAAAAATGTGAATAGTATTTTTGGTTAGAATCCTATTGAAATCATTATGTCATTCCTGAATCCTGACATTATCTTTGAATTATACTGAAAAAAAAAAAAACACATTTCTCTAGATATCACCAAAGAAGAAGGATAAAACTACTGAAATTTCAACTTTTCAGAGACCCTTTTAAGTTCAAGATTCTGATTTTTTTTTTACCCTGTTAAGATTCACTCTGGGAAACTGAAAAGTTTTAACTTTTGGAGAATAATCAAAAGTAGGAAAAAGAAAGAATCATATTTCTTTCAGTTTATCCCCAACATATACAAACAAAAACTAACACCACCAATGTAATTATTTGCAGAGGAAGGGTCCTGGGTCAAGTTCAAGCAAACCCCTTGATGCAAAAGTAAGCAAATTTTAAATTTTCACTTCAAATCTGATCCCCCCCCCTGTTTCTGATGAATTTGATTGTTTTTCTTCTTCCAGGTATTGAGAAGATTGGCTCAGAATAGAGAAGCAGCAAGAAAAAGTAGATTGAGAAAAAAAGTGGGTCACAAAATTTAATCAACCTTTTTTGGCCAGAAATATTCAAAAATTTGGTGTTTTTTTAAAAAAAAAAAAATCTTGCTTTTTGCAGGCATATGTACAACAGCTTGAAACCAGTAGGATAAAACTTGCTCAACTTGAACAAGACTTACACAGAGCAAGATCACAGGTACTTGAAGCCAATCCATAAATGTTATTATGAAATTTTGACTGTACAGATTTGGATTTGGAATTTACTTTCAGCTTTGGTTTTAATTTTTTCAGGGCCTATTCTTAGCAGGTGGTGGTCAAGGTGGAAATCTGACTTCTGGTCAGTCTGTGTAAACATTTGCAGTCAGGAATTATTTACATTTTGCACATGACCAAAATAACCCCATGGGGGCATTGTGGCCTGCACTAGATTGTTGAAATTTATCATCTTTGTGTGTTGGGCATTTTTACAGATGCAACAATGTTTGACATGGAATATGCCAGATGGTTAGAAGAAGATCAGCAACATATGGCGGAACTAAGAACAGCATTACAATCTCACTTATCTGATAATGATCTTAGGATACTCCTAGACGGATACCTCTCTCACTATGATCAGATCTTTCATCTCAAAAGCCTCGCCACGAAATCCGATGTTTTTCATCTCATTACCGGAATGTGGACTACACCCGCTGAACGTTGCTTCCTCTGGATGGGCGGCTTCCGACCATCGGAACTCCTCAAGGTATAAAAACAACCTTTAGCCAACCACTTTTGCATGTATGCATGAAATGAAAGCTAATTTTCCTTTTACATTTGTGCAGATATTGATGCCACAGTTGGATCCATTGACAGAGCAACAGTTAATTGGGATATGCAGTTTACAGGAATCATCACAGCAAGCAGAAGAAGCTCTTTCACAGGGACTTGAACAACTTCAGTATTCTTTATCAGAAACCATATCGAGTGGTACTGGTAATAGTAGTAATGCTTCTGGTGTTAGTAATAATCCTGTTTCTCTTGCTAACTTCTCTCATCAACAACACGAACCTGGCAATGTTGCTGACTTTATGGGTCATATGGCCATGGCTTTGGGAAAACTCTCCAATTTAGAAGGCTTTCTTCGCCAAGTAAGTCGAACCTCTCGCCAGCTTAATTCTTACAAGCGGATTACGCATCTCTTCGAAAGAATGGTACTAATTGAAATTATTCTGCATGTTTGATATTTTAGGCTGATAATTTGAGGCAGCAGACCCTTCATCAAATGCGTCGGATTTTAACAGCCCGTCAAGCAGCACGAAGTTTTTTGGCGATTGGTGAATACTATAATCGATTAAGAGCACTTAGTTCGCTTTGGGCAAGTCGACCCCGAGAGCAGTAAGTGCATCCCTGGTACATTATTCTGGTAGAAAGAAAAAAAAAAAAATGCAATGCAGCATGTCTCAACTCATAAATAAGTTCTGATTGTGAACATTAAATCTTTACACATGCAGGAATATCAACTTATTCAGCGATGAAGGGTCATGTCAAACAACTACAGATTTACATATGGTTCAACAGCAGCAACACAGTCTTTTTTCGAACTTCTGATCATATATTCCATGTGGGGTTTCTACTACTACTATCTCGCAAGCTTATACTAGCTCGTTCAGTATGCACGGATTCGGCATCGACTAAACTGACTATTTATAAATTTCTAGATGAAGAAAATGATCACCAAGAAGAAGATAGCTAGGGATTAATCAATGTTGATGTGTATTCAACATTTTATATATATATATGTAAAAATCCAAAACCAATTTCATATTGGGTTAGCTAATTGAACTCCTTTTATTAGAATTAGTCTAAGGAAGAATCGTTGTAATAGTTTAAGGAAGAAGAATTTAGAAGTGCATGATTCAATCCAAATTCTAAGCCCAAGTCTGGATTTTACCATAACTAAAATGTGAATGCGGCAAAGTTACAAAAAAAAAAAAAAAAAAAAAAAAAAGAATAAATGTTTTGGAGACACACTATAAATATAGTACATGATATTGTACAAATACAAAGCGCTGGGTAATGCATGCTACAATTGCATATTTCAATTGGGGCTCAAATGGCGAAGATCAATGCCCTGTGTGGTTCTTCACCTTGTGGTCTCCAGGCTGGAAAAAAAATATTCAAACAAAATTGATGATTCAGGGCTGAACCCATGTGCATTTCAATTAGCAAGAATAATGAGTTTAGTGATCAGTTCTATTTTCTTCCTCCTATATCCACCGTATCGTATCGTCGACCTTGCGCTCTTCCTATCGCTTTCTCTAGCTCCATAATCATGGCATATAAGATTGAGTAACTTGAGTTGCATCATCATCAAAATTTTCGTTACGACCGTTTTTACCTTTACCTTTACCTTTGGGTTTTAAGCCACAAGAAATGGAGCACTCAAATCCATACATATCCCCAAAGCATGATAAAAGTTTTCCACCATCTGTATGTCTCCGTCGATGCTTGACAGTTCTGTTGTATGGTCCTGCATTCCGATCATATATAGGTGGTAATTCCGTCCGCCACCTATCTAATTTTGATTTTAAACCTTCAACACTAGCTTCGGCTTCCCATTCATCCAAAACATTGTTATTATTACTTCCCGCCCCCTCCGCCACCGGATAGAGTTGTTCCTCTGCCATTGCTGCGGCGACCACTGATGGGGCAGGTCCTACATCCGACATCGACCATACTGAACCTGTGGTTGTAACCTCCGCGAATGGTGGTTCTCCGGATTCCGAATGAACGGTCGACTCTCTATTCTTTTGAGGGAATAGATCAGCAAAGGTTGCCTCTGATCTACGCTCGCTCACACTGCGGCGAATGTAGAAACCTTTTTTATGATCTTTCTGGTGGATGTGGTGGTTTGGACTATGTGATTCTTCTCCCATTAGATCTCGATATCCAACAGCCGAAGAGCTTAGTTGGGTATAGAGAGGCATACTTCTCATAGAACCATCTAAGAGAGCAACACCCATGTTCAGGATACCTTGAGGACGTCCTGACGGACGGCGTACTTGTAATGCAACGAAACGCATGCCGGAGTTATTCTGATTACGTGCAGACGGAGGAATAAGATTTCCGACAAGAACACGTACAATGCCCACACATACATCACGAAACATTCGAACAGAGTAGATTTCAATCATCACAGCTGATGTATCAGATTGAAGGAAAGCATCATCTACGCGAAATACAAATTTATCGTTCCAGGTTGGATCGGTATGGCCATGAGAATCCACACGAGTCGATAGTTTACGTTCAGGGTGCACCCATGCAACAGCATATGTTTTCATTCCTTTACCAACACGAGCAAGATCTTGCGCAGAAATCAAATTGATCTCTAGTAGTTGAAAGGGCATGGTTTTGGTAGGAGCAGGGATATTGGTAGGAAAAGACAAACCCGACGTCATGATTACGGTGGTGGGTTTACAATAAGATGACTACGTGATTTTCCTCCCACCCGTCGTCCACGAAAATTTGGACGACGAGGTATGGGAGTTTTACATGAATGAGGGATGTATAGGCACAGGGTAGGAAATGGAAGAAACATCCAGAAGAAATGTACAGGTCGAATTCTCGAGGCTACGAGTAATAATGCGAAGGTTCAGGGTACAAAATTAGTAAATTTGGAACAAGTTCTTGCATTTCACCGCTGTTTTTGAGATTTCTATTTTTGGTGTTAATAATTTAGTGGCTAAGAGTGTTTGTGATCATCATCAGTATATCCGTTCACGTCTTGGAAACTTGAAGAAAAAGTTTGAGTTCAAATTTGAGGATTTAGTTAAGCGGTTAGGCACAAAGAGACGTTGGTGTCTTTTGGTTTCAAAGGTTCGTGTCTTTTCCATTTTGTTAAATTGGCCCCCATGGAACAAATCCAACCATAACTGGAACCAATCTTTTCCTTCTTATTGCTGCAGTTAACAGAAAGAAAAAATGTACTCCCAAAGTGATTTTAATGAGATTGAGAAGGGATCACCACCACCGTCACTGTATCCAGAACCTTCCGCACCACCACAACCATCATCATCAACTTTTACTATAGCAACAGGAATTCCAGTAGTACTGGATAATCCTTCATCAAATAACCATTTTTCCAACTACGCTACTGCTGGTAATGATAATGGTGGCAATATTGCTGCAACACTTGATCAGTCTCAACATCAACAACTTCAACATCCGGTCCCTTGGTCCTCTGGTCTATGTGATTGTTTCGACGACTTTCATACTTGTAAGTTAACTTAATCCATCGGTAATAACTCATTATGGTACTATTTGTTGTATGATTTGATTAATTCTTCATGAATTTCTGTTATCCAACAGGTTGTTTAACATGTTGGTGCCCATGCGTTACATTCGGTCGTATTGCTGAGATAGTTGATAGAGGTTCTACCTGTAAGTATAAGCATTTCATTAGAATCTAAGAACTATATATAATTTTCTTTTAAGTATTGGTGCAAGCAATTAAGTATATCATCTTTTGGGGTCATTTTATAGCGTGCGGAGTAAGTGGAGCATTGTACATGATGATAATGTGTGTGACGGGGTGTTCATGTTTGTATTCGTGTTTCTATCGATCAAAATTGAGAGGACAATATTTCTTGAAGGAAAGTCCATGCACAGATTGTTTCGTTCATTGTTGTTGTGAAGAATGTTCTCTATGTCAAGAGTACAGAGAACTCAAGAAACATGGATTTGACATGTCTATTGGTACGTACCCTCTCTTTCTTTTCACAAGTTATTTTGCTGTAATTAGTGAGAATGTACTTCTTGTAAACCAACATTTACGGCTTGAACTAGTTTAACTAATTGGTACACAATAAGTGCAAGGTTCAGGGGTTAACAAATTTTGGAGAGGGTTGCCAAACTCCACAATGTTGAAGGGTGGTCAGTAATTGGGACTAGATCCTGTGGAATTTGGAAACCCTGGATAATTTCTTGAATAAGTACGAGAACTGGTATTTTGAGGACAATCTTTCATTTTATATTTTCAAACTGAATTTTTGTAGGCTGGCACGGGAATGTTGAAAGACAGAAGCGTTTATCAACAATGGCTCCCATTGTTGAGGGCGGGATGAAAAGGTAGCTTTGATATCTTAAAAATAGAGTATGCGATGGCAATGGCTCCATGGCTGAGGGTTGAATGAATCACTAGCACGCTGTTAATTTGAAGTTGTTTTGGATATTTCAAAATTTACTATCATACTGTGTCGAGTTCTCCAAGTTTGTTTGTTATTGTTATCAATTTACAGTTTTGTGTTATAAGGGCCCATTTTGGGTGAAGATGCTCATGGTTTTTCTAATAATGTAGTCATGAAACTTTTTTGCAAGTTTGTTATTGAATCACAACTCACAAGACATATTAGAGTTATATAACAAAATCGATAACATAATGAATTTTGGGTTAGGGTGACAAATTTTAAGTCACATGTTCATGAGAGATGAATTAGAATCACTAAGCATATTTCGAGCCACAAGGCAATTTTGTCATGATGGAAATTTTGACTCACCAATTACCGATAGATTTTTATTACCTTAAATAGTTTTCTGATTACCTTAATAGATTTTGGTTACTTTGGACGATGGTGCAACTCCAAATTTAGAGTCACCGAGTAACGTCGAGTAACGATATTAAAGTTGTGTTTTATGTCACACACTAGGGCTTAACCCGTGCCGTAACGACACGGGCATTTTTTTTTTTTTTTTTGAATAAATAAAGAGGCAAGAAAACACCTCAAACTGCATTCGAGAGCTGAGGGCTGGTGCTGCTGAGCAGACTACCAAAAACCTCTCTGTTTGCAGTTAAAACATTTAAAACATTCAAGTCTGCTGTTACATTCGAGAGCTGAGGGTCGGTAGTCTTTTGAGCGGCATCTACGTAAACCTCTCCGTTTGCAGTTAAAACATTTAAAACATTCAAGTCTGCTGTTACATTGTCTCCCTGATGGTGACTTAAGTTTAAAGAGAAAATACTGCCGCTGATGTTTGGGATAATATTTGTTACAGAAAATTGGTCCCAGGACCTATTAAAATTATAGTCGATATGTTTAGCCAGGTTGACTGCCAAGTAGTTTCCCCTGTCGTTTGTTGTACTCCATGTGCCAATTTCGAAGACTTCCTTTCCGTCGTGATCTAGTGAGAAGCAAGCTCCAACCTTCTCTGCATACATACTCCTGATCAGCTTTATATTTTGGCAGGAGTTGGATTCAAAGTCCAATCTGCTTCCTAACGAAACTGCCCAGTTGTAAGCATCCAGAGCCTCCTTTATTTAGTTATGCATAACTTTTATTTAGTTACGCATTTTCCGACATATGAATGTTAAATATAATATGTATTAATATCAAGTTTATCTTCACTTCGCAAATCCTTTCTAGCATTTTTCGCCTTGACATCTTCCCATACTATGCCTCTCCTTTCTCGAGTTGTATCCTCAAGCCATCAATGGTATTATATCGAAATCTATTTCTACATATTTTGTCCCAAAAAAAAAAACATTACTTGATATGTTTTTTAGTTTACAAAGATATCTTATCGATCCTTTAAAATGGTATTACCTTTCTGTATCTTCTTTATTTTAGTGAACGATGTTAGGATATTTGTGGACCATAGGAACCTACTATGGGCCGACCACATAACACCGATGATGTCCATACTTGACCACCTTGGAATAAGAGGTGTGCGGTTTTAATCTGAAAGACATCAGTGCCACGTAAGAAGGTCCCAATATTATTAAGTTCCATATGTACTCCCCTAGCTATACTTATGTGGTTTATCTAGGATTAAAGATCAAAGACATTGTAGGTTAGGGGTTTGATACTTACACTCAGAGGAAGAGTACTCGGATTAACTCTTGCAAGGAAAAATAGAAAAAATGAAGAAGGTCCCCACATACTCCAACAATCTCAACCTTGGCGAGATTAAACCACTTAACCAATCCAATCAGACTCCATCATATGATTACCATCTGTATATGCAACTCATCGATCATGATTATTGTCACTATGTGCCCTAGAATCCTATTCCACCTTGAGTTAATGAGAAGGCAAGCACTAACTCACCTTGAGAATTTCCTCGCCCACCTGGAACCCTGCTTAGAGTTAATGTGCGAGACACTAACTCAACCTTGAGCGCCAGTTCAACCTTGAGCATTGCCTTGTCGATCTAGAACCCTGATCCACCTGAGTTAATGAGTGAGACACTAACTCCACCTTGAGTGCCAGTTCAACTTTGGGCCTTGACTGCTCCACCTTGAGTCTGGTTTCACTTGTGACCTAAACCGTGTGACATCCAACCACTTATACGATCGGACAGTAGCCATGTATTCCTCTTTATTCCATGGGGGATTATCCCTAGCTATATATATGTGGTTTATCGCTCCACATACTCCAACAACCGAGGAGAACCAAAACATTAAACTATGTAAGTTGTAACAAAATTACATCACCTGAACACATTTGTCTCAAGAATAATTGTGTAGATATTAACAGTGTTCGGATCCTTGTTTCTTTTTTACCCTTCAAGAATAGTCTGAAAAGAGTAAAACTCATAAGTGACTCAATAGTACAAATCGTATTGTATGTTCTTACCATTTCAATGACATAATGAAAAGCTAGTTCATTCACTTAAGCTATTATATTTTAAAATGTTAAGTCATTTCCGAGGCAACCATTTTACTCACATACGATGTAGTTCTAGTTTTTCAAATTTCCCATATATATTATGTACGTAATGCAATTCGGCAGGAAGAGCTCACCGAATGATATTAGGTAATTGTTTGTTCTTTCGTAACATTGTCGCATTTTCAACATAATTGGATCCAGAGTTGGTAAAAATCACTAAATTTATGCGTTCTAGGAAGAGAGTAATCTAGGGATGGTCTACCTCGTAAATCACGATGGATAACACATCAGTGTTAGTTGAAAATCCCACACTTTCGGATAACCGCAATGACTAAGTGGGGAACATATTGGCGGAGGATCAAGTCCTTACAAATGGTATTAGAGCCAACCATACTTTTGAGTATGAAAGAGTATGCTTGATGGATTGTGTCGGGAAAGGGTCTCATGAGTGAGAAAAAATGATAGAGTCTAAGATTGAACATATTCCGGAGCCGAGGACGGCTCCAAATTAAATTGGTGGTATTATAGTACTCTGACTCGGCAGGTAGGATTCGTCAAATAGATTATATGCAATGGTTTGTCCTTTCCTAACACCGATACCTTTTCAACATAATTGGGTTCATAGTTGACGAAAAATCTCTAAGCATGCTCGGTATTGAGTAACCGGGGATGGTGACCTCCCCGAGAAGTCGCTGGCGGGATGACCGCATCGATGACCATTGAAAACCAAATAATGTCAGATGACCGTAGTGTCTAAGTGAGGACATTATCTATTGATTTTCAGGCCATTACATTATACGACATTACGCTTCCAAATGTGAGGTTATTCGTTGCATTAAAATAATAAAACCATGATTAGTTAGTAAGTCAAATCGTTAAGTACTTAACCCAATAACAATAAACTCTGTTATCTAAATTACTCATCATTGAATAAAAATAAGGTTAAACGATTTATCAAAGAAATACATGAGAAGATGCAAAATTACTCACTGGCACCAATACTTGCCACCGTCACTATGGTCCACTTATATAATTGTTAGCCAATCTAACTGAGTTTGGTACTGCTTTTTTTCTTTCAAAAAAAAAAAAGTACTTTGAAAATATATTTATAGCAATAGTTTTTCATCTTAGTGTTTGGTAAAGATTTCATAAAGTGTTTATGCAAAACACTTCCAAAATCAATCAATTTTAAAAGTGGGAGAGAATGAGATTTTAAAAGCTTCAAAACCAAATACTATAGTTCACCCTAATTTCATATTTTATTTTCCATCTTTTTTATATCTGAGAAAAATTATCCTTGCATCTATATATGATTACCAATTTTCATTTGTTATATTTTATTCTTTAACAGATAATTATTTATTCTTTTTAAATTGCATTTTATGTTACAATACCGTATAACTGAAATATATTTTTATTTATCAACAATAAATATTAAGAAATTATTGATTTTTAAAAAGTAGTTAGAAAAAGTAATATTTTTTTAGTAATAATACTAATTAGTAAATTTAATATTACATGTATATAATCTAATAGTAGAAAATTTACTTATTTTATGCACAATAAAATAGAATAAGGAAATTTCAGAGATATGTCTGCTTCTGTAATTTTCTCACTAACTATAGATGAACCTGATATTTTTTCAGACACAATTTGATCGCTTTTTAAAATATTTTTTGCTTTAGTTTATAATTTGCAACCATTCAATTGTTTTTTTTTACATAGCTCGGCATAGTAACGTACATCGGCAACTGTCCAATTGCTTTTTTTACATAGCTCGGCATAGTAACGTACATCTGAAAAGCACTTTTGTAAAGATCGCAGAAAATACCAAACTAATCCTAAGTATTAGCTAATAAAAATATATTTATTTTCATCATTAGTAGAATAATTTATATATTATCATTATTAATTTGACATTTAATTAAATATTATCATGGCAATTTAATAGACTATTTATTATGAAGAATTATGGAACCTTAATGACTTGATAACTTTTGTCCGTTAAATGCATTTCTAATCCCAATCACAACCATCACTCATGACAAACGATTATATCCCTAGATTTATCTCTTGTGAGGACAAATCTGAACCGCCAGTTACATAGGCAAAGTTAGCTAAACTGTGCTTTATACTCTTGATTTTTTTCAAGGTAGGCTTTGGATTACTTAGCAAATTATGATTCAAGACATATGTTTTGCGTCCCCATCTGATCAAAACAAAGATGAATGTACAGTACTAAACTTGGGGGTATATCTCTGATTTTAAGGAACCCGGATCATGAACATGCAAATTTTAGATCACCACATTTTTTATAGCAGGACGTACTGAAACGTGTTGTTTAATTATCCATCTTCATATTGTGAACACAGATGTAACGATGATAACATCGTATCCACAAACAATATTCACAGTATTGATAAAATAATAGAAATGATTAAAATATATATGAAATGCCACATGCTAACTATATGGAAACTCTGAGGCTTTATTGGGCTCATCATCGTCTCACACCATAGGGTAGACTATGATGTTTCGAACGATGAATCATACGTAAAGTAGAAAGCTATAGTGCAGAATATAAGTGAGACGATGGTTTACGTGGTTCAGTGCTAAGGCCTACATCCACGGGGGTTTGGTTTTCATTATGTATTATATGAGGTTACAATGGATAGTCGAATGACTCTGAGTAAGGAACGATGCTAGGAGGGAAGCAGATAAACTCATACTTACTCTTACAATCTCTCTCCTGAACTAAAGTTCTCCCTCTCTCTAAATTTTGTCGACCCCCTCTCTCTTAGTGGAGTTCGGTATTTATAGGCTTCTTGTGTGGGACCCTCTTCTTTAGGACAGTTGTTCCTTATCGTCTTGGTTAGTGTGCCGATCCCGACGATATCTTCGTTCTGCCCCGATGCCTCTCAACGGTAATGTGCTGCGACCATGATACACCTTATTCTCTTCCATAGGAAGTTCGACACGTGTCCACTATCCATAGCATTTAAGGCGGGTGGTTGGAGCAGCCTGCACACCTCAAACGGCTGTTAATGTAGATGTTAGCTGGGCTTCCTCCCGTGCGTCCGATTTGGATCTTCCTTGGGATGATAAAAAGTAATCTTCTAGGTCTTCTATGGTACTTCTCGGTGTTCTCATCATCAGGCATCCTTGATTCATCATCGTTAGATTCGCATGATGATGGATACGTGGAGGATGAAGGTAATGCATGCCCCTTTGGTATCACAATGTGGCATCGTCATTTTGATGCTCTTCTGTTTTGTGGAGTACACGTGTCTCCTGTTTGACACGTGGTCAATTATTGATTATGTGTATACAATTTTCCCCTTTTCTTCTAAGTTTGAAGTTGGTCAAAGTTTGAAGAAAACCGTCTTGACAGTCTCATTATAATCCCACTTCTAGCATTTACTTCTTCTTGATTCTATGGGCGGTTTTCTTCCTCATTTATTGCAGTTATAAGTATGTGAAAGGGTCAAGGCATAATAACTTTGATTCTATTTTCATTCTCATTATCTTAGCAGTTTTCCTTTCCTCCTCTGAGAAACTCAACTCTTTTTGTTCTTTTGCTCTTAACTTCTACTGATACTGGTTTCTTCAAACACTGCCCCAGATTTATCCTGACAAGATCTTCTTTGATACCATCATTATTCTTGACTAGTTATTGCGGCCGCTTCTTGATCATCTGTTGAATATCTTCCTTCTTTGATTCCGCCATTGTTACAGGTATGTAGTTCTTCGCTGTTGTATCTCTGATATCGATCATCTCTGCTTCTTTTGTTATTTTTTATAGGTTTTGTGATGAAAAAAATAATATACGAAAGTATATATACTTTCCCATGTTCTTTATCACAAAATCTGGAGCCATTTTATTGATTTTTGTTCTGTTGTTTTTCTGTGTTCTTGATGATTTGATGATCACAGTCCTGTTTTTAACCTTTGTTACTTGCTGATGCCCCTTGTAAGTAGCTATGGCAGGTAATGATCGCAGGAATAGTCCCTATAGATCTCCACCACAAAGTCCTTATATATCTTCTCCAATTATAAGTCCATACATATTTCCGCCGAAAGGTGCGCCTACGAGATCTTCTCAACCGGATCTTCGTACTCGTATTGCCCATTCGTCATCCGATCCGAAGGCTGTTTCTCAAAAGAAAGGGGATCAGGCCAGAGGTTCTCGTTATGCGGTCGATTGTCCTGTCAATAGATCTTCCTCGCAGCGTTCAGAGCCGTAATGTCCAGCCAATCCGTTCTCTTGCTCATGCTGACCCTTCGTCTTCTCAAGAACCTAAACAATCCTTAAAAACTTCTTCATAGAAGAGTTATCTTCCTAGGGACGTAGGCTTGGTAAGGAGTCCACCGGCGAAACGAAAGGCTTCGGAGATGAATCCTCCGAAGAAGGTATCATCGGGTAAAGCGCCGTCTTCTGAGGCTGCTCTTCCTGAGCAAGCTGTTCCACCCTCAAAGAAGAAGAAACGGGCTCCTGTCTCTTTCAAGCATATTCATCTTGAAGAATTTAAAGAGAAGCATGGTCTTCAACACTTTGACGTTCGTTTCTACAATCAGGGTGATAACCTTACTGATAATATGATAACAAATTACAAGTACGATTCTATGCACCTTTTGACAATTGTGGGAGCTTTCGAAGCTAGTTTGATACTTCTGGGGAGACTCGTTTTATTACGATGCCTTGGCTCGTCGTGGAGATGGCTCTACCCATCGTACTCATTGTTGCTCGGTGGTTCAATTGAGCGGGAACTTCTTGCGGACGCTTCGTGAGTGCTATCTTGAGCAAGGGTGAAACTTTGATGAAATGCTATACACCCAATCCCTAGGAGAAGAGTTGGTACACTCCTGAAAACTTCAACTTATCTTTAGGGGATTATGTTAACAATAGGAATCAGAAGCGGTCGAGTGTTGGTCTTCGTACTATGGCGGCTCCTCATGGTGAAATTCGTCTCTTGAGAGAAGTGAGCGATTCGAAGCTTCGGTTCATTCCTGGTACTGAATACACTGATTAACCGGAGCCCTTCCCCTCTTCGGAGCGTCTCCGTCGTGATCATGAATATGAATGGCATGCTACCCCGCTGGAGATCATCGGTCATTGGGCCCATGGTTGGACACATTTGGAGCATGGATGAGAACCTACTTCTCAGAGCAAACCCCGTGAAAATGCTCCATCTCTCTAAGGTGACTTTTATCCTTGGAAGTTGAATTTTTCCGGATGAATTTTGACTATACTGTTGACGCTGAGGATGTGGGTGATGAAGAAGGTTCTGAAGTTACTCTCCCTTCGAGAAATACTAAAAATACTACAACTGTCAAGGTATGATTTATAATCGTGTTGTGTGTACGGTGTGTGCCCCTTGAATCATATATTGACATGTGATTTCTTGTAGGTTTTGAGAAAGAAGAAGATTAGTCCTGTTCAGTCTTCTACCACTGATGTCGAAGAAGCAGAAATTCCTGAAGTTACCAGCCCTGTAAATGATGAAGAAGATTTTGGTGACGAAGAAGAAGATTATATCGATGAAGAGGAGCGTACTGATACGTCTCCTCACAAACGTGAAGATATGAAATATTTTGGTGACGAAGATGTTGGGGATAGGGTCGCTCCTGGTGGTCAGGGAGATGATCACATGGCCGATCCCGAACATTCTCCTTCCCCTCGTCAAAGGGACGAGGATGCCGATCTTCAGCCAGCGGTCCCTGAGCCGGTAGATCCCTCGGAACCCACTCAGGAATTCTCCTTCGGAAAGATCTATTCTGTTGGTGGTTGGGTTGTCATTGGTGCTGCGATGGGGATAGCTTTCGAGTTTCTTTGTTGTTCCCTAACGATAATTGGGAAGTCATGGCCGAGGACGTTGTCGAGAAAGGGGCCAATGAAGATGATATCTCCGACGGGGAGGATGCCGAGCTTCGTGCTGCCAAAGAAGCTGGAGGTAGGCAATCTGCTGCTGGCAATGAAACCACTGATGGTGAGGAAATTTTTTTCGGAAAGGGGATCGCTGCTGGTGGATCTTCCGAAGGCTTCGTTTACATTTTGATACGTGATGGAGACGATGAGACCTTCGACTGGTTGAAGAAAATGAGGCTAATGAATGTGCCTCATCCTTACCATATTATCCCTGGGGAGAGGGACTTTGACGCCTTCACTAGACAGCAGATGCAGTTATCATCTCATGACAGGGTTGCCGAGATCTGGGATCGGGACTTGGGCACCAGTATGGCTTCCCTCATCAACGTCTCCTTGAGGAAATGTATTGTCTTCGCATGTGATGATTTGGTTGCGTTCTTTTTTAGGGACTCATATATTTTTGGTTGTTATAGTTGGAGACTAGCGAGTACTGCAACCATACTCTGTATCAATTCTTCAGAGCTAAGGCATTGAAACTGGAAGCGAAGCTTCGTCAGAGGGACGATGAGCTTGAATCTGCTCAGGAATCTCTTGGACCAAGGACAAGGAGATACTAGAACTAAAGAAGCAATTGAAGGGGAAGGAACAAGGCTGAGTGCTACCAAAGAACAACGTCGAGGAAGTTGCCTCTCTTCGTGGAGATTTGGAGAAGGCTCGTCTTGAGGCTTCGTCTTCTAAAGGTTTGTTTCTTCGTCTTTTATTCTTCCTTCGCCTTCTTAGTGTTCTATCCGAGTTAGCCGGCTCCTGTCTCCGATGGGTGATAATCAAGAGTTAAAATGGCTTAGGGCGAGAGGACTCGTAATCTTCCGGATTAAAGAGTTGGTATCGAAGATCATAAAATAAGCCGATAAGTGGAATTCTCGTGCCACTCAAAGATAACAAAATGTTGGCGGATGTTCGGAAGCAACGAGATCATATGTTTGAAATGCGGAATTTCCTATCGGCTGCTCGTATTCAGTTTGAAAGTGCCATGGAATAGACGCGCTAATCACTTCATGAGGCACGGGATGATGCTTCTCGGTTAGAAGCGAAGGTATCAGATTTACAAGTGGAGTTTCGCCAAGCCTGATCATCCCATGATCCTGAAGTTCGGGATTATATACAGTAGCTTGTTCAAGAGATAGAGACGATGCTAGGGCGGAGGCCCATGCTCTTAGTAAGGCCTTAAATGCTTATCGTGTCGATGTTGCTCGTCTAGTGGACTCGTAAAGGATCTAGAGGTTAATATATACTTGCTTACTAAAGGGATTGAGGAGATGAGTAACGAAGTTAATCGTCTTCACCACTTGGATTCCATGACGAAGGTAGAGTTGGATCAGTGCCAATTTGAACTTGAAAACCTTCGACTCGACTATAAGAAACTTTCCGACAAGTACGATTTTCTTGACGATGCTCGGGACGCAGTAGTTAATGAATTTGAAATAGCTTCGGCTAATGTCGAAGGTATATGTTCGTTTGACAGTGGATAGCTGTTTACTTCTTTTCTTCTGATTATTTTATTTCTTTTGTTACAAAACTCTAGAGACAACTTGACCATACAAATGAAAAGTTTGAAAAAGCTCAATCTGAGCTAGTTAAGAAGAAAGGACAGACGAAGTATTATGAAGGGTTGGCAGGATCTCGAGATGTAGCAGCGAAAGAATCAGAGAAGGAGGTGGAGAGATTGGCATCGTTGTTGACTCAGTCCGAGCTTAAGATCAGCTGTTATCACGCATGAGGCACGCCGTCCAAGTTTTCTATGGAAGTTAATAAGACGTTGGCTCGTGCAGAAGGGTCTTCCGAAAGAGCATGGTATAACTAATTGGTATAAACGTCGTCCCGTGTCCGAACCTTTCAAGTCCACCTCTGGTCCATCTTCTGGAGGGAGCGTCCCTTCATCTCAAAAGTATCGATCTGTCGATCACGCTGAACCTTCGTAAGCAAAGTAGATCCTCATGCCAGGATAAGAATTTGATCCTTGTTGATTATGTAGCTTCGGGTCTGTTTTTGTACATTTTTTTGGTATTTCTTGTTTTCCTTCTCATACTTGCAATCAACTCTCATGAAATGGATCATCAGTCTTTCTTTAGTATGTACAGTCTTGATTTATCTGCATTGTTAATTTATTTAACTTTTTTAAAAGAAAGAAAACGTGTTAACAAAAAAACAAAGAGTGTTGTAATAATAATGATGGTATGTACCTCCATCATTGGTTTTAGACACTGTCACCTCGTTGCCTAACCTTGGGCCGGAGGATTACTCGGAAGGTGGGGGTTGGTAGGCTTTGGAATGGGGTTTATATTTATGCCTACTTGTAATAACCGCAAGTGCACGGTGTCTAGTGTAAGACCGGGCAAACACGGTCCGAACCACGAGACTTGTGGTCTTTGAGAGTTGATCTAAGGCTTTCTTAATCAATTTAAGAAGTGGTAACACAACTGTGGTTTTGTTTGTTTGTCGATGCGACTAAGTGAAGGTTATAACAATGAAGTAAAGATGAAATACAACAGTGAGAATAAATGGGTGCTGGGGTTATCAATTCCACCTCTAAATCATGTTATGTGTCAACTAGTTGGAGTATTCTTGTTCCTATGACAGATAAGAGTAGTTTGTCAATTCTACCACCTATCTAAGGAGTTTCTCCTAGTGATAATTCAATACACAGCTAAGGTATTAACCTGCAGCACTAGTTGTCTAATTAAGCACAACTAGTCAAGGGAATTAGCATCTAATTCTAAGGCTTGAGCAGCCCACTCAACACAATTATAACCTAACTACAATGTATACTTGGCATGCATTGTGAGAGAAGAGTATTGGATGCTAGAATTGAAGTTATCTTTATAATTAAGCATTCAAGACAACTCAAACACAGTTGAAATCATAACATGGATTTAGGGTTTCAACAAACCCTAGTAAATAATTTAGAACATGATAAACAACAATTAACTCTAAATTAACTCTAAATTGGTTTTTACAGCAGCCTGTGCATACCCTCAAACATCAAATTACACCTTCTATTTATACATGCCTAGAAAACAAAACCCTAATTCTCTTTAAAATAGAAATTAAATGAAAATACACTCACCCACGTCTCCAATCGTGCTCTCCTCTTGTCAATTGCCTCTCTCGAGAACGCCATGCATGGTTGTTGAAACCCTAGCCTTGTTTATCTCTAACTTAGATTCTAGGGTTATGAGAAGCTATGTGAGAGATAACCAAGACTTAGGTGCTGGCGGAGTAGGTGCTACTCTTGATGGAGTTGTTGGTGATGGAGGAAGGTGATGAAGGTGGCGACTTTGGTTTTGTCGGGGGAGAGGGAGGAAGAGAGGAGAGGTAAGGGTTTTGCAGAGGTTCGGGTGAAAGAAAGAGAAGATGAAGAAAGAAAGAGAAAGTGAAAGTGGGTTTTGTCGATGGGTGTAGGTATAGGCAACTAGGGTGTGAAGCGGGCACATCAAGGATTGATGGGAATGATGCAGCGAGCGTTGGATGCAGCTGGGCGAGATCTGAACGGCTCAGAAAGGTCGGGATCGGATCCGGTCTTGGAAATCTTGGGCCCATGTCTTGTTAATGAGTTGCTACTTGTTGGGTTGCAACCGATAAGCGAACCGGCTTTTGCCGCTCCATAGATTCTTGCCTCCAATTTTCTCGCTCTTTTGGCTCCTCGATTCTCCGAACTTTATTTATTACCTAAAAAACACAAAATTAATTAATACAAATATTTATTCTTGAAAACAAAAAAAACACGTAACTGGAATAATATCCGATTTCTCGAACACAAAAGATGAGTTAAATGCCAATAAATAGATGTATAAATATGCAATATTTGGCACTCATCAAATACCCCCAAACTCGAATTTTACTTGTCCTCAAGTGAAACAGAAATGAAGAAATCCTAACTATACCACCTGTAGCGGGTCTCTCGAATGCATTTAGCGTATGCACTAAGCCTTTAAACCCCTAGGTGTCCCTAGTGGACGAGTTGTAGTCTCGTGAGGGTTTACCAGAGGTGTACCCACAAAACCTTCTCCAACTTCAGAGTGTAAAAGAGTCTCAAGCATCCAAGGAGTTATGAGGACATAGAGTTTCTGCATGCTAGTAACACGAAATTAGAACTATCAAAGATCGCATTCTCATCCTTAAGTGCTGAGCGAGAAGTAACCATACCATATGAAAGAATTCGGGTTCGATTGTGATCATAAGCCTCGACTTCTGCCTCACTAATAGGGTTTTATAATAATTGCACTCAAAAAGATCGCTTTTTTAGTCTCTCATGTGTGCAAAAGCAGAATAAAGAGAGAAATCCCGCACACGTTGTAGGTAAGAAGGATAACCTTCCGAAATAATTTTTGGAGACTCCACAGAGGTGAGGACAAAAAGAATCTTTTTCTGATGATCTCTAAGAAAGGAAATCAACCATTAGCAAGGGGTGGGAGTATTCACTTACCTTCTCACCCGATCGGAAATTAATATCACTCTCTCAGCATTCATAGAAACGTCTTCAATCTTCGGTCTTCGGTCTTCAATAGCTGATGATGAACTTCTGATCTTCACAAAAACTTGACAAACACACATTTTTTTTTTTTTTTTTTTTTAACTTGGAATGAAAATAACAATAAAACAATAAGACTCAATTTTTTTTACACTTGTCTTGATTTCACAAACTTCATTAATTCTCATCCTATTTTCTTTTGTTGTATGTAACCTTGGACTATATCAACTTTTCTTCAAATATTCTGATGTTGCTCCGCTTGCTGACGATGATGTGTTTCTATGAATCTGTTGATGTTGTTGAGAGGGAGAGAGTGATGCTAACTACAAATCGGTATTTAGAAGGAGTTTTCATCTTTAAACGTCACCCTCATGATTGACAAAAATAGCACTCAAGAGATCAAAAGTAGTGCTGAAAATGGTGCGAAGTTGGGTAGCTCACCATTCCTACCCGAATTGACGTACGGTGACACACACTCTAACAAACTTTTCTAGAAAGTTGCAAAAATTGAAGGTTGGTGCCTCACTTGATGTAAATTGGGTAGTCTCCACTATGGGTGATCACAATTCTACTACCGAATATCTAAACAACACCTAATTCGCCCTCAGATGGTTAAATCCAACTGTAACGCTCTAATCAACTAAGAAACCCGATTGCGTTCTCCAGTACTTCCAAGTTCTGTTATTTCGGTCAGACTCTCTATGTAAACATACCTAGAAGCATGCTAGTGACTCTAAAATCTCTAAAAGTGATGAGTGCCAAATAGTGCATATTTATACACGTTTTTATTGGCATTTTACTCATCTTTTGCGCTTAGAAATCAGATATTATCCCAGATTCTGTGTTTTCTTTGTTTTCAAGAATAAATATTTGTATTAATTAATTTTGTGTTTTTAGGTACTAAATAAAGTCAGGAGAAATTGAGGAGCCAAAAGAGCGAAGAATTGGAGTCAAACATCTATGGAGCAGATAGCCAAAGCCCGCGCGCGAATCAGTTGCAACCCAACAAGGAAGACATGGGCTAGAGCTACCCATGACCCGGATCCGAACCCGCTCACCCCGAGCCGTTGAGATCTCGTCTTGCTACATCCAACGGTCGCTCCATCACGCACATCTTTACTCGATGCTCCGCTCCACACCAAATCACCCCAGCTTCATCCCGAGCCGTTCGGATCTTCCTCCCTAGATCCTACGCTCGCTCCACCCTTCGCCTTCGTCCCTCTGCGCACCCGCTTCACAACAAAATACCCTACACCTATACCACTCGAGCAAACCTCATTTCTCCCCTCACCTTTCTCTTTCTCCTCCCATGACTTCAACAGAGAAAAACCATCCCTCTTCTCCACCTTCACCCATGCTTCCTCACAGAGCCATCACCACCTCCATCATCACTTTGCTCGACAAAGAACATCATCGCACCACCTCCTCCATACCCTAATTCACACTTTCTCATCCTTTAGCTTCTCTTACCCTAGAAGCTAGGGTTGAGATGATTGGGATTAGGGTTTCATCCAACAACTCCCCGCATGATTGATGGAGAGATCGTAGGCAAGACAAGGAGAGAAGTAGCGTGTTTGGGTCATCAATTAGTTATTATTTGAGTAATTGTAAGAGTATATATTGAAGTTTGGAGGGATGAGAGAGGTAGTGAGTTTTAGTTAAGTTTTAGGGTTCTTAGTTTCATGTTTAGTTTGCAACTTCAATTAAATGCTTGTTTTTAATGTTCATCATGTGCTAAATTTACTTTAGCTAGGATTGATATGAAAGCCTAATTGAATGTTCCGAAGTTTCAACTTGAATTGATTTGCTTTTGTATGTTTTAATTTATAAGATAAACTCGATTCTTAACATATCATTGTTTCGCTTTCTCACAATGAATGCCTTGTATTCATTGTAGTTAGGTTCACATTGTATTGAGTGTGTTCGCAGCCCAAGTTTTATGTATTTTGGCTAACTCTCTTGACTAGTTGTTCTTGATTAGACAACTAGTGCTCTAGGTTAGCACATTAGCTGTGAATTGAGTTATCTCCCCGGTGAAACCTCCTAGGTAAGTGATAGAGTTGACACACTATCCTCAATTGCCACAGAACAAGAAGCATTCAAACAAGTTGAATCCCATAACTCGAGATAGGGTGGATTTGATAATCCTAGTGCCTGTCATATCATCAATTTTAGTCTATCTTGAGTTCTTGTCACCACCTTCAACTCAATCGTAAAGACTATAAACTAAAGCCTTTGTATCTCTGTCACTTACCCCTTCAAAACACTTGAGAAAGCCTTAGAATAACATAGCACACCCTAGTTCTCTCGTGGAAAGACCGTGCTTGCCACCGCCTCCAAAGGCACCGTGCACTTGCAGATTAAGACATAGGAAATACACTTTAAAGTTCCTATCAAGTTTTTGCGCCGCCGTCGGGAACTTGTAGCGTGTGTTGCTCTTGAGAGTTCTTTCTCCACCGTTTTCCAACCCATATTTGTATTTTTATGCTCCTCGTTTACAAGTTCTTGTTGGGTTAATAATCATCTTAGTGTATTGTTGTTGCTTTGAATCATCCCCTGTTTTTCATTTGTAGCCCCGTACATATGTGTTAGCTTCTCTTGTTTTCATGTTATCATAGTTGCCAGTAGCCTGTTAGAATAATCTTTATAGTTTCGTACTATTGTAATCCATCTTTTCATAAATTTTGCATTTGGTGCATACCAAGTGCACCAAGCCATCCGTGTAGTTCCATCTCTCGCCATATCACTCTTTCTCTTTGGTGTAATCCGTGTGACCCCGTGAACCGAGATTTTTCTCTTGAGGACAGTGTACCGTGGAGCAAGTGGAGCAAAACCATTTGTGGAATAGCCTAAACTTGTGTAAAAACCAGTGGTATTGTCTTCCAACTTTGTTCCTTTGAATGAATGAATGTATGCTTGGTAAATGAATGATATAATCAGTGCATGAACTAAGAACCTGTCTCATGCTAATCTTTGCTCACATGACAACTTATCAACAATTCCCATTGTCCCTCAACAATCGTGTTTAGCCGCAAGCCCTCGTAGCTGCAGTGACTTGAACCCACAGACCGTTGAGCCATCCGCTACCTTGCTAGCCCTCGAAGCCGCAAGCTGTAAGCCACCTCTTGGATAGCCTAATTGGTCGAAACCTTACTTGAGACTTTGTGTTGGTTCTCATCTGCCAAGATTGTGATCAACCCCGAGCCGACTCAAAACCATTAGCCAATTCCCCGTGCATCCGAGCATTTGTAAGCCCGTATTGCTTTTTGTAACCCCCGTATTGCATTGCCTTGTGTGTTCTACAACAACCCCGAGCTCGAGAGTTTGACATCAACTCGACTCGTTGGTATCCGAGTGAGTTGATGCCACAAACTCAATCGAGCGCTTGACTTCTTCTCGTCCCGCACCCCGAGCATGTGTAAAAGGCTAGCATTGTATATTAGCCGATTAACTTGTAATTGTTGTGAATTTGGATACCTTGCAAATATTTTGAAAGTCTTCAATTGCTAACTGTGTGATCTTGTATTTTGTGATTGAGTGTTGAGTAAGAGTGGCATTAGAGGTAGCAATAGTCCTGCTTTTTCAAAGTCACAAACCCCGCACATGCTTCACCATTGAGTGAGCACAACCTAAACCCCGTGCACCATTCACAAAATTTTTTTGTCTTGCTTGTTCGCCAACCTAGGCCGAAATGAGTTGCAAAGACTCGCCTTGTTCCGTGCACTTCCTTAGAGCCGTGTTTCTGTGATCAGCTAAACTGAGCACTCAAATCTGTGTCTTCCAGGCTGTGCACACAGCCAGTGTTTGAGTTTGCCAAACTCTGCACCAACAGAGCCCCGTACAGCATCACTGGGTCAATCAAACCATTGACTTCTAGCCCACTTGATCGAACACAACCCTGGTCATGGTTAAAACCCATTTCTCGGGCTTGGCATTCCACTAAAATTCTCACCACAAACCCGGGTCAGAAACCCGCCAAAAAAAAAAAACCAACTACCGGGCTCATCTCACTTGGTCGTGCATTATCAACCCACTCGGGCTTGCACAAAACCGAGCCCAACACCACATAAATCGGGCCGATACCCACCCAATCATCCGGGCCGTGCAACAATTTCAAGATACATCTTTTGGGCGGAACCAACCTAACTGGGCTTTTCAACATCAATAAGCAATCTCAACACCAATATCCAATAACCAATCTCTTGGGCTTGAGTCTTGTTTAGTGGGTCATTTTTGTGCCTTTGCTTTTCGTGTTGAAATTGATTGTATGTTAACATGCTAGATGCTAGCTAGGCTATGATTGTGTCTTTTAGAGACCAAACAAATCGACTAGTTAGAATCCGCCTCTGACGAAATCGTTAGCATACCCAGTTCTTCAACCGAAACCCAAGCCTGCACCTATCTCGAAACAGAGACCATGGGTGATGAACCAAACCCACCCCGTAGTCTCAAGGACTACATGTACCCAACTAGGGCAAGCCAGCCTCTCTTGCATCATTCTCACAACCGATGCTTGTCGCTTGAACCGAAAGCAAGCACCATTCACATGCTACCCGTGTTTAGAGGGGTCAATGATGAGAACCCCTACCATCACGTGAGAGACTTTGAGGATATTTGTGGGACTCTGCGTTTTAACCAAATGCCTAGAGGAGTCCCTCAAATTGAGATTGTTTCCTTTTTTCTCAAAGACAAAGCCAAGTCTTGGCTACATGCTCTACAACCACAATCCATTAGAACCTGGGATGACCTCACAAAAGAGTTTTTCAAAAGTTTTTCCCAAACCATAAGACGGCGACAATTCGCCAAAGTCTAAATGGCTTTGTGCAATTAGAAGATGAAACTCTAGCAAAATACTTGGAGAGATTCAATGAATTATTACTCCAATGTCCCCACCATGGTTTTGAAAAATGGAGACTCGTCCAAATTTTGTATGAGGGTCTAGATGTTAGAACCCGTACCACAGTCGAGTCAATGTGCAATGGTGCATTTATTGACAAGAGTGATGATGACGCTTGGACTTTCTTAATCGAAGTCGCTGAGAAGACTCAACAGTGGGAGTCCATCCGTGAACCGAGAAGGACTACCCCTGCACAAAATGTTCATAGAATCGAGTCTGACTTTGAGGGAAATGCAAAAATGGCATCTTTGGCCCGGAGAATAGAAGTGCTTGAGTTGGAAAAGAATGTAAAATCTAATACCCCTACTCTCCGTGACCAAATTGATATGGCCACTTGTGCCGCATGCCATAGGTCTGACCACTTAGTGGACAGCTGTCCAGACTTGCATGCATTTCAAGAGTCTAAAGCCGAGCAAGCCAATGCATTATACCAAAGGCAAGAGAACAACCCTTATTCTCAAACCTACAACCCAGGGTGGAGGAACCACCCTAACTTCTCATGGTCCAAGGGACCTGTACAAGGGGGACCAACAAATAACAACCAAGGATACTCATATCCTAGAAACCCCCAAGTACCACCACACCCTCAGCACTGAAGAGAAAAAGACTAGCTTGGAAGACTGTGTCGTTCTGTTAACCCAAGGTCTTCCAAAACTTGAGAAACTACCGACCAACGTCTCACAAACCTAGATCTTAAGATAGGGCAAATCTGTGATGCATTGAATGAGAGAGAGAAAGGCAAATTCCCTAGTCAACCCCAACAAAATCCAAAGAATGTGTTTCAAGTGCTCCTCTACCCGCAATGAAACTTCACATAGTCAAGCAAATGTCGTCACCACTCTCCGTAGTGGTAGAATTGTTGAGAACCATGTAGGTGTACCACCTTCAAGCGAGTCTACATCGACTCCCAAGTACACACAACACCACCTAAAACATCTACCGTAGAGAAAGAATCCGAGCCCATTGAGAAAACCAAGAGTCCTACTAATATAGATGTTCCCGTGCTAAGTCATGTTCCCGTTGCTCCATTTCCACAACGGTTGGTGCAATGTATGGGGGTACCCAATACAACGAGATGTTGGAATTGTTCAAAAGAGTTAACATAAACATTCCATTTCTCGAAGCAATTAGCAAATACCGCCTATGCTAAGTTTTTGAAGGACTCGTGCACACAAAAGCGAAAGCTTCATGTGCATAAGCGTGCCTTTCTCACCGAGCAAGTAAGTTCAATTATTCAAAACAAAACCCCACCTAAGTTTAAAGACCTGTAGCCCGACTATCTCTTGTACTATAGGTGAGCATACAATCGAAAAGCTTTATTGGACTTAGGAGCTAGTGTGAATCTACCGCCATATTCGTGTATGTGCGATTAGGTCTTGGGGAATTGCAACCCACCCCGTCACGCTACAATTAGCGACAGATCCGTGAAAGTCCCTGGGAATCGTTGAAGATGTGCTAATCAAGGTTGATAAATTTTATTTCCCCGTGGACTTCATTGTGTTAGATACACAACCCGTGCATAATCCTCAAAATCATATTCCCGTTATCTTAGGACGTCCCTTCTTGGCAACGTCAAACGCTATCATAAATTGTCGTAGCGGATATTGAATTTGTCTTTTGGCAACATGACCGTAGAATCGAATGTCTTTCGTGTGAACCAACAACCCATAGAGTGTGATGATGATGAATTGCACGAGGTTAACATGATTGAGAGTCCGATTCAAGACTCATTGCCCGACATTTTGTCATGGACCCCGTGCAAGCATGTTTAGATAACTTTGACTTAGATCTCTTTTGAGTCCGAGTACATTGGTGAAGTCCACTTTGCTAGAGTCTGTGCCACCCATGGATATTGCCAAATGGCAAAATGCAGTGGAACCCCTTCCACTCTCTGATACCACATCTGCCCCACCTCTTGATACACCACCTAAGCTTGATTTGAAACCTTTACCCGATACTTTGAAGTATGCTTTCTTAGGTCCCTCTGATACTTTGCCTGTGATTATTGCATCATGTTTAGACACGGAACAGGAAAGTAGACTCTTAGAAGTACTTCAAGAACATAAAGGAGCCTTAGGTTGGACCATTTCCGATCTTAAGGGTATAAGTCCCACAATTTGCATGCATCACATAAACCTTGAGGAGAACACTAAACCATCTAGGGAAATGCAAAGGAGACTTAACCCCAACATGAGAGATGTTGTCAAGGGTGAGATTCTCAAACCGCTTGATGCGGTATCATCTACCCGTCCCCCGATAGCCAAGTGGGTCACCCTATTCGGTAGTACCCAAGAAGTCCGGCATTACCGTTATTCAAAACGAGATGAATGAGCTCCTTCCCACCCGTGTGACCACCGGGTGGCGAGTATGTATTGATTATAGAAAATCGAACACGTAACCAAGAAAGACCATTTTCCCCTTCCCTTCATTGACCAAATGCCGGAAAGGTTAGCCAAACATAAGTACTAATGCTTCTTAGATGGCTATTCGGCTACAACCAAATTCACATAAAGACCAAGACCAACAAAAGACCACATTTACATGTCCCTATGGAACTTTTGCTTATCGTCGTATGCCTTTTTGGATCGTGCAATGCACCGCGACTTTTCAACGTTGCATGATGAGCATTTTTTCTGGGACATGGTAGATAAGTTTCTTGAGATTTTTATGGATGATTTTTCGTGTTTGGGTCTTCATTTGATGAGTGTTTGCACCACCTCACATGTGTGCTAATTAGGTGTAAGGAGAAGAGTTTGGTCTTGAATTGGGAAAAATGCCATTTCATGGTTAATTCTGCATTGTTCTAGGGCATATCATCTCGAAAAAGGCATAGAAGTAGACAAAGCCAAGGTAGATCTCATTCAACAATTGCCTCAACCTCGTTCTGCGTGAGGGACATCAGATCATTTCTAGGCCATGCGGGTTTTTACCGCCGATTCATCAAAGACTTTAGTAAAATTTCACGACCTTTGTGCAATCTTCTTGCAAAAGATGTTGCATTTGTCTTTGATGATGCTTGTAAGGAAGCATGGGAGCAATCGAAGGCTCTCCTTACATCTTCCCCTATAGTCACCCCGATTGGTCATTACCATTTGAGATTATGTGTGATGCGTCCGACTATGCCGTAGGAGCTGTTTTTAGGCCAACGAGTAGACAAACTTCCTTATGTGATCTACTATGCTAGTAAAACACTTAATGATGCTCAATTGAATTATTCCACTACCGAGAAGGAGTTGCTAGTGTTGTGTTTGCATTAGACAAGTTTAGATCTTATTTGATAGGGTCTAAGGTCATCATTTATTCTCGATCATGCCGCATTGAGATATCTTTTGTCTAAGAAAGATGCTAAGGCTCGCCTAATTCGATGGATACTCTTGCTACAAGAGTTTAACCTCGAAATTCGAGATAAGAAAGGGTCGAAAATGTTGTTGCCGATCACTTGTCTAGGTTGAATGTTGAATTTGGTGATGAGTCCGTGCTAATTAGGGAATCATTCCCGATGAGCAATTGATGCTTGTGTCCGAAATGCCTTGGTTTGTCGATATTGTAAACTACCTTGCAAGTGTAGAATGCCCTTGCATTGGTCTAAACAAGACCGTTCTAAATTCTTGACTGAAGTTAAACACTTCCTTTGGGATGACCCATATTTGTTTAAGTACGCCAAGACCAAATCATTAGGAGATGTGTCCCCAATTCGAACAAAGGGACGTCATTTATTTTTGTCATGACCATGCATGTGGAGGCCACTTTAGTGCCAAGAAAACCGCTGCAAAGATCTTGCAAAGCGGTTTCTATTGGCCAACACCGTTTAAGGATTGCCATGCATTCTCAGGTTGCTTGTGACCGATGCCGAGACTAGAAGTATATCTAGGAGAAACATGATGCCCTTACAACCCATATTGATTGTTGAACTGTTTGATGTTTGGGGCATTGATTTCATGGGTCCATTTCCGAACTCAAGGTAAGTTATACATTCTTGTGGCTGTTGATTATGTCTCCAAGTGGGTAGAGGCCATTGCAACCAAAACCAACGACCATAAAGTTGTTCTTTCTTTTCTTAAGGAGAACATTTTCTCCCGTTTTGGAACCCCGAGAGCGATAATCAGTGATGGAGGTAGTCATTTCTGCAATAGACCCTTTGAATCACTAGTGCGCAAGTATGGAATCACTCACAAGGTCGCAACACCTTACCATCCTCAAACCAGTGGCCAAGTGGAAGTGTCTAATAGGGAAATTAAGCATATTCTTGAGAAGACCGTCAATCCTTCTAGGAAAGATTGGTCTTTGCGCCTAAACGATGCTTTATGGGCCTATAGGACTGCATACAAGACTCCCATTGGGATGTCTCCTTACAGACTAGTGTACGGAAAAGCATGTCATCTACCCGTTGAGTTAGAACACCGTGCATACCGGGTCGTGAAAAACTGAATTTTGATCTTGATAAAGTCGGGTACCTGTAGAAAACTTCAACTCAATGAGTTAGAAGAATTGAGAAACGATGCATATGATAGTGCCAAAACGTACAAACATAGAATGAAGGTGTTTCACGACAAGCGCATTCTGCGCAAGTCTTTCACCCCGTGACAGAAAGTTTTATTGTACAACACTAGATTGCATTTGTTTCCGGAAAGCTACGCTCCCGATGGTCGACCATACTTGGTACGTGCACTGCTTTTTCCCCATGGAGTTGTAGAAGTTGAAAACCCAAAGCAAACAAGAACATCTTCAAAGTCAATGGTCAAAGATTGAAACCATTTCTCGGGAACATCTTCCACCAGAAGTTGAGACCGTTGACTTGGAAGACCCCATCTATGTGGACTCGATCTAGTTCACTTGTGTACATACTTATGGACTAAAAATCCATCATCTTTCCCTTTTCTTTTTCTTTTCGCATAATTTTGATGTGTGCTAACCAACCTTTTTGTCTTGCGCTCGTGATTGTTTGCTTTCAAAGCATTCATCTTTCTATGGTTTAGCAACACCCTTGTACATCCTAATCTCTTCCCTTTTCTTTATTTAACATAGTTCTCTGGTATGTGACTTTTTAAATTCTTATTATCTCGTTGACACATTGAGGACAATGTTTAATTTAGGTTTGGGGGTGTGATTTGCATTTAGAGTTTTTAGTCTTTTTGTTTTACTTCTTACAAAAAAAAAAAAAAAAAAAAAAAAAACTCAAAAATTTGCATAAAAACCTCCAACTTTTAGAGATTTTAGAGTCACTAGCATGCTTCTAGCTATGTTTACATAGAGAATTTGACCGAAATAACAAGAACTTGGAAGTACTTGGAGAACGAATCGGGTTCCTTAGTTGATTAGAGCGTTAAAGTTGGATTTAACCATACCTGAGGGCTTAATTAGGTGTTGTTTAGATATTCGGTAGTAGAATTGTGATCAACCATAGTGAGACTACCCATTTTACATCAAGCGAGGTACCGACCTTCACTTTGTGACTTTCTAGAAAAGCTTTTAGAGTGTGTGTCACCGTACGTCAATTCCGGTAGGAATGGTGAGCTACCCAACTTCGCACCACTTTCAAAGACTACTTTTGTTCTCTTGAGTGCTAATTCCGTCAATCATGAGGGTGACGTCTAAAGATGAAAACTCCTTCTAAATATCGATTTGCAGCTAGCATCACTCTCTCTCAATCGCAAGATCCATAGAAACACATCATCATCGAAGCGGAGCAACACGAATATTTGAAGAAAAGTTGATATAGTCCAAGGTTACGTACAACAAAGAAAAGAAAAAGAAGATGAGAATTAATGAAATTTGTGAAATCAAGACAGTACAAGTTATGGAAATTGTGTGATATAGTCCTTCATCCATGGAGTTAGTAGTTTTATTGTTTTTATTTTCAATTAATGTATATAGTGATGTCCAAAAAAAAAAAAATAATAATAATAATAATTAAAAAAAAAAAAAAAAATTGTAGTTTATTTTCTTAGTTTTGATACCACCATGGTAAAGAAGAAAATTCCAAGTAACAAGGAAATTGAGTAGAAAAGTTAAAAATTGTCAAGTTTTTTTGAGGTTTAGAAGTTTGTCATCAACAATTGAAGACCGAAGACCGAAGAGTGAAGACGTTTCTATGGTTCCTATGAGAGAATGATGTTAATTGCCGATCGGGTGAGAAGGTAAGTGAGTACTCCCACCTCTTGCTAATGGTTGATTTCCTTTCTTAGAGATCATCAGAAAAAGATTCTTTTTGTCCACACTTCTGTGGAGTCTCCAGATTTTATTTCGGAAGGTTATCCTTCTTACCTACAACGTGTGTGGATTTCTCTTTATTCCCGCCGCACACATGAGAGACTAAAAAGCGATCTTTTTGAGTGCAATTATCATAAAACCCTAATGGTGAGGCAGAAGTCGAGGCTTATGATCACAATCGAATCCGAATTCTTTAATATGGTATGGTTACTTCTCGCTCAAAGACTTAAGGATGAGAATGCGTTCTTTGGTAGTTCTAACTTCATGTTACTAGCATGCGTAAACTCTATGTCCTCATAGCTTCTTGGAGGCTTGAGACTCTTTTACACTCAAGTTGGAAAAGGTTTTGTGGGTACACCTCTGCAAAACCCTCACGAGACTACAACTCGTCCACTAGGGACACCTAGGGGTTTAAAGGCTTAGTGCATACGCTAAATGCATTCGAGAGACCAAGCGGGGGGTATAGTTAGGATTTCTTAATTTCTGTTTTCACTTGAGGACAAGTAAAATTCAGGTTTGGGGGTATTTGATGAGTGCCAAATAGTGCATATTTATACACCTTTTATTGGCATTTTACTCATCTTTTGCGCTTAGAAATCGATATTATCCCCATTCTCGTGTTTTCTTTGTTTTCAAGAATAAATATTTGTATTAATTAATTTTGTGTTTTTAGGTACTAAATAAAGTCCGTAGAAATTGAGGAGCCAAAAGAGCGAAGAATTGGAGTCAAACATCTATGGAGCAGATAGCCAAAGCCCGCGCGCGAATCAGTTGCAACCCAACAAGGAAGACATGGGCTAGAGCTACCCATGACCCGGATCCGAACCCGCTCACCCCGAGCCGTTGAGATCTCGTCTTGCTACATCCAACGGTCGCTCCATCACGCACATCTTTACTCGATGCTCCCGCTCCACACCAAATCACCCCAGTTCATCCTGAGCCGTTCAGATCTTCCCCAGCCAAATCCTACGCTCGCTCCACCCTTCGCTTCGTCCCCTCGCTGCACCCGCTTCACAACAAAATACCCTACACCTATACCACTCGAGCAAACCTCATTTCTCCCTCACCTTTCTCTTTCTCCTCCCATGACTTCAACAGAGAAAACCATCCCTCTTCTCCACCTTCACCCATGCTTCTCACAGAGCCATCACCACCTCCATCATCACTTTGCCTGACAGCAACATCATCAGTACCACCTCCTCCATACCCTAATTCACACTTTCTCATCCTTTAGCTTCTCTTACCCTAGAAGCTAGGGTTGAGGCAGTTGGGATTAGGGTTTCATCCAACAACTCCCCTGCATGATTGATGGAGAGATCAGAGACGCAACAAGGAGAGAAGTAGCAGGTTTGGGTCATCAATTAGTTATTATTTGAGTAATTGTAAGAGTATATATTGAAGTTTGGAGGGATGAGAGAGGTAGTCAGTTTTAGTTAAGTTTTAGGGTTCTTAGTTTCATGTTTAGTTTGCAACTTCAATTAAATCTGTTTTTAATGTTCATCATGTGCTAAATTTACTTAGCTAGGATTGATATGAAACCCTAATTGAATGTTCTGAGTTTCAACTTGAATTGATTTGCTTTTGTATGTTTTAATTTATAAGATAAGCTCAATTCTTAACATATCATTGTTTCGCTCTCACAATGAATGCCTTGTATTCATTGTAGTTAGGTTCACATTGTATTGAGTGTGTTGCAGCCCAAGTTTTATGTATTTTGGCTAACTCTCTTGACTAGTTGTTCTTGATTAGACAACTAGTGCTCTAGGTTAGCACATTAGCTGTGAATTGAGTTATCTCCTGGTGAAACCTCCTAGGTAAGTGATAGAGTTGACACACTATCCTCAATTGCCACAGAACAATAGCATTCAAACAAGTTGAATCCCATAACCCGAGATAGGGTGGATTTGATAATCCTAGTGCCTCGTCATATCATCAATTTTAGTCTATCTTGAGTTCACTGTCACCACCTTCAACTCGGTCGTAAAGACTATAAACTAAAGCCTTTATATCTCTCGTCACTTACCCCCGAAAACACTTGAGAAAGCCTTAGAATAACATAGCACACCCTAGTTCTCTGTGGAAAGACTCGTGCTTGCCACCGCTCCAAAGGCACCTTGTTCATTTCATCTTAGCCGTATCGGCAACCAAATCTATAACTCGTGTTACATTCACTAGAATTCAAGAGAGCAGCCTTAGATCAACCCAAGACCACCGGTCCTTGTGGGATCGACCCGTACTTGCTGCGTCTCCGATAGACGCCGTGCACTTGCGGTATAACTTGTAGGCTAAATTATAAACACCTTTCGAGGCCTATCAAGTTTTTGGCGCCGTTGCCGGGGACTTGGCGTGTGCTAAGTTGATAATTTGCTTCCTCATCGATTTGTACATTGTACATTGTATATTAGCATCTCAGGCCGCATCCGTCTTTGCATTTGTGCATTGTATTTAGCATTCTTAGTAAGCTCATCTGTTTTATCATTGCATTCTTTGTTTTTTTAAGTCATTTTTTTATAGTAACTTAGTGGTTAACCATCTATCTTTGCATCACCTGTTCGTAGTTTGTAACTTAGTAACCATCTTAACCTAGTAAAAACTAGTTAGTTCATTTCATATAAACGCATCTCGGTTCATTTGCACTTTGGCTTTGATCTTTGTTCCAGTTAAGTTTTCTTAATCCTCGTCACCCAAAGAACTAAACCTTTCTGTCAAGCTAACAGTACAAGCTGATTTCTTTGTGCCTATGAGCATTTGAGGCAAGCCAAAGGAAGGGAAGACAAGGATCAACATAGCCTAAACTCGCCCGTCACGATTGCGCCCGAGTTGCGATTTGGAGGTTAGCCTAAATTGCTACCAAACTATGCATAGCTTAAATTCTCGTGTGATAGCTTGTTGTGTGCCTTACCTTACACATCCCGAGCCAAGCTCCCACCCACGAGCCGTGAGCTTGAGCAGCAACCCACATAACCTAGCTGACCTCGAACCTGCAACCGTGTGCTTACCTCGTGCTTTCTAGCCGCAAACGTGTGATACCCTGATTGACCGTTGAGCCGCCACCCGGCATGCTAGACCCGTGATTCTCGTGACCCAATGTTTTACATAATAGAATAGCTTTCCTGCAACCCTTGCATGTTATACTCATCCAACTAGAGCTAAACTCTAGCCCCGAAGAAGATGTGAGTTAAGTCATGACTCTAGGAAAACCAAATGAGACCGGCTCACCTTATCCGCCCGTACCTTGTGTGAGCTATTCACTTGCCAAATCCCTTGCGTGCTCAAATCCCCCTGTGCCATTTGTCGATATCCTTTGAGTTATACTCACTAGCCACAAACATCTGTGATAACTTTGAATGATATGCCATGCCAATACCTCGTAAATTGTGTGTGACCCTGTGATGTTTGAGTTAGTGTCAAGCAAGAGAATTGTGTTAGTAGCTAGCTTATTTTTCACACACAAACCCAAAGATATGCAAAGCCCCGTGCACATCACTCAATAGTTTTGCTTTCCTAGGTCGTGCATAATCGTCCTGTGATATGTAAACCGGCCAATTTGATCTTCCAACTCCCACTATGTGCTGAACTATGATGAATATATAATGCTGTGAGTGATATACAGCCGTGTCTTTGTCAATCTATCCAAGTCTGTGCCGTGTTGATAGCACAGGTAGCACTAAGCTGTGCTAATCTCTGCAAAGCTGTGCTGTTGCATAAACTGAGCCATGTACCACTGGTGGGCTGTGTAGTAGACTAAAGCCCACATACCAGGTTTCCCCTAGGCTAAGCTGCCCACTGCTGGGCTGCAAGCAAACCAAAGCCCACTCAAACTGGGCTGCACATGAACAGAAGCCCAACTACTGGGCTGAACCCTTAAAAAGCCAAGCCCATATCAGCTGAACTGTTGGGCTGTCTGCACACACTGAGCCCACATCATCTGGGCTGAAATACACTTAGTCAGCTGGGCTTAACAAATTCAAAAAGCAACCTTTTGGGCTTACTCTTAGAATCAGGTGTCATTTTCTTTTGTGGGTTGTATCTCTCTGGGCTGAGTACAAACTTGTTCTGTGCATGAGCTATTTGCACAAGCCCAAAGCCCACTGCCAAATAAACCAAATTCCACTCAAACCAAATGAAACCCAATAAACCAAATTAAGTCCACTACAAATGGGCTTGAGTTCAATTTGAGTGCTAAATCATGTCAGGATTTTGGTCTGCAACTGGGGATGGCCAGAAATCAATTAGAGAGCTTGCTTACGGGCACGCTTCACAGTATGAACTCCCCACGTACCATAGTGATTTTAGGGAATCTTATGAGCCTTCTCAGGGCCCTGACCTCACATACCCTAATCATTATGAGCACATGCATCATCCACCACAGGTTGAAAATGAACACTTTTCTCACACCCAGTCATCACTTTTAGATCAATTAGAAGCTCGATTATCTGCTTTAGAAAGGCAATTACATGAGCAATCTGTCGAATCTAATTTCCCTAGGCAATATGAAATGTATGCTTGTACCTTATGTGGTAGCTTAGACCACCCTGCTGAGAACTGTTATATTTTGCATGATTTTAGGCAGTCTAGGGAAAACCATGATAATCCAATGTATGAAGTGTCTAGAAGTGACTATGCTGGCAATCATTGGGACCATAATCAACCTGCACACATGCATCATTTACCACAGTGGGGAGATAAACAATTTTATACTCCCCCAACTCCTAGTTTGCAATCAATAATGGAAACACTCATGGAGCAAAATGCTAGGCTTGAAATGAATGCAATGCATGACCATCAACATAGCAACATGTATGAATTTCCCTTCTCTAGTGAACCTCATGCTCAACCATACAATGAATATCCATATGAGGAATGCATACCCACTAGTGAAGACTCTCCTTCAATAGAACAACTCAAGATGATTCTTCAAAGGAACCTGATTGAGTTACAAATGATATGATTGAAAATAGTGTTTCTAGTCTTACTCATGCAACTAACATTGAATATGAACCTAATCCAGAGGTAGATGAGTACACTAAAAATACTACATTTTTGAACGGAGAGATGAATTCTTGCTATGATGATGATGATGATGAATATGAAGAGCATGTGTATTTTGAAAATGTAGTAGAATCTTTAGGTTCGAGACATTAAGTGTCTCTTCGTGAACCCCATGAATGATGCTTCTTCTAATATTCATATATGTGATGATGATGTGGAACATGTGCAATTGTCCTGTGAAAATGAACATGATTTACCCTCTTTTGACTTTAGGAAAGTGTGTGATGGTACAAATGATTTTAAAAATGAAAACAACCTAAATGTACCTAACCTCTCTCCTGAGTCACAAATTGATACTCCTCCACCAAACCTAGGTGTAGTTTGTCACAAAATTGCAAAACCAACTTTTCTGAAAATGCCTAACTTAGGCCTAGAACTTTGTGCTTCCCAAGTCCTCTTGGACTATTTTGCATCAAAGTATAACACTCTTAAGGAGCCACAGTTGGAATGTGTATGTCTGCCTGTAATTAGCAAAACTCATTTTGAGTTAGACCTTTTGCATGATGTACCTTTAAATTTGCAAGATTTTGTGCTCAAAACCGCACCTGTTCACAAGTTTAGGTTTGGGGGAAACTCATTTTTCCATACACAGTCTTACTTGCACTCTCATATTATATTTGTGTAAGGTGTTGATGTTTGTACATATTTTCTATTGGGTTGATCCTCAACTCTTTAGATCGTTGGTTTATGGTGAATTTTCATTGTATATAATCCAGTAGGACTTGTTAAAATTTTCTTTTCTTGAAACGGTTGAGTCTTCTTGTGCATATTTTGTGCTAATCCGATATGATCTCCACTGAGAATGTTGGATTCTAACCTTGATTAATGAAGCTCTAACCGTGCTCCCGCCGACATCCGGTAATCTCTTCCCTTTCTCTTATCAGCATAGTTCTCATGGTATGTGACTGTTTAAAATTTTTCCTATCTGTTGACACATTGAGGACAATGTTTGATTTAGGTTTGGGGGTGCATTTGCATATTTTTGCATTTAGAGTTTTTAGTCTTTTTAACCTTTTATTTTGATTAAAAAAAAAAAAATAATAAATCAAAACTTTTTGCAAATAAAAACCTCCAACTTTTAGAGATTTTAGAGTCACTAGCATGCTTCTAGCTATGTTTACATAGAGAATCGACCGAAATAACAAAAAAGTTAGAAGTACTTAGGAGAACACAATCAGGTTTCTTAGTTGATTAGAGCGTTAAAGTTGGATTTAACCATACGGGAGGGAGAATTAGGTGCTTTGTTTAGATATTCGGTAGTAGAATTGTGATCACCCATAGTGGAGACTACCCATTTTACATCAAGTGAGGCACCAACCTTCAAATTTTTGCAACTTTCTAGAAAAGCTGTTAGAGTGTGTGTCACCGTACGTCAATTCCGGGTAGGAATGGTGAGCTACCCAACTTCGCACCAACTTCAGCACTACTTTTGATCTCTTGAGTGCTAGTTTTTGTCAATCATGAGGGTGACGTCTAAAGATGAAAACTTCTTCTAAATACCGATTTGCAGTTAGCATCACTCTCTCTCTCTCAATCAACAGACCCATAGAAACATATCATCGTCAGCAAGCGGAGCATCATCAGAATATTGAAAGAAAAATTGATATAGTCCAAGGTTTTTGTGCAACAAAGAAAAGAAAAGAGGATGAGAATTAACAAAATTTATAAAATCAAGACAATACAAGTTGTGGAAAAATTGAGTGTTAAAGTCCTTTGTCCATGGAGTTAGTTGTTTCATTATTTGTATTTTTATTTTCACTTATTGTAAAATCAAAAAAAAAAAAAAAAAAAAGAATTGTAGTTTGTTTTTAGTTTTGATACCACCATGGTAAAGAAGAATTGAAAAGAAAATCCAAACAACAAGGAAATTGAGTAGAAACGTTAAAAATTGTCAAGTTTTGTGAAGTTTAGAAGTTCGTCATCAACAATTGAAGACCGAAGACCGAAGATTGAAGACGTTTCTATGGTTCTTATGAGAGAGTGATATTAATTGCCGATCGGGTGAGAAGTGAGTGAGTACTCCCACCCCTTTCTAATGGTTGATTTCCTTTCTTAGAGATCATCAGAAAAGATTCTTTTGTCCACACTTTTGTGGAGTCTCCAGATTTTATTTCGAAGGTTATCCTTCTTACCTACAACGTGTGCAGGATTTCTCTCTTTATTCCCGCTCGCACACATGAGAGACTAAAAAGCGATCTTTTTGAGTGCAATTATCATAAAACCCTAATGGTGAGGCACGTTGAGACTTATGATCACAATCGAATCCGAATTCTTTCATATGGTATGGTTACTTCTCGCTCAAAGACTTAAGGATGAGAATGCGTTCTTTGGTAGTTCTAACTTCACATTACTAGCATGCGAAACTCTATGTCCTCATATCTTCTTGGATGCTTGAGACTCTTTTACACTCCGAAATTGGAGAAGGTTTTGTGAGTACACCTCGGTAAACCCTCACGAGACTACAACTCGTCCACTAGGGACACCTAGCGGTTTAAAGGCTTAGTGCATACGCTAAATGCATTCGAGAGACCTGCGACAGGGGTATAGTTAGGATTTCTTAATTTCTTTTTCACTTGAGGACAAGTAAAATTCAGGTTTGGGGGTATTTGATGAGTGCCAAATAGTGCATATTTATACACCTTTTTATTGGCATTTTACTCATCTTTTGCGCTTAGAAATCAGATATTATCCCATATTCGTGTTTTCCTTGTTTTCAAGAATAAATATTTTTATTAATTAATTTTGTGTTTTTAGGTAATAAATAAAGCTCGGAGAAACTGAGGAGCCAAAAGAGAGAAGAATTGGAGTCGAGCATCTATGGAGAGAAGGCCAAAGCCGCGCGCAAGAATCGTTGCAACCCAACAAGTAGCAACTCATCTACAAGACATGGGCTTGAGCTAGACCCGACCCGCGACCCGGATCCGAGCCCGTCCACTCCAAGCCGTTGAGATTTCTATCTTCCGCATCCAACGGTCGCTCCTTCGCTCACATCTATTTATCGATGCTCCCGCTCAACACCTTAAGCGCATATATCCTCGCCCGTTCGGATCTCCCTTAGCTACATCCTACGCTCGTCCTTAGTCTCATCAAATCTTGATATATACCTGCCTCACACCAAAAATACCTAACCCTATACCCATCGAGACAAACTCATTTTCTTCTCCATTTCTCTTTCTTCTCCATACCGACAGTTGCAGAGCCCATCTCCTCTCTCATACCTCCTCCACCCGACCAACAGCCGCTTCAGCCACCACCATCCTTTCTCCCTGACAACAACACAACCATAACCACCTTCTCTACCACCCTAGGTTCACCCATCTCCACCTCTAGCTTCTCTCATAACCTAGAAGCTAGGGTTGAGATGATTGAAAACTAGGGTTTGTACAATGATCGAAGCATGGATGATTTGACAAGAGGAGAAGGCGATTCGGTAGTATGGGTTTGATTTAATTTCTGTTTTATAATAAATTAGGGTTTGATATTTTGAATCTTGATGCATGTATAAATAGAACCGAACTGGGTGTGTAGAAGTTCATGCCTGGATTAGCCAGAGCAGCAATTAGATTTAATTTGTGTTAATTTTTATTTTAATGTTTTAATTGAAGTTGCTAGGGTTTCACTGAAACCCTAATTCACTATGGTGATTTCAACTCTGTTTGAATGTTCTTGAGAGCTTAAATTATAGATACAACTTCAATTCTAATACCCAATAATTTACTCTCACAATGGATATCTTTTATCCATTGTAGTTAGACTACAACTGTGTTGTTGTATTGCAGCTCAAGCCTTAGAACTAGATGCTAATTCCCTTGACTGGTTGTGCTTAATTAGACAACAAATGCTCCGGGTTAGTTCCTTAGCTGAATATTGAAGTATCACTAGGAGAAACTCCTAAGATAGGTGGTAGAAGTGACAAGCTTCACTTATCTGGTATAGGAACAAGAATTCAACTTAGTTGAACATACTATAGGAATCAGAGGTGGATTTGAAGACCTAGCAATCCTTTACTCTCACTGTTTGCCTTAGTTTAGAGTCACATTTCAACCTAGTCGCATCGACAAACAACCAATATTGTGTTACAATTCTCTGAACTCAGTTTAGGAAGCCTTAGATCATACATAGCACCACAAGTCCTTGTGGGATCGACCCGTGCTTGCCGCGTCTCCGATAGACGTCGTGCACTTGCGGTATAACATGTAGGCTTAAATTAGAAACACCTTTCGAGGCCTACCAAAAAGTTGGAGGTTTTTACAAAAAGAGTTTTTTTTTTTTTTTTTTTTTTAGTTTAAAAGATTAAAAAGACTAAAAACTCTTTATGCAAATGCAAATGCACCCCCAAACCTAAATCAAACATTGTCCTCAATGTTTCAACAGATAATAAACAGTCACATACCATGAGAACTATGCTGATAAGAGAAAAGGGAAGAGATTACCGGTATGTCGGCGGGAGCAAGGTTAGAGCTTCATTTGTCAAGGCTAGAATCCAACATTCTCTGTGGAGATCATATCGGATTAGCACAAAATATATGCACAAGAAGACTCAACCGATTCAAGAAAAGAAAATTTAACAAGTCCTACTGGATTATATACAATGAAAATTCACCATACACCAACAATCTAAAGAGTTGAGGATCAACCCAAAAGACAATATGTACAAACATCAACAGCCTTACACACATATAACATGAGAGTGCGGGAAAGATTGCATACGTGAACAAGTTACCCCCAAACCTAAACTTGTCAACAGATGTGTTCTTGAGCACAAAATCTTGCAATTTTAAAGGTACATCATGCAAAAGGTTTAACTCAAAATGAGTTTTGCTAAAAACAGGCAGACATACACATTCCAACTGTGGTTCCTTAAAAGTGTTATACTTTGATGCAAAATAGTCCAAGAGGACTTGGGAAGCACAAAGCTCTAGGCCTAGATTAGGCATTCTCAGAAAAGTTGGTTTTGCAATTTTGTTACAAACTACACCTAGGTTTGGTGGAGGAATTTCAATCTGTGCCTTAGGAGAGAGATTAGGTACATCTAAGTTGTTTTCATGTATAAGATCATTTGCACCATCACACACTTTCCTAAGGTCAGAAGAAGGTAAATCATGCTCACCTGCATAGAACAATTCATCAATCTCCATGTCATACTCATCAGAGGAGGCAACATGTTGTGACATGGGCAGGGAATCAGACACAAAAATAATATCATGATCCAAAAGAACATTAGTGTCAACAGAAGATTCATCCTTTCTTAAGTCACAAACAAGTTGTGTAGCATGCTCACTTTCATTGAAGAATTTCACAAACCCAAGCTCAGAGTTAATATCACATGTATGAATGTTAGAAGAAGTATCATTCATAGGGTTCACAGAAGAGATGCCTAACGTCTCTGAACCTAAAGATTCCACTACATTTTAAAAATACACATGCTCTTCATATTCATCATCATCATCATCATAGCAAAAATTCATCTCTCCATTCAAAATTGTAGCATTTTTAGTGTACTCATCTACCTCTAGATTAGGTTCATATTCAGTGTTAGTTGCATGAGTAGGACTAGAAACACTATTTTCGAAATTATCAAGAATAACAAACATCCTATCATAAGTTTCCTTCCAATCTTCATTTTGTAACTCAATCGGGTTCCTTTGAAGAATCATAGTGAGTTGTTCTATTGAAGGAGAGTCTTCACTAGTGGGTATGCATTCCTCATATGGATATTCTTTGTATGGTTGTGCATGAGGTTCACTAGAGAAGGGAAATTCGGACATGTTGCTATATGGATGGTCATGTATTGCATTCGGTTCAAGCCTAGCATTTTGCTCCATGAGAGTTTCCATTAGTGATTGTAAACAAGGAGTCGGGGAGTATAAAATTGTTCAACTCCCCCTTGTGGTGACTGATACATGTGCTCATGATGGTTAGGGTATGAGTATCCAAGGTCAGGGCCCTGAGACGGCTCATAATATTCCCTAAAATCACTATGGTCTGTGGGGGGTTCATATTGTGAAGCATGCCCATAAGCAAGCTCTCTAATGGATTTGTTTTTATCCCCAGTTGTAGACCAAAATCTTGACATGATCTAGCAACTCAAATAGCCTAGCACACAGCAAACATGTAAAATTAATGATGTCTCAAAACAGGGAAGCTAAGCCCAAGTGATGCAAAGCCCAGCCCAAAGGTTATGCAAAAGCCAAGTGGTTGCGGGCTTCAGATTTGGTTTTGTGGGCTTGTTGTTTGTTTGGGCTTTGGTTTGTTTGGGAATGTACAGCTTAGTTTACAGCCCAGGTCTTGTGCAAAATGCACACTGTTTGTGGGAAGGCTAGTGGAACCGTGTTCTAGCCCGTTTTTTGCGAGATCAAAATGGTATAGCTCGGTGGTTGGGCTTCGGGCAGTGCAAAGCCCGGTGGTTGTGTGTTCAGCTGTTGTGCGAAGCCCAGTGCATAGTGGGCTCAGTTTGGTTTTTGTGGGCTGTTTTGGTTTATGTGGGCTTAATTTGGTTGCATCCCAGGTTTATGTTCAGCCCAGCTGTTTGCAAAGCCTAGTTTGGATTAAATTGCACAGGCCAGTTACAGAACCAGCTTATGTTGGACTACTCTGCTCATTCTTATGCAAGCTTCAGCTTGTGCACAGATTGGCAAGTTCACACAGCACAAGTTAGGCTGATTTATGTTCAGCACAGGTTGTGTGAGGGTTATGCCTGTTGTGTGCATATGCCAAGTTTTTGTGCAGGGTTAAATCACAAATTGAGTTGCCCAGAGCAAGGACAGCACAAGAAAACCTGAGCAGCTTATGCACAGGTTGTGCTCACAAATTGGCAAATGAGCACACACAAGTCTGAGTGCAGGTTCACAAGATCTATCGGCAATTTCAAGCACAGATTACACAAAGACAGAGAGATGATGCAGAGCCTCTCAAACTTAGACACATGATTCAAAGGTGACAGGATAGCTCATTCACATCAAGAAGAGGGTCTCTCAGGTGAGCATGGGATGTTATTCAAAGCATCAAGGGTTCATCATGCCAGCCACAAGTTAAATACACACTTTCGGTATTTTTTACAGCCTACCACAGAATGTGTCAACTGGGGTTTGAAGATATCTGGTTTATCTGGGTTGTTGCTCAGGCTCAGACTGGTAAATGAACACAACAGAGGGCAACAAAAATCACACACAATGCCACCTAATTGGCGGGGCTACACACACGGTGGTCTTGGTAGGCTGCTAGGTAGAGATTACATAAAGATACTGTGTCATGCCTGATTATGCAGCACAAGGTCAAGGTTGAAAGCAGCCACAGGGTATGCAAGGTTCACTGGGTCATACAAGGTATAGGTTGAGCACCACTGGCAATCAGCCAAGGCAAGGCAGCATCAGGGGCTGAGTTATGCTCAGGGTTGTTGGAGTCAACTAGCTCAGTTGATATCAACTCTGGGTTTGCGGCTACAGTTACTTGGCCTTCCAAGTTGTATCTCAAAACCTGCAAACTTCGGGGGCTAGCAAGGTGGTAGGTGGCTCACAAGGTCACACAAGGCAAAGGAAGATGAGATGAGCTGGCAACAACCTAGCTCAATAGGGTCTGCAGTTTAAGCTCAGGGCAGATGACAACTAGGTTTTAAAGCACATGCCTTGGGTTTGTGGCTACAGCTAACCTAGGCTAACCAGGCTGCACTCAAGCTCAACAGCTACAGGGGCTGGAGCTGGTGCTTGTGAAGGTAAAGAATTTAATGCACAAATCACAAATCACAGATGCAAAAGATCAATAGCAAATGAACAAGGTCAGCTTGGTTTCCACAGGCTATGCTCTTACAACTCAGGTATAGATGGTTCACAGGTCACGCTCATAATGCACAGATGGTTCACAAGTATAGATGCTCATACAACTCAGCACAAAGTCACAGCATACTCAGCTAACATGTGTCCAATTCAAATACCGAGGAGCCACTCACATGAATATTATAGATAGCAGGGGCAGCAGAAGGTTGGCTCATTTGCACCCTACGAACACTGGTTTAGCCCAAATAGCACTGTGTTTTGCTCCTTATTGCTTTCCTTGCTTCAGCATCAGTGTAGCATGCACCTGCTGGCTCAACTGAGCTGGTCAGTATTCAGAAGTATGCAATTCCCAAACAAACAATGAAGATAGGGCTAATATGCTCACTAAGTTACAGCTACAGATAAAAATGCAGATGATAAAAGTTACACTAACAGCTGATGTGCAATTATGATAACAAAGAAAAGTTTAACTAACAGCTGACTAACACTAAGGTGAGCTGACTAACAGCTGGAGATGCAAAATACTGAAGATGCAAACAGTTAAGCTAAGTTGAAAAAAATACACAACTAAGTTACTCTAAGACAAGGTAATGATGCAAGATGCAAAGGTTGTGAATGTAAGCTAGCAAGAAGCACTAAGAATATGCAGATATGCAGGTATGCAATCAACTAAGATACAATTAACAGTAAGTAATGGAATATGCAGATAAAGAAAACAAAAGTGCAATGATGTAATATGCAGTAGAGGATGCAATGCAGAGAAAGAAACTAACAGGTAAATGCAATGATATACTAAGCTACAATAATTAAAGGGCTAATATGCTAACAGTTAAGAAAGAAAAAAAAAACTAACAGTTAGGACTAACAGCTAGTATGCTAAGTTACAATAATTAAAGGGTTAGAAGAAGCAATACAAAGCATGTATATACAGGGTGAGTAGAATTCAGTGAAGATAAGCCAACAATCGACAGGGCATACGCCAAGTCCCCGGCAGCGGCGCCAAAAACTTGGTATAGGCAACTAGGGTGTGAAGCGGGCACAACAAGGATTGATGGGAATGATGCAGCGAGCGTTGGATGCAGCTGGGCGAGATCTGAAAGGCTCAGAAAGGTCGGGGTTTATATTTATGCCTACTTGTAATAACCGCAAGTGCACGGTGTCTAGTGTAAGACAGGGCAAATACGGGTCGAACCACAAAGACTTGTGGTGCTGAGAGTTGATCTAAGGCTTTCTTAACTGAATTCTAAGAAGTGGTAATACAACTGTGGTTTTGTTTGTTTGTCGATGCGACTAAGTGAAGGTTATAACAATGAAGTAAAGATGAAATACAACAGTGAGAATAAATGGGTCTTTGGGGTTATCAATTCCACCTCTAAATCATGTTATGTGTCAACTAGTTGGAGTATTCTTGTTCCTATGACAGATAAGAGTAGTTTGTCAATTCTACCACCTATCTAAGGAGTTTCTCCTAGTGATAATTCAATACACAGCTAAGGTACTAACCCAGAGCACTAGTTGTCTAATTAAGCACAACTAGTCAAGGGAATTAACATCTAATTCTAAGGCTTGAGCTGCAGCCCACTCAACACAATTATAACCTAACTACAATGTATACTTGGCATGCATTGTGAGAGAAGAGTATTGGATGCTAGAATTGAAGTTATCTTTATAATTAAGCATTCAAGACAACTCAAACACAGTTGAAATCATAACATGGATTTAGGGTTTCACTGAAACCCTAGCAAATAATTTAGAACATGATAAACAACAATTAACTCTAAATTAACTCTAAATTGGTTTTCTGGCTAGCCCAGGCATACCCTCAAACATCAAATTACACCTTCTATTTATACATGCCTAGAAAACAAAACCCTAATTCTCTTTAAAATAGAAATTAAATGAAAATACACTCTCACCCACGTCTCTGAATCGTGCTCTCCTCTTGTCAATTCGTCTCTGAGAACGCCATGCATGGTTGTTGGAAAACCCTAGCCTTGTTTATCTCTAACTTAGCTTCTAGGGTTATGAGAAGCTATGTGAGAGATAACCAAGACTTAGGTGTGGCGGATTAGGTGCTACTGATGGAGTTGTTGGTGATGGAGGAAGGTGATGAAGGTGGCGACTTTGGTTTTGTCAGGGAGAGGGAGGAAGAGAGGAGAGGTAAGGGTTTTGCAGAGGTCGGGTGAAAGAAAGAGAAGAAAGAAAGAGAAAGTGAAAGTGGGTTTTGTCGATGGGTGTAGGTATAGGCAACTAGGGTGTGAAGTGGGCACAGCAAGGATTGATGGGAATGATGCAGCGAGCGTTGGGTGCAGCTGGGCGAGATCTGAACGGCTCAGAAAGGTCGGGCTCGGATCCGGGTCTTGGAAAGCTTGGGCCCATGTCTTGTTAATGAGTTTCTACTTGTTGGGTTGCAACTGATACGCGCGTGGGCTTCGGCTTTCTGCTCCATAGATGCTTGCCTCCAATTTTCTGCTCTTTTGGCTCTTCAGATTCTCCGAACTTTATTTATTACCTAAAAACACAAAATTAATTAATACAAATATTTATTCTTGAAAACAAAGAAAACACAGAATCTGGGATAATATCTGATTTCTGAACACAAAAGATGAGTTAAATGCCAATAAATAGATGTATAAATATGCAATATTTGGCACTCATCAGGGGTTGATGCAACGTTCTCAGATATGTGATGTGTTATCAACTTATTTAATGCATCCATTCCACCGAACCGCTGCTTTATTGTTAGGTTGGGTATCTCTTTCTGCTGGAATCCTTCCACGTGGTTATACACTCATAGACACTGATAGGGGAGTCCCAAGAGATTAAATGCAAGTACTTTCCCCAATAGATGGTTCAAAAGATTTCTATTTGATTGATGTGGCGAGGTCTTCTATTCCTCGGCCAGAGATAGAAACATGTCGAGCAGATACGCTATCTTCTTCTTCTGGTGCTCTTCACACAGGTGCGGGACTGTGTTGCTTCATGGATAGTATGGCTTGAGGTATTTTTCATTCCAATGGTGCCTTAGGATTTCTCCTTTTAAGTTACGCAGGTAGTACGATCCCTTCCCTGCGATATCGTGTATGACAAATGGCCCTCCCCATGTCGCTAATTTACCCCATTTCTTTTCTCGTTGATATTGCGGTATAGTACGTAGCACATACTATCCTTCTACAAAATTTCTAAGTTTAACCTTTTATTGTACTCCCTTGCTAATCTACGCTGGTAGTTCTTCATTTTCTGTAACGCTGCTTCCATTCATTCTTCTAGATCATCGAGCCTCTTTAGCATCATATCCGCTGTGGGGTTCTTCTCCCATGCTTCGGTCATTGTGGTGGGAATGATGATCTTCGTTGGAATGACTGCTTTGGCTCTATAAGTGAGAAGAGATTCACCGGTCGCTGACCTTCTTGTGGTTCGGTATGACCACAGTACATTGTGCAGTTGCTCACACCATCGGCTTTTATGTTCATCCAACGATTTCTTGAGGATAAGAGCGAGGGTCTTATTCGTGTATTCGGCCTGGCCAGTGCTCTGAGGGTAGATGGGAGTAGACTTGTTCTTCCTGATCTTGAACGTGTCGAACATCATGTCGATGTTCTTCCCTTGTAACTTCTTTCCATTGTCGGACACAATTTCTTCGGAAATGTCGAACCTGCAAATGATGTTTTGGAAGATAAATGTGAATATGTCTACATCTCTGATTCTTGAAAGAGCCTTGGATTCCACCCATTTGTTGAAGTAACCAGTAGCTACTATCAAGAATCGTCTCTTTCCTATTCCTTCGAATAGTGGTCCGACGATGTCGACTCCCCATTTTTCAAATGGCCATGGACTTCCTACTGAATTTAGCTCTGTTGCTGGAGCATGAATTCTTTAGGCGAACCTCTGACATTCTTCGCATCTTTGAGATATCATAGCAGCGTCATGTACCATCTGTGGCTAGTAGTATCCTTGCATTTTAGCTTTGTCGGCCAGTGATCTCATTCCGCTGTGATTGCCTGCGTGTCCGTAGTGAATGTCCTTTAAGATAGATGCCCCTCCTCTCTGGATAGACAACGTAATAGAGGTCCGAGGAAAGATTTCTTGTATAAGACTCGATCATGAAATTCGTATCTTCCTTCCTTCAATTTCACTTTTCGGACTTGCTTTACGTCTGCAGACATCGCTCCTTCTTTGAGGAATAAATGAACTTCAGTTCTCCAGTCTTCTTCATTAATGAAATCTTCGTCTTCGTTCTCTCTTGTTAGGATGTCGTCTTCGGCAAAATCTTCGGCGATATCTTCTCCTACATCGTCTTTGGCGATATCCTCTCCTACGTCGTCTTCACGATTTGTTGTAGCGAGGATTTGCTGTGGGGAGATCGAAGGTTCGTATACTCTTGATATCTTGATGGCCTTAATGTTCTCCTCCTTCAACATTGATGAAATATAGGCTAAGGCGTCGGCATGTCTGTTATCTTTCCTGCATAGATATCGGAACCTGATGTTTGGTATTTGTGATGCTAGAGTTTGGACCAGGGCCATGTATGCTGAGAGAGTCTCGTCATAGGTGTTATATTCCAGATCTATTTTCCGAATGACCAGCTGTGAGTCGCTTGTTAGGCGTACGTCGGTTATTCCCATTTCTTTTATCAAACGAAGAGCATGTACTACGTCTTCGTACTCCACAATATTGTTGGTATGCCCTTCAAATTCCAATCTCAGTGCATGCATTATTCTGTCTCTAGTGGGTGTCGTGATCACGATCCCTATGCCAGCACCTTCCCTGTTCTTGGACCCATCGACGAAGGTTTCCCATCTTGTTTGTCTTGAGGGTTCGAGTACCTCATTCGGATCTTTTCCATCTTCCCCCACTCCTGGTATGTCCTTCACTTCTTCGCCGTGTCCAGAGGTAAGTGTGGTAAGAAATCCGCCAAGACTTGTGATTTTTGGGCAGTTTGGATCTCGTGAATAATGTTGAATTTTTCCAGTTGCGTATTCAACTTTGCTAATTCTTCCTACTTTTCCAGCGTTCTTAAGAACAGCTTCCAGCGGTGCTTTGCATGGGACACGAACATAGTGAGTCAGGAAGTAAGTTCTCAGCTTCTGGGTTGCCCATACTAATGCCAGTATGAGTTGTTCGATCTTGGTGTAGTTTCTTTCTGCCGTGTTGAGAGTCTTACTGACATAATATATCGGTTGTTCGACCTTCGTATTGGTCTTGACCAGCATGGCAGTGACTGCATCTTCGGTTGATGCTATATAAAGGGCCAACACTTCATCGGGATCGGGCTTCTGGAGGATCGGTATCGTTGCCAGATACTCTTTAATCTTCTGGAAGGCTTCTTCACACTCAGCGGTCCATGCAAACTTAGTTCATTTCTTAAGGATATTGAAAATATGTTTACACTTGTCCGATGACACCGCTGCTATGGAACCATTGAGTTTCTGAACCTCTTTCAAATTCCTTGGGGGATGACATCTCCACGATGGCCTAGATTTTAGCGGGATCGACTTCGATGCCCCTCTTCGTTACCAGATATCCGAGAAACTTCCCTGATGTGACACCGAAGGTGCACTTTTCCGGGTTTACTTTCATGTTGTATTTCCTCATTGCACCAAAGATATCTTTCAAGTACTGAAGGTGATCCTTGCGTAATTTGATTTTGACCAGCATATCATCGACATAGACTTCCAAAGTTTTCCCGATCCATGAATTGAAGACAGCATCAACCATCCTCTGGTATGTTGCCCCTGCATTCCTCAGTCCGAAGGGCATTCGGGTGTAACAGTAGAGGCCATGCGGAGTGATCTTCCAGATCTATCTGGTTGTAACCAGAATATCCGTCCATGAATGACAATTCTTCGTGTCCTTCCATAACTTCCACCAATTAATCGATGCTTGGGAGCGGGTAGCTATCCTTCGGGCATGCTTTATTGAGGTTGGTGAAGTCGATGCAGATCCTTACTCCACCATTCTTTTTCGGTACGATGACCATGTTCGAGATCCATGTGGGATACCTCACTTCCCTTATGAATCCCGCCTCCATAAGCTTGTGAAGATATTTCTCAACCGCTTGATGATATTCTAGTGCTACTTTGCGTAATTTCTGCCTGAAGGGGTTTGTGCCAGGCTTTATCCGAAGTTCATGTTGTATTATCTTTGGATCGATCCTTGGCATGTCTCCTAGCTTCCATGCAAATATGTCCGTGTATTCCTAGAGTAGTTTGATCAGTGCTTCTTCTCGATCTTTGTCCATCAGAGGCCCTATTTTGATCATCTTGGGATCTTCTTCTATTCCTATGTTGATCTCCTTTGTGGGTTCTACTGACGTGAAGGTAGGCTTCGGTTCCCCTAGGAGAGGGACATTATTTAATTGCTATTTGGTAGACTCTTATGTCTCATTTCCCCCTGAAGTGCCTGCTTCGGTGGCTAGAACGGTGCTCCCCTTCGTTAGGGTTTTCCCTGAGATTTTTTCGAGATACAGATCGATTGCCTTGTCTTTAACGGCTTCTTTGTTTTTTCGTCTTTGGGCTTTATGTTGCTTATCTTGTTCACTGTTAAGCTGGTTTTGCAAAGCCTGACATTCTCGTGCTGTGACTTGATCTCCCTTGATTTCCATTACCCATTCGGGTGTTGGGAACCTAAGGTATTGGTGATATGTTGCAGCTACTCCTTTGAGCTTCTGTACCCATCTCCGTCCGATGATGGCGTTGTAGGGGGATGGTGCGTCCACTACGCTGAATAGGGTATTAACCTTCATCGGTCCTTCCTTGACTTCTAAGACGATATCTCCTAATGGATTCGTTGGAGCACCGTTGAAACCCTAATGATGTAGTAAGAAGACATCAGTTGCTCATCATTCAATTACATCCGTTTGAATGTATCGTAAAATAGAACGTTGACCGAGCTCCCTCCATCGATCAGAACCTTCTTTATGTTGCATCCTGATACGGCAATGAATGAGTAGCAAATGGTCATTGTGATCCTACATGTCTTCTTCGACATCTTCAGCGTAAAATGACAGAGGTGCATTCATCCATTGCTCATGTTCATCAACTACGACTCCATCGATCTTGTACAACTTACTAGTAGTCCTCAAATTGATTTCTCAACCTCTTTCCTATTTGGTCGGTCAGTGAGGGGCCGTTGGGTTCTGAACTGGAAATGGTGTTGATAGTTAGGTTATTCTCAGGTAATTGGACCTGCTTGCCTCATTGGGTCCTATCGTCGGTTTCCGCCTTTTGAACATATTGCTTGAGATCTCCGGCATCAATCAGCTTCTGGATCATTATCTTGAGATTCTTGCATTTCTCTGTTTGGTAACCATTGAAGAAATGGTACGCGCAGTAGTCTCTTGATTTCTCAGATCTTGGTGGTTGCTTTCCCTTGGACCATGGCCATTCGAGATTGGTTCGGTCCTTGATCACCCTCAGGATGCGTACATAGCTGGTGTTAAGCTTCGTGTAGACTTGATCTTCGAACTTCTTATCATTACGATGATGATCATCTCTACGTCCTCTTTTATCTTCGTTGAAGTGCTCGGTCGAGTTGGTCCTCTTTGATCCACTGGCTTGCTCAACTGAATTCGCACGATTAGATCTTTGCATCGGTGCCCTAGGGTTGGCATGTTGTATTTCCTCCAGCCTGGCATGCTTTTCGATGATCACTCAAAGATCCCCTTCGGTAGTAGGAATACTTCCATGAATCTCAATGAACAATGGGCTCATCCTATCCAACTTCCACTTGTAACAATTGATGCTAACCACGGGATCTACATTTCCTATTGCTTGAAAGATCTTGTGCCAGCTGTCGGTGTATTCCCTGATCGTTTCTTTGAAGGCGACCGCTAGTGAGAAGAGCTTGTCCATCCCGACGTTAACGGTTTTGTTGTACATGTAAGTCCCCAAAAATTTCTCCGTGAGCTGGCTGTATGAGTTGATGGAATTAGGTGGTAGGTTTTCAAACTAGGATAATGCCGATCCTTTCAGGCTTGAAGGGAAGTATCAACAGAGGACTACATCATCTTGGTCCCATCGGGCTAGGGTTCGGTTATAGTACCGAAGATGGGATGCGGGATCACTGGATCCTTCGTAACATTCGAATACTGGGATGGGACATTTTTGGGAAATGAGAGCTTTGACTAGACGCGTAGTCAGCGGTGTGGTAGCGACTTGTCTCATCACTTCCTCTAATCTTCCTCCTCCTTGCCTCGCCTTTAATTGCTTTATCTCCGCCATCATCTCAGCACGAAGATTTTCCATTGCAAGGTAATGCTCGTCTCTCACGGTGGATCGTTCTAGTCTTCTGGTATCACTATCGTAATAATCTGACTCTTCGGGTATATAATCGGGGTCAGATGACCTGTTTCCTCTGCCCATACGTCGGTTCAATAGCTCGGGGTTATGGACTCCCCTACCATTCTTCGGTCTTGGTTTGGCGGCAGTGCTTTAGAATTTTCTTCATCGTGTTGATTTTCTACTTCTGCGCTATGGACGATCCTATCCTTGAGCTCCTGGTTCTCTCGTGCAAGTAGTGCTACATCGTCTGCATATACCTTTTGGTTTCTTTTCAATTCTTCGAGCTCTGCTATCAGCAGGATGGAATGATTCAATCATTGGTTCGGAGTTCTCACTTGCGCTTGCCCACCGGCGGGTACAATATGATCTTTATCTACAGTCTGGATCAGCAGGATAGGTGGATCGATGGGTGGAACCTGAAACTCCATAGGTTGTTGCACTGATTGGTAAATCACTAGCAGAGGCTGGACGGGCAGTAGCGGTTGATTTTGCTCGTCGGTGAGTGGCATTCCATTGATGGGTTGTTGCATTTTTGATTCTTCTATCCCTTCTCGTTGTTCGTTCATCCAGGTTATCGCTGCTACTTTGGCGGCACCAGCTTTGGCTGCTGCAGCTTTTAGAGCTGATACTGCTATTGCGCTGGCATCCAAAGGTGTGGTACTTTCTGCTCCATCCTGCTTCTTGTTTGCTGCTTTGAGTTTTTTGCCTTTTTTCTTGCTGCACGTCACAACTGGCGTAGTCCTCAGTGTTTCCTTCGACGATGCCTTGGCTTTTCCTGCATCCTTTGTTTTGTCCATGTTTGTTCTGCAAAATTAAGTCGTTGGCAAGGAAAATATATCCACATAGGTTTTGTTAGTAAGGTCACTGTAATAAAGTGTGTGGTTTTATATTTTGTTTAGTATAAGCCAAAAACATAACCGTAGTGTAGATCCATCAAAGTGAAAGTCATTTTGAAATGGAACGTATAGATCCGAAGATTTTTAACAGAAGAGAATATAGATCCTAAGATAGATCCAAAGGATTTTTCCGAGAAGGCATAGATCCAAGGTTGTTTTTTTTACAAGCGAAACCAAGGATCCAACAATTTTTACTAGAGAAAATATAGATACGAAGATTTTTTAACGGTAATAAAATCTAATTATTTTTGCAATTTGAATCGAGGTTTCAAATCCGCATGTTTTCATAGTAAAAAAGTTTCAATGGTTTGTCACCCAAAATCTGTACTAAGAAACAGTGTTTAGTGATTAGAAGAATTCACAGGGGAAGATAAATTTTTTACCGGGACATAAGTGTCCTTGTTTCTAGCGCCAGATTGTGAACACAGATGTAACGATGATAACATTGTATCCACAAACAATATTCGGAGTATTGATAAAATAATAGAAATGATTAAAATATATATGAAATGCCACATGCTAACTATATGGAAACTCTGAGCCTTTGGGCTCGTCATCGTCTCACACCATAGGGGAGACTATGATGTTCGAACGATGCATCATACGTAAAGTAGAAAGCTATAGTGCAGAATATAAATGAGACGGTGGTTTACGTGGTTCAGCGCTAAGGCCTACATCCACGGGGGGTTTGGTTTTACTATGTATTATATGAGGTTACAATGTATAGTCGAATGACTCTGAGTAAGGAATGATGCTAGGAGGGAAACAGATAAACTCATACTTACTCTTACAATCTCTCTCCTGAACTATAGTTCTCTCTCTCTAAATTTTTTTGACCCCCTCTCTCTTAGTGGAGTTGGGTATTTATAGGCTTCTTGTGTGGGACCCTCTTCTTTAGGACAGTTGTTCCTTATCTTCTTGGTTAGTGTGTCGATCCCGACGATATCTTCGTTCTGCCCCGATGCCTCTCAACGGTAATGTGATGCGACGATGATACACCTTCTTCTCCTTCATAGGAAGTTCGACACGTGTCCTCTGTCCATAGCATATAAGGCGGGTGGTTGGAGCAGCCTGCACGCCTCAGACAACTGTTAATGCAGATGTCAGTCGGGCTTCCTCCCGTGCGTCCTATTTGGATCTTCCTTGGGATGATAAAAAGTAATCTTCTAGGTCTTCTATGGTACCTCGCGGTGTTCTCATCATTAGGTGCTCCTTGATTCGTCATCGTTAGATTCGCATGATGATGGATACGTGGCGGGTGAGGGTACGTAATGCATGCCCCTTTGGTATCACAACGTGGCATCGTCGTTTTGATGCTCTTATGTTCTATGGTGTACACGTGTATCCTGTTTGACACGTGGTCAATTATTGATTATGTGTATTTATACACATATAAAGGCATATTAATTCAGCGTCCAAGGCTTTGATTATCCCCTAAATCCAAATTAACATAACTTCACTTAATACTAAGTTAATCTTGATTAACTCTATATTCATTCATGTCATAGACATTGATTATCCCCTCTAATTCCAAAACATAACTTCACTTAGTACTAAGCTAATCTTGATTAACTTATTATTATCAAGTGTCTATCGTGTCAAAAAGGAAAGGACGTACACCTAATACTGCCACTAATTCCTCCCAAAAAGTACTTGGCCTTTTTCTTCTTCTTGGCATTGAAATTATAAAGATAACAACTTGAAGCGAAAGCTAACAAACATCGTCTCGTCTTCTATTATAAGTAAGACTACAAACTTGGTTTCTTATTATCATCATCATCATATCATATTGTACCTAACCTTATTTTGTATATCATTATCATTATCAATCAAATCAAATATATGTATGTGTCCTTAATCTAGCTTACGTAACTGTTTCTTTTGAGTATTAATGAAATGAAATGTTCGTCCAGTAAAGTGAATAAATTTAAGGATAATAAAAGGACCTTTCGTCCTAACTTTCCCTCAACTCTTTATGGCCATGTAAAATTATATAGGCTTGCGGACCGACCTGCTGAGTTCGTATTAAAAAGTGTTGTAAATTTGATTCAGAAGCGTAGGAATTCAGTGTTTATGAGTCATTGACTATCCCCCCATGACTTGATAATCTAATGAAATCCTTGTCAAAAAGCATACCTAATGCTGACATGATAAATTTTTCTAACTAATAAGATATTAGCGTGATGCCTGGAGTTGTTCGGCACATTTCACGCAACACAGTACGTGATACATGAGGCAACAAGCACTATTACTCATGCCACACATCACAACACAACTGGCCGGTACCAATGCAAGAAATATTTGATGTTCCTACTCCTAAAATGGTTTTAGTAGTTGTTGGGTGTTTTTATCCAACAATAAAACAGAAGTCAAATGATTTCTCTCTAGAAGCCACTAGGCCACTCTTGACAGCCTACACGAAGACTTCCCTCCAATATCCAAAACAATTAGTCTTGCTCTTGAGTTGTTTTTTAGGTCCCGTAATTTCATTGGTTTTAAAAGGGATGAGAAAAAAATATTGATGCATCAAATTTCAACTGATTGGAGATTAATGGCTAACCACTCCTCCAGTCCTCCTTAGTCATAGCTAATGTACAGTACATACCATGTCAAATCCGTGTTTCATAGATTCGGTTTCCGTTTCGCTCTTCTACAGCAATGCAATGAAATGATCATGCTTTGTACCAGTTGTACCATACCTGGCTAGAGCATATAAAACTCATTCCTAACTGGGTCTGAAACCTGATTGACTCCGTCAATCCGAGTCACAACTAATTGTGTCCGTATACATTTATACGTACACCATGCGTACAGGTATGCGCATATGCTTATTTGATTTCTTGATGTCTTTTTTCGTTTCTTTTTTATGAGAAGAGAACAATAAAGAATTCACAGGAAGCTTTTGTCAAGAAACAGCCGTGCATAAAAAATTGCAGAAATGTTACTTCTCGAAGTCACCAGTTATGTTTCGGTCGACATAATTGGAAGCATTACTGCTACAGACTAATGCCATCGATGAATGCATTGCTAGTTCTAAGAGTTCGGCATAAAATCACTCATCCCCTATGCTAAGTTAATCCCAAAACTTGTCCGGAAAACCCCCAACATTCAAAGTTCAAAGTCACGTGTTACATTATTTTTGTCAACTCGGGCATGTACGGATGCACCAAACAGATTAACCATGACTTTTGGCGTCTTTCCTTGTGGCGGCATTGGCAATGCAGTAGTTATGGTCCTTATCGATGGTACCTAATTCTCACCCTCCCACTCCCCACTAACTAAACACTATGTTTAGAAGATAATTATGATCATTACACTAAAATTCAAACTCTCAAGAACAATTAAAGCACAATTAAGAACATCAAAGAAAGAATCCAATATAATTTCAGATTGTAAAATTCAACTTTGAATTGAAATCACATACCAATATATACAGAAACAAAATCAGATCATCTATTCTTAGAAATTTGGTTTAATCTAATCCTCAAAGAATAAGAACAAGAAATCAAACAAATCCATGACCCATGTCTCTTGAACAAATACAAGAGAGAGAAAAAAAATCTCTAAAAGATTTTACTACTAAGATGATGATGATCAACAACATCAACGCTAGTAGAACAAGAAAGTAATTTACGGAACAAACAAAACAGAGATTCTTTAACTTTCCTCACAATAGTACACTTTCTTCTTCTTCTTCTCAATTTCTTACCGCCATTAATGGCAATAACACTACCCCCTTTTGATGATGATGATGATCTCTTGTTATACAGAACAACCTTATCTTTAACTTTACCAAAACATCTCTTAGTTTTTTCAGGAACTGTTTCTTTCTTCTTCTCTGTAGTAAATTTATAACTTCTTATATACATGTTTCTACAAGATATAGAATCCAAAACCCTTGGAGGACCATTCTTCATCATCTTCCCTCCTTGTTCTTGATCTTGAGAAAGACTTACAGATTTCAAAAACTCTTTATCAGATTCTGCCCAAGTATGTAAATCTGCATAACTTGCTTTCCTTCTTGGATGAACTTTACTAACATCATCAACAGATTTACAAATTGAACCCATTATTTGATATGGGTTTTGATTTTGATTTGGGGTTTGTGTTTTAAATCAGAGAAAATCAACCTTAGATTGCAAGAAAAGATAATGATGAGATCTCTCTGGAGAAAAGCAGAGAGGGTTTTTTTTTTTTCCAGTGGGTATGAGAATGATGATTTAACATGATTAAAGGGTTTATATAAGTAATGACTCTGATTTCTGAAAAAGTTACCAGGAAGATGGTAACTAACTGTTATTAGTCAACTTTGACGGTAAAAATGGGATTTGGATTGTGTTTGGGATTAGTACGGATTTGGGTAGGGATTAGGATTGAGATTAGATGGTTTTTTTGGGGATTAACTTGTAGGGGGGGTCAAAGGAAATTCAAAGTCAAAGACCATGTATCCTGTGGACATTAGTGAGTGGAGTGTCCGAATATTTAGGGTATGTTTTGTTCCCTAATTGTTTTGGTTTGGGGGCGGAGTTTAGGGTTTTGATGATCTTAATTTTGTCTTTCATGTCAAAACTAAGTTTGCTTTTGGTATGTGGCGTGTGGTTACCTGGTGGGTAAAAATAATAATCGGAAGAACATCAACAAGAGTCATATTTTTGAGTCAGATCTGACTCAAAAAACAAACATATTGAGTCAAACCAGATAATTTAGGTAATTTCAATCACATCCGGGCAAATCAATTGAGTCAGAGAAAACAAACAAGGTATAAATCTAACAACCAATTTCTAAAATACAGGTGATGTGATAAGCCAGAAGTTTGCTATTGCACCTACACTTGATGTTTTACATCACAAACAAAATTGTCGCAGGGTTACTATAAATTGCACAAAATTGTCGAATGTTTATGACTGCTTGGATCGATATTATCTAAAGTGACATTGCTTCTGCTGATTTGAATTAAAGGGTGATTATCAGATTGGTATTTCATTTTTTGGCCGTTATACTTACATTGATTCTCACAAAGGATTTCCCTTTCTTTTTAATGTTTATTCATGGGAGTCATTCTAAAATCACAGCTGCTTCAGCCACTTGCAAAGCTCGAAAAATAAACATGTGAAATTTTGCAGCGTGTCAAAAGAAGGTCACACTTTCCAATAAAGGTCTGGCAATCTTTTCATTCAAACCTCCTTTAGACCCTTGCCCACTTCCACCTCTAAAACGAACCAAAAAAAGAATATAACCACATCACCTGCAACATGCCAATGTGGAAACTGCTAGATTTAATGGAAAACTCATCAACTGTGACAACTAATATGCAGGCCCGGTCCTGCGTTTCCAGTGGCCCAAAAAATTTGGTGGCCTCTTATAAAGCAAAAACATTATAAATCATTTCTCTTTTGGTCCCTCATAAGTCAACTTTATTATCAGTGACGCCTTGTAAATCTACTCTTTTTAAGTTATACCCCACAAATTTTATCAGTTTTACAAAACATCTTTATTCAAACATATGAAAGACTGAAATCCGAAGGGAACATTTTAGTTTTGTGGCCTCTTTCTTTGCGTGGCCTCAAGCACGGCTTGTGTGGCTTATATGGCAGGGCCGGCCCTGCTAATATGTGCCAAATCTGGACAATCCAGACTTTTAATCATTCTCATCATCGCTCCACTACCAATTCCAATGGAGTGGTTCTAGACAGACTTAGTGTTGTCAAACAATACTAAAATGAATTTCAATTTATCTCACAGATTTTTTTGTGTAGATCAGGTGGGCCCCCGTGGAGGACAACAGAGTATCCAGCTGTGTGAGAGCTTTTCAGACTTTTTTTCTTATTTTGACGGTTTAATTTGACGATCTGTCAAGTTTTTTCGATTCCAATGTTAGAGTTATTCACCTCTCCACCGTCAAGATTATGACACGTCACGTCTCAAATCTCGACCAACCACTGCTGCCCCGGTTGTAGCCAGGTCGGATTTAATTCATATCCAGATGCAGGCGTGGGAATATTTAGTCGACTTTTCCGGAGTCTCCCACAGACATCAGGTGATAGTGATACTGTAGGTAGGTAGCATATTGCATACATATAAGGTTTAAGACGTGACAAGCATACATGCCATGATTACTACTTAATTACGAAAACTCGTGCGAGGCATGGAAAATAAATAAACAGCACATGCTACCTGTATATACGGTGGCTGTGGAATAGGTATTTATGACCCAAAGTTGTTGCCCTAACTCTATCATAGAGCCTGCCGGGTTGGAATTCAACGTCCCTTTGAGAGGTCATTAGTGGGGCTTAGACTTGGAAACGCACGCGTGGATATACCAATGAGTGCGACACTGCAACTAAATATAAGCTGACTTTGAGACGGTGACCGAGAGATTGACTCTGATTATTCTTGGAGGGCGTTTGGATGCATAAAAGAAGAAGTTGCGTTTTTAATTTAGTTAATCTAACTGTTAAAAAAAGCATTGTGGAAATTTCCAGAATAACTATGAAAGTAAAAGAATGTAAATTTTGTAAAGCAGAAAAATCTTTACCCCCAATGTATAGTGATGGTTAGAGAAAATACTATTAGTAGCACACTATTTCAAAACAAGGTAATGTCCCTATGATTAAATTTGCTCCCATGCAGCTACGATGTGGTCGGCCAATATACTTTAAGTATGCGGTCTTTCTTAAATTTTTGACACGCTTTCAAAGCTGGTTATTTTCTTCTTTTTACAGAGATTCACGGGGTTCCTTTTTAGGGATAACTAGTATCTACTTTTTATTATAAGAAAAAATAGGTATTTTTCCACTTTAAAACTAATTTATATAACATGTCCAAAAGGTAGGAAGGGTATATAACCAGACCATATCGTAATTATGGGGCAGTACGGGAGCGGGGAGGGGGAGGTTTTTTACACGCAATTCGGATGAAGTTTTTTTTTTTTTGAAGCATGCATTTTATTGATAGTAGATTAGGTTACAATTTGTGGTGGGTATGTGGTACCCACTGAATCATGAAATAAAATTTGATTAATAAAAAGCGGGATTGCCTGGTCTCATATTTTGGTTGATAAGTTTCCTAATTGGCTTCCATACTGTCGCATGATTGGCCAAACCATCTCGCGGCTTGGTTTCCTTCCCCGTAGTTGTGTTGAATGGCGACTTGCGGGATCTCGTCCGAATCTCTTCTTTATTTCCTCAATCATTCCTAAGATGTGCCAAGGAGGGGGTAGAGGATGTGATGAAGCGCAAAAGATTTTTCGAGTCGTTTCAAAGAGAACTTTTGCCCATTGTCTTTCTGTTGCCGTTCTTGAAGCCAAATGAAGAGCCCAAGTTTCTACGGTTAAGGCAGTTGTAATTCCTAAAGGTTGAGCTAGAGCCATTAAACTTCGTGCGTCGGAATCTCTGCAGATAAATCCTGTTCCTGCAAAACCTGGGTGACCTTTGGCTGCCCCATCTGTGTTAATCTTAATCCAATTGATTTTTGGAATTGACCATCGTATCGATATTGTAGATATCCTTTTGTCTCCTCTTGGATGGTTATATATTGGTGCATCTCCTGTTAGGACCGATGGTAAGGAATCTTGTGCCGCAGTGAATTCTTGTTGTAACTTTTGAACCCAAATTAATATTTCGGCCGAAGTTGTTTGTTTTTGGCGGTATATTAGGTCATTCCAAGCTAACCATAGGGCAAAAAAGGAAGCAAATGGAGGAGATTACAGCTGTTGGTGCAGATTGTTGTAGGATTTGGGAGATGGTTGTCTGAGGTGTTAAGGTGAGAGTGAGGGGGTAGTTGGAGTTTTATGTGTTTGTAAGTTTAGTGATCAGGGTGTTCCAGGATGTAATCGCCGTTGGACAATGAATTAGAAGGTGACTTGCCAATTCTGGATCAGCATTGCATCTGGGGCATATGTCGGAATTGGTCAAGTGGATATGATGTAGGAGAGAGAAGGTTGGTAATCCTTCATTTATTCCTTTCCACAAGAAAAGCCGAATTTTTGGTGGACATGGTAAAGTCCACAGGAATTTGGTGGGTGAAAGAGGGGTATTAGTTGGTTGACCATGAGTTAGACATTTGTATCCCGAAGATGTACTATAATTTCCAGATTTTGAATGTGGCCAGATAATTTTATCTTGTGTATTGTTTTGGGGAAGGTGGATGTTTATGATTTTTTGGCTATAGGATTTGGAAGGGTGCTTAATTTTTCTTGATTCCAGGTATGAGAGATTGGGTCGATGATATCTGCTACCATTCGGATTGGGTAGCATTATGATGGGTCTAGAGGTGGTGAGTGTGGAATCCAACTGGCTTCTATTGGAGTTGATAACCCATTTCCAATACGGTGGAAAATCGGTTGTTGCATGGTGGGGACAATTGATGCCAGTTGTCTCCATTGAGGACTGGAAGAGGAAGGTATGGTATGAAGGCCTTGTAGAATAGGTTGTTGATCAAGATATTTTGCACTGAAGAGACTTCCGCAAATGGAGTTAGGTTGTTCATGCAAATTCCAAATTATTTTCATGAGGAGAGCCTTATTATGATCACTACTTTTCCTTATGCCTAACCCCCCTTCGGATAATGATTTTATTACCTTATCCCAACCTATAGGGTGAAGTTTTTTGATTGTTGAGTCATGTCCCCGAAAAAAACTCCTAGTGATACGATCTATTTGTTTGTGAACAGTACTGGGTAGGTTTTGTGTTTGCATAATGTGGTTTGAGGTGGGGGAAAGGGAGGTTTTGATGATAGTGAGTCTTCCTTCAGATGAAGTGGTGTGGCGAAAGTTTTTTGTATGCGGCTAAACATTTGCCCCAGAATCACTTCTTTTTAATAATTACTTTTATTTTTATATTTAATCTCTTTCTTATCACTCTGTCACATATATGTTATTCCATGGTGGAATAAACACCCTTTTCGACCATCTCTACTGCAAAGGGATATGGTGTTTTTAACAGTCTATCTCATAACCCTTGCTTAGTTGTTATTATACAAAAATGAAGAGATCTATCTCGGAATAGTTTCCATGACCGTGTGCTTTTTTCGCAAGCTCAGCTGAGTTATTTAGACGTTTGATGATAGCTACCACCAAAAACTAAAACTCTTGAGCCTATGTACGAGAAACCTAAAGAAGCAAGAAATAGAAATTTAAAAAGAAATTATCTTCTTGCTCAGTGACCTTCTTCTTTAGCTTTCAGATTTGTGCCCGCTCGGCTCCTAGCTCCTTTTCTGGCAACAAATTCTTCCCGTATGCCTCCTAATGAGAAGCGATGATATAAGCCTAGTAATTATGACCCTACAAGTTCAAAAGAATTCGGATGGTTATAAGTAAATTTATTAATAACATACGAAATGGCGGATATCAGTCTAGTGCACGTACCGACATTTGCATGGCCCGATAGAAGTCGAACCTTTGGGGAACCAAAGCATTCATTTATTTATTATATTTAATATCCATTGAAGTATGAGGTTTATGAATCACTTGCATCTCTCATATTATTTAGGTTTATTTACGTCTGCAAAAGATCCAAGTTGTTATTATTAAGTTTCACTGTCATTATTCATCCGTTACCATCACTAATCTCCTTTACAATTAACCAAGACAAAAAAACCATTGAGGAAAACTCTTAATCCTATTTCTACCGAAATGATATATTGATCATCTAGTGATATATATGATAATATCAACGCGCTTTAGCTTAGTACGGGAATCGTGAATCTCTCGTTATTATGCATGTTGGGTTACGTTATTATATCCAAGATCTTACTCTTTAATAGCAAAGAAGGGAATGAACAGTGCAAGCAATGAAAAATTTGACCGGGGGAGATCGAAACCGTCGGATGGGATGACCAAAGAAGACGGGACGTTGGATTAGAAGCTGACTTTTCGACGTCGCACATGTCACTTTTATAAATGTTACAAAACAAGTGTAATAGGACTATTACAACAGTTGTTACTAAAGTGTTACACAAATCTGTTTCTTAACTATTACACAAATTTTTATTTAAACTGCTACAAAATACAGCCCCCTACTGATTTCCATTGGCGCATGGGCTGCGTAGTGCACGCGACTTGTTCATTAATAGTTCATTAATTTAGTTTCACCATCGTGATTCTTGTTAGTTAATGTGAAATTTACATTTTGCACTTGAACTAGTGTGTTAGTTCATGTGAAGTTTATATTTTAGACCTAAAGTAATGTAACTGCATGTCTCTAAATATTAGGTTTTATCTAAACCTAGTATATAAAGAAAGAGATAATGAAAGAGGAGTAACCAAGTAACATATCCAACACAATTGAATAGAAGAGTAGGAAGAGAAGCTTATGCCCTCACCATCATTCAACAAATCCTTATCAAAATCTTTACTAATCTTAATCAAATATCCAACAATTGGTATCGGAGCCAAGATCAATTGAATCGATTTTGGTGAATAGGAAAGTAACTCAATACCCAATTATCGTTAGTCTTACCACTTTGTCACTACCCCATAATTATATGCTATTATAGTAGTTAAAGTTATGTATTAGTTTTCCCCTGGTGAATCATCAAAAAAAAATTTGCTTTTTTAATTTTCTTGTTTTTGTAATAAATGTCAATCAAAGAACTACCCACGCATTAATTTTCATCAAAACTCACTAGCAAACCCATGAACTTGAATAACTTGTTTTACCTCTTTCAAATATGTGCAAACTAAAAACACAATCAATTAGAAGACCATGATAATAACTTCCAATCAGACATTATATTAAACGCTAACCGCGTTTTATATAGACAACTTGATTTTGAACTTTATTATTCTATACAAAACTCTAAAAGATTCTACTTTAATCCATGATAGTATACCATTAGTTCATGGATGTACAATGAAACCTTATAAATCCGTATAATTCATGTAAAATAAGAATCCATACTTATCCATGAAACTCTTGATCGAATATACCCATGTTAATTAGTTTATTGGTATTTCTGGTAAAATTGAACTATATTAAAAGGGGTAGCAAAAGAATTTTGTTTTCTAAAATCTACCTAGGTAAAGAAACACGTTTCCTATTTACTCTTTGCAACCTATGTATTTTTTTTTCCCTTCTAGATCAGAAAATAAAAGGGAAAAGAAAAATAAAAAGAATTAGAGAATTATTATTCCTTTAAAACAATACAAGGTAACTAGGTAACTCATCAGTTCTTTTAATCAATTATTAATTCACTAATCATCCTATCTTGATTAATCAATTTATTTATTTTTTGTTAAAATTGAATATATGGCATAAAGTGAATCAATCTACCAATACTTATTATATAAAGGCGGATCATTTTGTTTGACATGTTACACTACATTCAATTTCAAATTTTCTAATAATTTAAAGTGTCATGTGGCAAAATAATGGGTTTAAAATAAAGGACACAACAAGTTTAAAACACGGACATAATCGGTTTTTTTTTTTTTTTTTTTTTGCCAAATTATAGACATGTCTTTCACAAGACTCAACAATATTTTCCAAACAATGAGTTTAAAATGAAGGGGCAAAACTTATATATATAGCAAAGTGCAAAATAACGGGTATAAAATTAATGGACACAACTAATGTAGAAAAATATATAATGGGTTAAAAATGAAGGGACACAACTTATATCCCACTTTTCTATGTTTTTTCAAAAACAAAATCACGTTTTTTTATTGTTTTTTTAACACATAAATCATAATTTTATAATTAAGTTAATATTATTGCATGTGGTAAACGCATTGTTTAATATAAAGTGATCAAAAAGTCTTATTATTTTATAGAGTTTTACATCGACATGTTCACTCTTGTTCACAACAAAAGGAAGCCAAAGAGAAATTTAAGAAGGATGACGGGTTGGCGGAACTAAGATGGGCTAGTTTCCAAAAGGATTGGGAAGCCATGGCATATTCTCTCACTGTGGAAGACTATGAACAACGATCTCGTATGTTATTGGCTAGTTTGAGAAGTTATTCAACTATGGTGAAATACTTGGTGGACAATTGGTTGGATCCGCACTAAGAGAAGTTCGTGGCCGCATTCACAAACCAATATAGACACTTCGGAAATCAAGCTACAAATACGGTGGAATCGTCTCACAACCGGTTGAAGAAGAAGCTTCATAGTGGTGATGGTGGATTTGTTACGGTATTCCAAGCCATGCACACCTATTTCCTCCGTGATCTTGATAGAGTTAGGGAGTATTTTGAAAAAAACCGATCTAGTAGACACACTAAATGGAAAGACAATGCTTGGCTTCATGGAATTAATCATAAAGTGTCGCATCGTGCAATTGATTTGATCATGAAATAAGTGATACAATTTGAGTCGGGTAACTATGACGGGAGAGAGTGTGTTTGTCCTAACATGACAAGTTTGGGCCTTCCATGTCGGCATGTCCTAGCTAATTACAATGACAAAGTTATTCCAATACAAGATGTTGATCCCTTTTGGCAACAATTATCATTCCATGAAACAATAGTCGATCAAGATTTTGGAGGAACATTTTCCGATACCGACATCGGAAAAGCGCTAGCCGCGAAATATGATACATTAACACGGGGGCAAAGGAAAATATGGTTGAAGAGAAAGGGGACAATATGAAGGAACCTCCTAAGAGGAAGAGAAAGGGGAGTCCTTCTACGAAGAAAAAAAAAAGAGGAGTGTAGTAAGGAAAACGGCAAGGGAATTGTTGGAAGAATCAAAGAAAAGAGATCCTTCGGGTTATGAGTTGTTGCGAAAATCCTATGAAGCGGAGGATGATATGGAAGAGGATGTTCAAGGTAGATCTTGAGGGATGTATGGTAATTTAGATCTCGTCAAACTGTATTATAGTGACCCAATTGGTTGGATACGCCAATCACTTAGTGGATGTGTGGTAAGTATTACGAGGAAGACAAAAGTTAACAGGGTTCTTTTGATTTTTTTTTTGTAAATAGTCAATATTATTTCGTTAAGGGATGTATTACACGTACACAGATGGTTGCTTGGTAAATCTTATTTACTAATTGTATATCTAATGGTGGATGGATTTTGTGTACCTCTACGAACACCATCGTCATTATTATAACCCATTCTCTATTAATTTTGGGTGTTATTACTATCCATCCATGAATCCTAAATAGACGTCGTCTATATCAAAGGAGTACGGTGATCAACTTTTTGAATAAATTGATTTTACTTTTCTTTTCTTCCCTTTTTTTTCGGGAAAGAAAAACAAAATCCATCAAAAAGATGGTTTATAGTTTCTATGCCTTTGAAAGAAACTATAATCACCAAAATTTGGTGTTATCGCAATTTGTTTACCTTTATGGTTAATTGCATGCATGGTTGAAAAACCTACGACCAATTAATTTTGGTATCTTCGTCCATCCGATGAAGATCATGTGATTTAGAAACCAAACTCAACACAAAATGGATTTTTTTTTCCATATGGAATGATTATAACGACATCTTTTAGTTTGTCGAAACGATTTCCATAAATCTTACAAACCAATCGAGTTGGTGTTAATTTTCTCCATCGTTTCCATAAGAAGTGAGAAAATATTTTGGCATATTTTCTAAATTTTTGCCAATATGGTGCGATTTCGAAAACCAACTTGTACCATTAAATATGGTTTTATTAAATAATAAACCATTGGTTTCTATCCCTTTAAAGAAACTATTTATCAACCATAACATGGTGTTTTTCCTAGAAAAATAACGATTTACGATTTCTTTATCTTCTAAAAAAGAAACTTTCTCCTAATCAATCCCAAAGGGGTTGAAATCATTATTCATACTATTTGCAAATACCGATGAATAACATATTCCGCATTCCTACGGGATATTGAGCAATTTTAAATTTTCCTCATGATAATAATCTCCAAAATTGATTGTTCCACTTGTAGTTGGTACATGGATAGACACAAAATATAAAAGGGTGCGCACCCGGCTTGTTAGCCAATAACATTAGTCCTTGTAGTGACTATATTGATCTTGATTTTAATTATTATTTTATTTTTTTGGTAAAGAAAGTGTTCTTACTTTCGTTTTAAATGATTATTATCTCACCGTTCACAGAATTATTGGAGATTTTATTTGCATATTTTGGTTGTAACCAATGAAACCCATGGTTGATGGTAAATATATACGTCTATTAAGACTATTTTTTTTTATGTCGAAAGACATATTTCATCATAAGTATATGTCTCGAATTAATCAGATAATACTTTACGAAACTTGTTTTCGTGTTTGAAATGAAAATATTTCCGCCATAATTAGGGGGAGACTACATACTATTCAGATGTTAGTGTTCATTAACTTAAAAAGTTATATTCCTCTCCCATCATGATCAAATCGAAATAGGCTGTCATCTCAAATAAGGCGCGACAAAAATTATGCTTTTAATAAGCTTATGCCTCTTGGAAAGGCAAATCCAGTCACATCTATGAAATTCCTAGCATTTTGTAAGAGGCTACAGTTAGTGCTCCAATTGAGTCTATCAAAACAAGATCCACATTCTCATGATTCATATTTCCTCATCGGAAAATAATAGGAGATTATAACGCCTGTGGGCGCTGGTACTAGTAAATTTTGAATTTTTTCAAAGTATGCATACATTTGGGAATTATGTGGGATGCAGTAAGCTACAAATTTGTCGAATATTCATTTATATTATCTTTTGAAATAATAAATGATGGTGGTTGTGAACCCCGACCTCTGCAGAGGAATATCGACATATGTGATTGGTTGGCATGCAATCCAAATTAGATTGGATTCATATAATTTCTTGATTAACGCAATTTTGGATCCAAGACTTAACACCTTAAAATTGCCAAGCCTATTACTTACAAAGTTAGTGTAGTCATAATGTGTTATAGGAGAAATATATTCGTTGTAAAAACGATTTAAGGGTTTTATTTTTTGCTCGAGACCCTAGGATTGATTCAATAAATTTTGTTCTCCATGTATGATTATTTTTGCATGGTAGTCCTTGAAGGACTCGTATTGCACTTACACAAGAAATGTGGTTGGGAACATATTTAGGCCCACCGATTTGATTATGTCGGTCGAATAATCCTCATGCGTTTTTAAAAATTTGTACAAAACCAAAAATCCGGATTAGTTGATTGATGATATCAACTTTATAGGTCTCTTGAGGAGTCCTTAAAAACACAAAAATCCACGCTTTAGCAGCATAAGTTCTATTTTCTGTCCTTTCTTAAATCTAGTTAGAATTACGCTAGCATAAACTCGTCTTTAAGATAGACTAGAGTTATTTTTTGATGCTTATTTTTGAAAAACTCATATAGTTGGGTTAGCATCGATAAATACGTCCAAAAGTTGTACTCTTTTCCCTTATTTTAGTGTTTTGTCCCATGTGGTTTTCGACAAGGTTTTAACGAGGCAACATCTTGTTGACGTTTAATTTTCTTTCAAAATGTTGATATTTGTGCTCTTTTTCCTTCGTCCAATTTTTTTCCCATTGGGTTTTTTTTTGGAAAGGTTTTAGTGAGGCAATTTATTCAACATGGTGGTCATCCAAGGGGGAGTTGTATAATTTCTGTTATTTGGTGGATTCCCACCATTAAATTGGCCATTTTGTTAGGCCAAATCAACGTAACAAGCCCTTAGTAATTTGAATGTCATTCTGATCCATATAAGTTATGACCACAAATTCAATTTTGTTCACTTATGGTAATTTATCTACATCTTGGTTCTATGTTGAAGAAACTACATCAACAACTTCTGCAAATCATCTCGGGAAGCTATCAATCGATGACACAATTTCTCAATGTGTTGAAGAAGAATGTAGAATCCGCAAAAGTATTAATCGAAGGCATTACTGTGCAACACAAATAAAGACTTCATCAAATATCGACATCTTCATGAAAGTACAGTCCTCTTTTTCATTCAAGAAATTCATTCTTCAAAATTGGAAAGTCTCGACTCAAAGATTTGCACGCCAAGATTTGATTGAAGTATTCATCGGGGAGCGTCATCATCAAATTAAGGTGCATTCACCGGACTTTATCACGTTGTACTCTTTTTCCTTCGTCAAGGTTTTGTCCCACTGGGTTTTCCTTGTCAAGGTTTTAACAAGGCAACATATGTGTGTCCAACACTGTCTGAGTCTTTACACGCTTAAGCAATTTCAGGTTTTTCTATTTTGAGTTTTCCTGGTATGCTTGTAATGACTTAGCCACAGTGGTCATCAGGGGGAGTGTTATAAACCATTGTTTATTTACTAAGATGCCCTTTGTGTCTAAGTTTAGGGTTTACATGTCTTGGACACCAAGTCTTCTATCTATATAAATAGAGGCTTAAACATTGTATTTACACACATATTAATGGAATTCTCTATGCTTCTTCTCCCTATTTTCTGTATCCTTCTCCTTTTACAAGAGAATGACTCACTAGGAATAAAAGATTTTGTCTAGAAGTGATAATTGGGTCATATGTATTTTGGTAGTTTTGAATGAAGTATTTTGTTGACAATATTATATGTATTCTGAATGACTTACTAGGAATATGAATGAAGTATTTTTTTGAATTGGTTTTCTATTTTTTCTTATATATAAAACCAAGATGACTGAAGTATTTTGTAATGTATAAATAAGAAAAAATAAGATGGTTGGGCATGTATGTTCAACTTATATATAAAACCAAGATGTGTAACGACTTTATTTTAAAACCAAATAAGGACAAAAAACAACAAACTCACTTTAAAAACTACTTACGCCTAGGTTTTAGAGATAACGAACCTAGACGTAATCATAGGAGCCAAGCAAAGAATGCTTGTCATGGTTACGTCTAGGTTGGAGAGAAAGAAAACCAGGACGTAACTCTGAAAAATACTTTCTGTCAGGTTTACGTCTGAGTTTTCCGAACCCCAAACCTAGACGTAAACCTGCAAAAATCCTAAAACTTGTTGTGTTCAGTCTTACGTCTGGGTTGTGCCTACCCCAAACCTGGACGTAAATGTTCATGAGTACTTAATTTTGATTTTGCATTTCACTTTAAAACTAGCAGCACAAATACAATTTTTGGACTTATTCATTCATTCTAGCTAATACTAAGCCAAATTTGTGAATTCATTCTAGCTAATACAAACCAAAGGACAATTTCATTCTAAAGGAAAATTGTTCATAACAACCAAAGAAACAACCAAAAGAAACTAAATAGTCTTCAAGGAAACTTGTTCATAACAACCAAAGAACAACCAAAAGAAACTAAATAGTCTTCTACAATGTCTACTCATTACGAGTATAACCACGACCTCTTGTGTTACCACCTCGAGTACGAGGACCGTCACTACGACCTCGACCACGACCACCCTGACCCTGACCACGAGCATGCATATCCTCTTCAGTAGATTCGAACTACTAGGTGATGGTGGCGTTGACTAGTACCCACATCTGCCGACGAATGCCTACTCCTCTTCGTGCCCCTCTCTAAGTCCTCAAGTGAAGCATTCTTATTTGGATCCGGCAAGTCTTTGATTTGTTGTTGTAAAATCTTTACCTGTGCACTTGTGAGGGCCTCATATTTCAATGTTTGTGCCAAGTGAAGGCATTTCGTTTTCTATTTTACATATCAAAATGAAACATACTAGTACAAACAAATATAACGTTATGAAACATACTGGTAGAAATGTGAAATGGCGTCATGAAAATAACAACTTTACTTACCGTCTTGAAATATAGCGCATTCCAATCCGCATCAAATACACTTCTCTTTTCAACTTCACGCTTCTTCTTTTCTTGAGCCTTTTGGATATATATCTGCGCTTTAGGATCATTATTGATCACATGAGGATGACCAAAATGTACATTATCAGCAACTCGATATGCGTTTTTACTGTAAAAATTCCATTTATAGAGGCTTCCAGATGAGTATGTCCTCACCTTTAATGGAGATCCAGATTTTTCAAATTTCCCTAACAATATCACTATCACACAAAGTATTTAGGAGATCAAGATTCCAAGAGAAACTAGTTGCCATTATAAGTTGATCCACAGTTTGCAAGTTACTAGAACTAAGTTTATAAGACAAATAATTATCTAAAGTGGGAACCCACTTATCTTTCCAAATCGAAATATTTTTACCATTACCAACCTCCCAGCAGTATTTTTCCTAATGAACTCTAAGCCTCTACATACTCCTCTCCAGACCCAAGATCCACTGTCCCCACTGCAGTGCAGAGGATTAGGTCTGGAAAATACTTGTTTTCCATTAGTTTGACTAGTAGTGAGTCAGGTTTAGTGAGTAGTCTAAATTGAATCATAACAGTTCTAGTTGGTTGGTTTAAGTTCTACCTTTCCAAGTGTAACTAATCAATCATGAAATATCTGTCTCGTGACCAAAAATCTTCATTTATTATGTTGGGAAAAGAAGACGGGCACTTAGGTATTTTATCTTCAAGAGCCAGGATTTTGTGTAAGGACCGCCTTACAAATAAGCACAGAATAACTCAAAATCTCTAAGGATAGAGATTGGATCGGGGGAGAACAGAAATTTAGAGAGAAAAGATAACTTTACTGATTAATTTTCATAATGAAGTTCTACAAACAGAGAAGGAATTATAAATGATAGGGTTTGGTGTGCACGTGTGCCACTCACACACACACTCTATTAATCCTACTTATCAACAGATATTACCTAATTAATCACGATTAATTAACTTCTAATTACTCTAAACAGGTTATTAGACCCCATAACCCAGGTGGCCCTTAACTGAACTTGGAAGGCCAAGGCAGGGTCCTGAAAAATCACACTCCTTCAAATTATCCTTGTCCTCAAGGATATGAACTGAGCTCGACCCATAGAAAGCACATTCGTTGCCGACTCGCAGCTCTATCCCGAATGTTGTATCAAATATGAACTTCACAACTTCATCACCCAGGTTTATGAAATGTTGGAAACCACTCAACTGAACAAAAGAGGGACCAAGCTTAGTTGTAGTTCCTCTTCAAAGATGATCAAGGCACTTAAGTCTACTTCGTTTAACGCTCCAAGGAAAACAAACTCAGTGGCTTCGTAATTCACGACTTGATAGGCACTCACAAGAGCGCCACTTACAACAGTAATAGTTTTAATAAATGTCTTCTCATAGCCTTGAACAACAACTTCCAAACTAAGCACCCAAATTAATTGCATGAACACCTTTGATCACATGAAATGTCTCTTTCTTACCCAGTAGGGTGAACATTTATCTTTATCTTTACTTCCATGTAATAACCATGCATGTGGAGGAGTTGTTGCAAATATATTCCCACCGTTAAGAGATTAAATACTCCCTTTATTGACAAGTAACTCAAACCTATATTTTTTGAGTTCATTTTTTTGTTATATTATACTTTTAATCGAGATCAAATAAAATAAATAGTTGTTAAGTTGTGTAAAGAAGATGACATAAAAAAATTTCTAGTTTTTCTTGTTATCCGCACACAAAATCCTCTTGCTCACGAAATAATTCTAGTTTTTCTTTATCACCAAAATTGGTGGAACCGTATCGATTGGTATTCGGTAGAAGAAATCCACCGACTGAATGCAGAGGTAATACTAGGAATAGTGGTGGTGCGAATGAGAAAGATGGTTTAGGGGGCGGCGGTGGTGAAGAATAACGCAAACGTCTGCCACCGACTGAAGCCGGCGGTGGTGAAGAAGAACGTAAACGTATGCTACCGATTGAAGCGGGAAAACGTGCAGTTTTCGCACTTTAATATTTAGGTGTTAGGCATCCTGATACATAAATTCAAGCTCTTAATATGAGAATATTAGAAATTGATAAACTGTTATCATTTGGATTACCACTTGACCAGCGTCCCGAAGATGTTCGTTCACACCTGAACCTATTTTTGATAAGACCGGTGTTAGAATTAACGACAGAGAATATTGCACTCGGGAACGATTGATAAAAGAGTAGTCGGAGATTGTCTGTCAGCGGAATAAATAGCCAAAAACTTATCAGTCAAAAGGACTTGTATATACCTACGGCGGAGTATCCAGATACGATTTGACTCGTCTTATAATCGGTCCAAGTGGAGATAAACCGAATCCTTCTAAGCTTCGAGATAAAGTTTATATACCTACACATGAGTATCCATGATACGATTTGATGAGTCTTTTAAATGGTGGAGATGGAAATAAGCGAAGACAATTGGAGATGAGACGGTCTAGGTTAATTTTTTGGAAATCTGGATTTACGGTCAAGGGTTGAGTTTGTATGCTTACACCGCATTTATATTTCTTTTTAAAATCTGAACAATGTATTTTGATCCGTTTATTTTTAAGCAAATTGTCATATCCAACTGTTTGAGGTAGAAATATCAAAATGGAAGTAAACTATCATATTCGGCTATTTGAGATAGAAGTAGAATAAAAGCAACAAGATGCAAAATATTACAAGAAAATTAATTATTGAGGTAATTAACTTGTTTATACAATTTGCTCACGTGTAGTTTTAAAAATCGTCCGAATGGTGGAAAGAGGATTCATTAAAATAGTTCGTTCCTTTTCCTTTTCCTTTCGCCATCGTGTGCTTCAAGAGTTCAATAATGGGCTTAGACTTTAGAGTCCCCTTCGTGAGATGGTGATTAAGAGATTAATAATTCTGATTGTTCTTGGATCGCTATTGGATAAAAGTATCTTTTTAACTTAGTTAAGTTCAAAAGTAAAAAATAATATGGAAAATTTCATAATAACTTTTGAAAGCAAAAGAATTAAGAATATCTCTATGAAGGAAAAAACGTTATATGCTTCTAGCATATAAGAGTAGTGACAATTACCAAGTACTTCTATCTTACCTTAGTTGATATGTAAACAATTTTTATTTTATTTTTCTAATGTAATGGTGCCACATAAACATGCATTTTTAAGATCGTCTAAAGCTTCCAGGAACTATGAGACGCCCTACAGATATGAGCCCTTATGACATGATACAATGAATGTAAAACAATAACATGTCATTCCAAGCAAACTCTGATTACAACCTCCTCTACAACAACTCTACGATTTTGATACATTTTTACAGAAGCACCACCTTCAATCTTTTACAAACCCACCACACCCGGTAGATCATTTTTCCACCCTACGAGAATTACTTATGACTTTCAAAGATTTCCTGATCCACAAAATGCCATAAACAAGGAAGTAGGAAACCACACATTTAAAAATAATTGGTTAGAAGAGCTCTTTCTTATGGCCCTTGGAATGTCAATGATTTTTGTTTCAATATATCCTCCCATATCCTTGTAGATGGGTTGAATCATCATCCATCTTTGAATATGTCCTCTCTAATCGTTGTTGTCGTCCATATCTCCGAGTGCGTGGGGTAGCATAATGAGAAATTCGTTTCATGATGCTTTCTCAAGCAAGAAACATAAACGTCAAGATGCAATATTTTATGTATCACAATTTGACATAATGCATTATGTCATTCAAGGGCGTGTCCTAGAATATGCGTCATACGAAGATTATAAGGTGTTACACCCCCTAGGAAAAAGGGTTTTCCCCTATAATATACACTTTGGGATCCTAAAAAGGGTTTTGAACACTATCGTAAATAGTTTCACAAGAGTCATTGAGTATGAAAAGTGATTGTCGTTGTTTTATTGTACAGACCAATCTCCCATCCCATGGTAGTCAGATACCAACTACTGTCGCGGACGGCTTTTCTGGTATCCACCAATGTAGTGGGAGGCTGACTGACCTGATACCATTATTCTTCCTATATGGGTAAGGGTGATCAGTCTAGTGCCAAGAGCAGTCGTATACCCACCAGCGCTCTTATAAAGGTCTTACGGGTGGCAACTAATGTGGTAGGTCGCCAATTAAGGCTTATCAAACTCACAATGCTCGGTCAAGTTTGTTTACAAAGTAACTAGCATAATAGTTACCATTTCACTTTACACAAGGCAGTTGGCCCAATTGTCTAACTAATTATCCCTTTACTCTACTTGATCATTAATGCAATTCTTTTAGTCGCGCTACAAAATAAACAATGATGATTTCCAAACACTCAGTCTCTAATGATTCTGAACTTTCTTTGATACCATCTATGACGGGCCGAAAGATTTTTTCTCCCAACGCCTAATAGGCAAGCTTCAACTTCGTGATGCGCCAATTGGCAAATTCTGATTTTCCAATGCGCCATCTTCGATAATTTATAAGGTCATTTCCTTTTGCATAATATCTTTCTCTAGCTGGGGCATGTTATATTCCTAAAAATTGGATTACTCGTTAGAAGATGAAATGAATACAACCTCTTGATTTTCACTATTTACAATTGGTAGTTGAATCTACTTGGAAATTTGAACTCTACCAATAGTTGGCAAGATAATACACCTAATTTCTTAAGTCAAGTTTATATTTGGACTATTAATTTTTTATCATGCAGTCAAGCTTATTCAACAAGAGGTTGAATACGTACTACTGAAATTTGAAGTTGTTCAGAATCTATTGGAGGAGGTTATTCCGAAACTAAAATATTAGGGGACACTATCTAAAGCTTAAACCTATGAATGGAAACTACTAATGGTTATCCATATATCATGTATTTACTCCACAAGAATCTTAGTATGTATTATGAATAATCGAAACATTTCAGTAGCTACTAGAGGAAGACCAATTTGGTTAGTTCAAAGGCAAACTATTACATGAACACAATCTAAACCTTAAATCTTTGAATAAAAAACACCATGAGTTAGTTATCTATTATTAACCCAGGATTACTTAACAAGAAGTTCAGTATGTACTAATGAAATTCGAAGCATTTCAGAAGCTATTAGAAGTGTACCAATTTGTATAGTCCAAAGGCATGCTACTAGGTGGACACAATCTAATCCCAAGACCTATGACTATGTTAGTAAATTCGTGAATTATATTCGTACAATTCGCGAATCCTTCCGTAGTATCTTTATGTTTGGAACCCCGACTTAGATTTGCAAATTTCCAACTTAAAACAATTTATATGTGTATTACTAATTATCAACTTGTACAATTTAGATAATACTTTACTAGTCATCACCAAATTACAATTTTCTGTCACATTGTTGACTTAAAAAATCTTACATATGCCAATCTAATCCCTATACCACCAACGTCCATGTTATTTGTTGGTATATTTCATATATAATATGTATAGTTCATGCGATATTTTTACATGTTAATGTGTGCCAAATTTTATGTGCCGAATTCTTGTTTCTAAAACGAATTATTTAGTTCGCAAATCACAAATCGTTGGATGAACAGTGAACTTGATTTACACTCCGCCAAAAAGAATAATACTCGTACGTTTGCCATCCCAAATTGTTCCCATATCCCGAATTGCTAACTAGGTCTTATGACTGATGAACCTTCTTAGAAATAATGGATCCCACACGAAAATGTGTACAACCAATGACCAAATACTACCTATCTTGAATTGAAACACCACCACTTCAGGATATAACTGCCTTACTGACACCTCAGATTGCAACACCACCCACTCTCCCCTCCCATCAACTTTCCCTGGAAACTACCATGTCCGCTAAAAGTTCAAATTTTCTTGTGGAAAGCACTAAACGAGGGGCTACCAACCCTTCAGATATTACATCGCATCCACCTTAGGAACTCAAACTTATGTACCCAATCCAATTTTGGTCCTGATATTGCCGCGCACATCCTTCTACATTGCCCGGTAGCCTCATATTCTTGGAACCTCCTACTTCCGCGTACACCCAATCCCCAAAACACCCATCACGCACTACCGATCTCTTTAAACCCTCAAACAACTATAACCCAGTTTCTTCAAACAAAAAACCCAAGATGAAGTCATTACCGATTTTCTGCTTTCTTCCCTGGTCCCTATGGTTAGCCAGCAACGATGTCATATATAACCCCAAGCAACCAAATCCTACAAGCACAATGAAAATGGCTACCAAATTCCAGCAAGAATATACATGGGCTCAACACAACCTCTAACCGGTCCTATCTAAAATGCAACTGTCTACAAACCCCGCACGCAGGTCCCCTAATTTAACTAAAATCTTAGAAGGATTGACCAAACCCCACTTGGATTGGATAAAATCAACACAAATTGGGCAGCAAGAGGACACCCAGGATTAACAGGAGCAGGAATAATATGCAGGAATGACGAAGCTATCACAATTTTATCGATTTCCCAACCGCTGGGTATAATTACCGTCCTCATAGAAGAGAATTGGGCCATGCTTATTGCCTCAAATACGACGACACAACAAGGATGACCAAAGGTGCAATTTGAAACAGATTCGGAAAATCTTCTGGAATTTCTAACCTCAAACACCGAACCACCTTGGTACTTAATTAATATGATTGCACCATAAATCACGGATACATGGAAGGCAATCAAACAGCAGACGGCTTAGCAAATCGAACAACGAACGACAACTCACGAGGAAATCTATCAACAACAATCTGGGATCACAAAATACCCCTCATGTATTAGCCCTATTGTAATAGGAGACTCGATGGGTACAACATACCCCGTGTAATTCCGTTTTATTCTTAATAAATTTTCATGCTTCAAAAAATAAATAAATAAATAAATAAAAAATACCTAACTTGAATTGGACATCGTTTGGGCTCTAGTTTGGTCTACCATAAGTAGGGGTGAGCGTTTTATTCGTAATCCGCGGATTCAACCGGGACCAACCATATTTTTGCGGATGAATGCCCGTACCGTCCGCTAATGGGTTGGATGCGGATGAGATTTTTGAAATCCAACAGATTACGGATTAGGCCCGGATGCAACCTTGAAAATCCGTTGGACATCCATATCCGTTAGATTAAGTGCATTTATATAGTTTCTAGAAATATATAGATAGTTTTGGAATTTTTACAATGTTTGCTTGAAGTGTTGTCCATGTCACTTCTATATTTATATTGGCTTTATTTTTTCATTATAAATTTTAACCAACACAAATCCATTGGATTATCTGCACCCAATCCGTTCATCCGTGCATCCATTGGATGCAAATCCTGCGGATGCCAAATTTAAAATCCGTAGTGAATTGGATTGGATGCAGATGAGGTAAAATGGGTCAATACTTAGGCCCATGCTCACCCCCGACCATAAGTGTTTGTGATTCTCCAAATGATACCGTTGGGTTCGAATAGGAAGGCCCCTTGAAAACCTGGCTTGATTGGGGTATACCCAGATTAATTGGGGTATACCCAATAAGACAAAATAGGGTCATTTTGAAGTAAAACCAAGCCACCCCTTAACCTTGTATTTTCAAAATGGCAAAATTGCCCTCGTTTAATTAACACTAAAATTTTGATTAGATTAATTAATTAAGTTTAAATTGATTGAATAGATTAAAACTTATGAATTTTAAGTTATGAAATTTTGTTTTTGATTGAACTTTTGTGGGATGATTTTTGATGATTTTTTTTTTTTTTTTTTTTGAGAATATCCCTTGCAACAAAAATGAAGCACACAACCGAAATACTTCTAAAAAGGGGATTGCAAATCTGTTATATGAAATCATACTCAAAATCAAAGAATAAATCAACACTTTCGCCCAAAGTATGAAAAGAAATCGGCAAGGTCGACTAATGAAGATCATCTTAGGCCAAAGGTGGCCGAGGCAATATCTTCATCATCGACCTCGCCAAGAAAAAGTGTCCTAAGAAGGTCTTCATCGTCGACTCTCCCGGCCAAAATTGGCCATGGCATGATCTTCATCGTCGACCTTGCCGAGCTTTTGTTTTTTGACATACGGAGATGACATAAAACATTTATTAGTAAACAAGGTATTCCAAAAAATACCCTTCCGGCTGTATTTGGCCCTAAGCAAGTCTTCAAAAAATACCTGTAATTTGTTGAAATTTTTTCTGATCGCCGCTGCCATGGTCGTTATGAAAAGTCGGCAAGATATGCATGTCACGACTTTGTTAAGTAGAAGACATTCTAAATCATAATTTTCGATTTCCAACCTAACATAACAATCAATCGCACAACACAATGATGGGTTTGAGTTTAAACATCATTTATAGTCTTCTTTTATTTGGTAGAGTCAACAATTTTTTGGAAAATCAAAGTTGAAGATTTTTATATGGCTTTGGTTGATGGAAGATGAAGATGAAGAAGAAGAAGAAGAAGAAGAAGAAGAAGAGAAGAAGATGAAATGAAGAGAATAAAAACTGATTTACGGTAATTAAGATTATTAATGGGTAAGGGTAGTTTTGTAACTTACCCATCAGGACTCCCCTAAAACCCACAAAAAGTGTCCTTTAAAATTGGGTATACCCCAATTAGTTTGAGTATACCCCAATCTCGCCAGGCTTGAAAAGAGTCCAAACTCCCGGCATTTCCCCAACCAGGGACTTCTTTGTTGAAACCCCAATCGGCAACCTCTTTCTTCTTCCTCTTCATCATCAACAATGTTATCAGCTCTTCGCCGTTCAGTATTTCACTTCAATGGAGGTAATAGTAATGCAACAACTCTTTCTCTTATTAGATTAAGGTCTATTTTTATTCACAACATCCATTCTTCATCTTCTTCGTTTGTAGTGAATTACTTAATCAATTCATGTGGATTATCTGAGGTTGAAGCTACAGCTGCTTCTCAAACTGTTAATTTCAAAACTTCAACAAACCCAGATTCAGTTCTAACTCTACTTGAAAACAACGGGTTTACTAAACCTCACATTTCCAGAACAATTTCTAAGTTTCCCTCAATACTTTTATGCAATCCTCAGAAAACCCTTGAACCAAAATTCGATTTTTTCAAATCTAAAGGGTTTTTTTCTGGAATTGAACTTGCCAAGTTCTTCTCCAGTAACCCAACTATCCTTGACAGTAGCTTACAAGACAGAATAGTCCCTTGCTGTGAAACCCTTAAGAACATTCTTGATGATGACAAGAATGTAGTTGACATTATCAAACGCCATTCTTGGCTTCTCACTGGAAATTTTGGTATAAAAGATATCATGGTCAATATTGGGATTTTGAGAGATGAAGGTGTTCCTCAACCCGATGTTATTAAGTTGCTTATCAAACAGCCGAGTGCACTTACAATCGGCACCAGTAAATTTAAGGAGGTTGTACAAGAGATTAAGAGTATGGGTTTTCATCCTTCAAAACCTATGTTTCTTACTTGTCTCGAGGGATTGACATCCATGAGCAGAGCCACCTGGGAAGCAAAAGTGAATGTGTACAAGAAATGGGGTTGGTCGGAAGATGAAATCCAAAGTGCATTTGAGAAGCATCCTCAGTGTATGATCCAATCCGAGAAGAAGACAATGTCCACAATGGATTACCTTGTGAATAAAATGGGTTATGATCAATCAGTTATTGCTAAATGTCCACGAATTCTTACTTATAGCTTGGAGAAGAGGATTATGCCTAGATGTGTTGTTATTCAGCTTCTTGTCTCCCGGGGACAGATTAAGAAACCTGCCTTAAGTGCAATATTAACAATCTGTGAGAATGCTTTCTTGAAGAAGTATGTGAACAAGTATGAGGCAAAAGTTCCAGAACTATCGAAGGTATACCGTACTTCACTAGATAGTACTTCTTAAACATTAAATGAGTTTATTTGAATTCAGAAATTGCAGTTTACATAGTCTTTCCCCTCTTTTGTATTGTTTATGGAGTAGCTGTTGGGATTGTAGGATCTGGTCGCCATTAAGGTAAAGTGGAAAAAGAGTGAATTCATGCCTAGATTATTTGCATATTGAATTTTGTGTCTCTTGCTTTTATCGTACTTCATATGATTGGTAATTCAAATTCTTAGGTTTAACCCATACTTTTTTTCTTTTCATGTGATCACGACTATCCTGATAATTTGATAGCTCTATGGTCACACAGCTTTGTTTAAATACTGTACATGAGGATCATACATGATATATGGTAATAAATTAGACAAGTTCTAGTCTATCAAGAAGAGTGTTTCAAATGCGAACTTATACTTCAGTCCAGTATCAGTTATTAACATGATTTATTCATGGGGAACGTTTTGTTATTTCTTAAAATAAGTTAAGTGCCAACGGCAAATATAGATGGAGCTGTCAATTGTTAGCAACCACATAACCTGACACAAAATAGAAGGGCTTCTTTTGAGATGGATTCTAATCTGGACATTATATGCCAATATAGCATACAAAATTTATAGACACAAGTTGAAAGTTCTAATCAGTAAACAGAGAGACCACAAAGACATGATTAAGAAATTTTTATAAAATAGCGTCATCGTTGAGGATTATGTTTGAAATTTAGACATAGGATCTTTATTCAGTGCACGCCATAGTGTTGTTTCTTCAGTAGGTCCACTGTATCTGGATTTTCTTGTGTTTTTTTGTTCTTTCATTATGGCATTCTCGTGCATAATCTTGAATCTGTTTTGGGGAATGTTTTGAAAGTTATACAACACTGTTAGGTGGTGGTTAATATTTCATAAAGGTACTCTACACCACATAACTTTATCAGCATCTGCCGCAATTATATCGATTCGATATCTATCATCTAACTTTTTGTTTTGTTTCCTCTTCGTACTCTGAAAACTCTGCTGGCTGGTGATGGACTTCCTCATTTACCGGCTTAGCTTCTTCCTTAATCAACCAAAGTGACTTGGATAACTGTGTGACTTTGTGTTCATGAAATTGCGTTTATGTAGTATAGTTATTTTACAAGTGATGTGTTTGGTCTGAAATGCGAATTCAAGTAGGATTTAGGAAAAGTCATCAGTGTATGATAGTTTCTGGAATAAGATAATGGGCACCATGAATATCCTTGTGAATGAAATGGGTATTTTGTCAGTCAAAATCAAATTCTAGTCTTCAAGGGTCTAATAATTTCCTATAAATTCCCTTTCAACAATGAGTGAGAAATTTTTCTTGATGAATTCTGTGATGAAGTATGACAATATAGAGCTATCTGTTGGCACATTTGAAGTTCTGGTAGGAAGCATACATTATTTGAAAGGATATGTTCTACTTTACATTTAGCTCTGTCTTGTTTTGTTCTCTCCGAATTTAAATTTGTAAACCATCATTGTGAACAGCATAATCGAGATTCGAGAGTACTATTCAAAGTAAAGAGAATGATATCCACTAAAAAAATAGAATCTAAGGTCGGATGGTAGCAAGTTAAAGTCGGCAGAAACCAACTGCAGGGCAGGTTAAGAAAGCTATACAGAATGTTCACGATCAAAATGCAATTAAAAAAAAAATTTGTCAAAAAATTCCGTTGCCGGGACTTGAACCCGGGTCTCTCGGGTGAGAGCCGAGTATCCTGACCACCTAGACTACAACGGATTGGTTAGTCCAATTTCTCATCTCAATATCTAATGGTTTTACTGAAATTTTTTAGCAACAAATGGGTCTTCCTAGATACCAATCACATCAGTTTGAAGCTTTGACATGGCTTCAAAGAAGCAGCAATTAGGAAACAGAGTTGGCTAAGTTCTAATCTTGAAAAAAAAAAGCTCAAGTATTAGCAGATCATCACGCGAAAAACTAGCAAATTGCATGGGGGAGGACAAGCGTGGTAATCAAATTGCTTGTTGGCGGAACTTTTGTAAGCCTACTTGCACCACAAGGAGATGATGCACAACCCCATAATTAGTCAAAAGACCATCTAAAGTCTAAATCATCTCCACTAGACTTTCTTATCATTTCAACTTCAGTCTTCTTTGTGATCAAGGCTAAAATTAAACGAACTTGTTTTTTATGGCATGAACAATATCGCTTCAACTGATCTTCAGGAGGGATCATCCATCCAATAATAATTCTTCTCCAACATACTTATAATGTGTTCAAATGAAAAATTATAACAAAAAACGACCGGATTCAGATAAAAAACTCAACACATGGCATCTTTCAATGATAATCTTCCTAACCGAATATTTCTGGGTCGAGTCTAATACATGGGAAATGAGAAACAACAATTCCATGACTATCACTTTTAGACATTATAAGAAAAACAAGAGACAACTGCATAATTAAAACTACAATTAACTAATAATTCCAGAATTAGCGTTTCTTAACTTCAAGGTGAGAGGCTTCCTCGAACTGCTAATGCGTACAACTTCTTTCAAATTCCTCATGGGTCCCAAACTTCCTTAACTTGGTATAGATGTGTATACTCGTTGGCTTTGGACCTCTCCTCCACCATAATTAGACGAGAATGTACCCTGTGTCTCTCATGAACACTTCATCATAAATACTATCAACCACTTCTTCAGGAATTTCATTTGGCTTCAACAATATTGCTTCAACTGATTTTCAGAAGGGATCATCCATCCAATGATGAATCAACAATTCTCTTCAACGTATACTTATAATGTCTTCAGATGAAAAATTATAACAAGAAACGACCAGATTCAATTAAAAAACTCAACACATGGCATCTCTCAATGTAATCTTCCTAAAAGAACACTTCTGAGTTGAGTCTAATACATGGTAAATGAGAAATGACAATTTAATGACTCACTTTTAGACAACCGAAGAAAAACAAGAGGCGACTGCATAATTAACAACTATAATTAACTAGTAATACCAAGGAGAGACGGTCCCCGAATCGCATACGATTTCTTCAAAATTCTTTGGCAAGATACTGTGAGTCCCAAACTTCCTTAACTTACGATAAAGTAATTTTGGATGTGTATATTCATTGACTTTGGACCTCTCCTCCACCATAATCAGACTAGAATGCACCCTATCTCCCGTGAACACTTCATCATAAACAGTATCAACAACTTCTTCAGGAATTTCATTTGGTTTCATCACCATTTCATACAATTCAAATTCATCAACTAGCAAACCAAACCGGTCAATCTTCTTTTCGGTCGTTGAAATACTAAAATATCTTGCCAAATGATCAGATCCAGAACAAGGCCTAACATTAACCGTTTTAAAGTTGTTTACCTTATAAAACAAATCCAGAATATCTGAGATGACCGGAAAGAGTAGATTGAAATCATCCTCCATGACTCTGTGTCCATACAATAGAAGGCCCGCACAAGCTGTGCAAAGCTTATGACCATTCCAGCGACCGACTTCACCCATACATACTGGTGTGCAACATGTAAGCTCAAGACAAAGATTAAGAATATTACGAACAGCAACTGAATTGCAATACAGTTTGATTTCATCCCCAAAACCATGGTCAAAAGCAAGTTGTAAAGCACTTCTAACACCTTGAAACTCATAATAAATAAGTGGAAGCTTGCCTTTTAGAGAAACACCGACAGATGCAACCTTTGGCCTACCAAAATGGTCGAAAAGTACAACTCCATATCCCCCTTTTCCTCCATCCTTTTCAATACAACCAGTAACACTTGCAGTGTAAGACAACTTAGGCCTACCATCAGCTGCAGTGAGAATGGTTCCCAGCCAGTTTGGTTTTCCCTCTTCATGCCAAGAAGCTTTCCACTCCTGCTTATCTGGTATAGGTATTACATTGAAACCGACACCAAGCTCCCTCAGCCTAGCAGATGCCAATAGCTTGCTCAAAAGATTAGGGTAATGTGGTGAGCCCCTATTTTTCTCAACGAAATCACTGCCAAGAAGATGCAGATAGTGATAAGTGAAGACAATTACAACCATTATATCAAACCAATTACTACCATATTAGTTCAATTGGTTATACCAGCTAAATATAAGTTACATAACATAGCACTATCATACAGACTCCGTATTCCTCGGGTTGTGGAAGTTACAATTGAGACTGAACATGCAGAATGTTCTAAACAAACTACTAGCTAGAAAAAGATACCAAGACATATCAAACACTCTCGAATCATTCTTGATGCAACTTGAACTTATAATTACCATGATATTTGAAGCTTTCCAGGATTACATCACATTAATTAGAAACAAGAGATGCAAAACAGTTGACTATTTATTATTATGAAAGGAGCTGCTGGTAACTTTCTGATTGATTAGTTAGAAATGATTATGAGAGGGCAGGGGCAAGAGTAATCTAACGGCAAAGCATATCAGAAATACAGAAGACAGTCGTCATGAATATGGTTCGTTCAAATATAACTTTGATGGTAGCGTCATGAATATGGTTCGTTCAAATATAACTTTGATGGTAGCACTATATGACACAAGATGGCACCTAATCACTTCGTCTTCTTGTACCATTGCACTTTCCGTTAAACCATACAGCTTTTAAAAGTTAATAGCCTAAAACAGATCATGCCTTTTATTTCAGAATGAACCATAAATGTCCTGAAATCTGTTGGAAAGCTAAGCTTACTAACGAACTCTAAGGCAGGAATGAACACTTCTTCCAAGAATGTTTCCCCTAAGGTGTAGGTGAAATTTTTCTCTCCTAAGAAGTTGTGATTGGTTGTACAAGGCAGAAGAACGCTATGTAAATCTGATGATGCTTTCCATTATAAAAGAAAAATTCTGAAAAAAGACTTCTTCATTACTTCATTTGGACAAGAATGCGTTAGGGAGAATACGTATAGACTTAAAATGCCCATTTACGGGTGAGCTAGCTTTAAGATTTGAAAAAACTCAAAATCTTCCCACCAACATGCAACTCTTTGTTTATACAACCTTTTTTACGAGAATTACACATTCAAAAAAGAAAAAGAAAAAAAAGAAGAAGAAAAGGTACCTCAATACATCCATGATCGCCTTGTCTGGATGAGTAAACTCAGCACTCAAGTCAAAGGCTGGAGGAGTAGGTGGCTTGGCACTTAACTCAAAGGATTCCGGCTTGGCATTTAACTCAAAGAATTCCAGCAAAATTGACGCAGCGTTTACCAAAAAACAAAGTGTTAGATATTTAAGGCCATCTGCTTCCAAATTTAAGTAAATTCATTAAGAAAACAAAAGTAAGCTGCTTCCAAGAACAACAATTCATGTAGCATGGTTTATTCAAGTAATTGAATCTCAATTACTAAGTACACCATCTAATTATTGTAATCCAATTACTGAAATCAAACCATACTACATTAATAACAACTAGGAGAAGGTCCAAAACATATCAATGAACAAGCAAGAGTCAAAAATTGTGATTTAGGGTTTTATTTGGTTTTCAATTTCACTTTGCTTCAATTAACAATTCACAAAACTAATATAACAAAAGTACTCACACGTTGTCGCCTTTGATCTTCCGTCTCAGGAAATGGTGGTAAAACGTCGGGGCGGAGGATTTTTTGCTTCTCCGTCGCATCGGATAGCTGAGAAGATACGAGATATGAGATACGAGAAGGTAGATTCTTCTCAAAAGAAGAGAGATAAGCGTCTGTAACCCGAGGTAATGAAATTGCCGATGGTAATCTGGAGCAGCTTCTTAATCCAATCAAAGTGAAAATACGATTCCTTTTTAAACCCAAAACAAAAACATAGAAGTTTGTTAATATTTAATTCAAATAATGGAAGAAGAAGAAGAGAACCTACCTCATGGCCACTACTAAACTGATCTGCAAAACTTCTTACAAATTGAGGCTTCTTTTTTTTTTAATATGATTTTGTGCTCAGCTCACTCTCTCCCCAGACAAAAAGCCCTCATTTTTCAGGGCTTCTTCTTTTCTTTTTGTCTTTTTTTATTCGTAAAAAACAGTATTTATTACTCCCTTCGTCCCACATATATAGGCGGAGTGACAATTCTCTTAGATTAAGAAAATTGCATGGGATTCATTTTACCCTTCGTCTTATCTCCAACACAATTACCTATGTACAATAAATATGGGTATATATGGAAAAATTCATCTTGGAAAGCAAAGTCCGCCTATTTAGTGGGACAAACAAAAACCAAAATTCCGCCTATATATGTGGGACGGAGGGAGTAAAAATAGTTTCTGGCCTCCACGTGTCCCTTACGTGCCAGTAAAAAAAAAAGACCGTAAATGCTAGATGCCCCGAGCATAAAAAGGTATCAATAAAACGGTAGTGCAGCACACCGAATTTTCTCATGTGATTTCCCCTCGGGAGCAACACAATCTAATTGCTTAATTTGGCCGAGTAAAGGGAAGCGAGAGAGCACTCTATATAAATGGTGACTTTATGTGATTGTGGGATATGATATTTTTTTCCAACTTGATAAAAAAAAATTGGATTTGACGTCTGTCTATTAATGAAAATCCAAAAACGCCCCTCAAAAAGAACGCAGGCGTAATTTATTTTTATTTTTTTAGACAGTTTCATAGCCGAAAAATGAAGGGTAATCTTGGAGGTATACCATCTCCTTGCATCAATTTCGATTTTGATATTTCTAGTATCATATTTCCTTGCATCACTTCGAAAAAAATATTTCCTTGCTCTTATACCATTCAAAGAAGAAATTTGGCATACAATCTCTAATATGAACGGTGGGGAGCCCAGGGCGGATGGCTTTCGGCCGGGTTTCTTTAAAGCCAATTTGGGACATTTGGGAAAAGATATCATTGGTTGATTGAAGCATTCTTTCGATCGGGCATTCTCGACAAAGATTTTAATCATTCATTCGTTACCCTTATCCCAAAAATCTCATCCCCCAAACGCCGGGAGATTTCAGGCCTATTAGTCTAAGTACTACGATTTATAAAATTATATCAAAAATTCTAGCTAATAGACTAAAGCCTATTTTCGGCAAAATAATCTCCCCAAATCAATTGGCTTTTCTTCCTGGCCGACAAATCACGGATAACATCATAATTGCTCATGAACTTATACAATCGATGGAAACCACAAAGAAAAAAAAGGGGTTCCTTGCTTTAAAACTCGACCTATCAAAAGCTTTCGATAGGGTGGAATGGACTTTTATTCAGAAATTCCTACTAGCTTTCGGATTATCGGAAAATTGGACTAACCTCATTCAACATGTATTTCAACAACCTCTTTTTCGATCCTGCTAAACGGTTCTTCGGGACCCGTTTTCAACACCTCGAGAGGATTAAGACTAGGATATCCATTGTCTCCATACCTTTTCCTAATTTGCATGGAAATACTGTCTAGGCTCCTCAAAAAAGCTATGGAAGACAAGAAAATCTCCGGATTTCAAATCAACAATAAAGCTCCCAATATATCTCATCTTTTTTTCGAGGACAACTGTTTCTTATTCACAAGGGAAGATCTAGGGGAAGCGAAAATCCTTTTGGAAATATTACAACTCTTCGGGAACATCACGGGTCGGATGGTTAACCTGCAAAAATCCAGTGTTTACTTCAGCCCAAGAATACATCCTAAACATGGGAAGACTTTAGCAAAAATCTTAAAGGTTCCAATGATGACCAAAAATGATAAATACCTTGGTACCCCGCTTTTCTTTGATAAAAATCGTAATTCCAATTTTGAGCCTCTACTTCAGAGATATTATTTTACTCTACAAGACTGGAAATATAAACTATTATCTCAAGCGGGTAGAACAGTTTTGATTAAGTCTATCCTTCAATCGTATCCAACATATCAAATGAAAGTGATGGCTCTACCAAAAGAAACTCTAGATCAGCTTGACAGGATTAGAGAAATTTTTGATGGAAAAAAGATGGACAAAAATGACAAGGAGGTTTTATTAAAGCCTGGAAAGGTATTTGCGAGCCCATCTCACAAGGTGGTTAGGAATTAAAAATCCTCATCAATTCAATTTAGCTCTTCTCACCAAACTCGCAAGTAGACTGGTTACAGAACAAGAACAATTATGGGTTAAACTCCTAAAAAAAAATATTTCCCAAACTCACACCCACTGGAAAAGTTCAAAACCTCGAATCATCAGGATCCGAACCAGCATACAAAAAGGGCTAGAGATAATAAAAGGTAATTTGTTTAGCAAGTCAAAAATGGGGCTTCAGTGAAAATTTTGGAAGACAAATGGGTTCCCAATGCAGATTTACTCCAAAAAATACCAACTCGCAAGATCAGGAGCCAAAAAGAGTCCAAGAACTAATAACGGATCAGAATAAATGGGACCAGGATAAGCTAAACCAGTTTTTTTATCCAGAGGATAGGGAAAAAATTCAAGCGTTAAATCCAAGGAATCAAGAGCAAGATATCATTAGATGGAGACACCATCATTCAGGAAAATTCTCGGCCAAAAATGTTTATAATTTTCTAGCAAATCAGGATCAAGACGTTCAAAATAGTCTAGATTTCCCATGGAATAAGATTTGGATAATTCAAGTAATTCCAAGAATAAGACTCTTCATCCGGAAATTAAATCAAAAAGTCATCCCCACTTCTGCAAGATTAGGCGCTCATAACAAGGACATCGGCCCGATTTTCCAGCTATGCAATCATCAAGTGCAAGAAACGGAATATCATCTCTTCTGTGAGTGCGCATTTGCTAGAGCTGTTTGGTTTGGTCTATCACTAAATAATATAATCTCCAGCTACATACTACCCAATTACATTTACTACATGGGTTAAATGGTGGATTACGGGGAACTTGCTTGAACCATATGCGGGAAAAAGTTTCTACCATACTCTGGTTCATATGGAAATACAGATGCTCGGTGGTTTTTGAGAAAATAATCCCAGACCCAATCCACTTAATAGGGAAAATAAACAATTTCCTACATTCATCTCAGTCAATTACTTCAAAAAATAATAGGAATGAGACAGAATACATCTTACAATTACTCCTGGTCCAATGTACACTCGGACTAGATAATCTTCGTTGACGCTTCTTTTAAGAAGGAGGATCATTCGATGGGCTATGCTTTCATTATATACTCAGCCGATGAAGAATCATTCATGCATCTATCTGCGGGTTCGGAGTGGGCAACATCGTCCTTTCATGCTGAAGCAAAAGCCTTATGGAGGGCTATAACGTGGCTAAAAGAATTTTTTTTATCAAGTGTGTGTATAATAACTGATTGCAAGGCTTTGGCGGACAATATAAATAAGATAAGCACAGATTATTCGTGGTCAGCTGAAAATACTTTGAATGAAATTAGGGCAATTCTGGGCGATCTTCCCCACGCTCAATTGAAATATATCAGGAGGAATAGCAACTCAACAGCCGACTTCACTACTAAGGAGGAAAGGATTAAAAAGCTACAACACATGTCCGATAGCTTACGTGAAAAAGTGCATAAAACTAACATAGATTCTAATGTTTTTGATGAAAATGACTTTGTAAATCTCTTGTTTTATGTTTGCTAGTTAATATATAATCTTTTCCATCAAAAAAAAATCTTGGAGGTTGGAAACCTTTTAATTGTTGAGGGAAGTTTAGTAAAAACTCGGGGTACGGTTAAAAAATTTTAGTTTTTTTTTTTTTCCTTCTTCTTCTGAAACAGAGAGATAGAAGGAGGCGCAGCCATGAAATTCCAATCGAGATGAAGAAAAAAATTGAGCAGAGAAGTTAGGGTTTGTGTCAAAATTAAAGAATCATAGTATGGGTTTCTAAGTGATGGGACTTTGATGGAGTTGTAGAAAGGGTATCTGAGTTGTCATTGTTGATGAATTTGAATCTGAGATAGGAGATAAAGCTGCTATGAAGAACATAAACCGAGATGCAGAAACTACGGATGTGTTTATGGGAATTTGAGTTGTATTTGGAGATCGACATGGTTGATTGGACAGAGATTTCAAACAAAAAAGACTGGAAGAGGATATGTAATTTTGTGAACAATTGAGATGAACAATAATTGAATCTGGGAAGCGGAAATTGATGATAAAATTGATACAGATTTGATGGAAATAGCCAGAATACAGTGTGTTAAGGGCTTGAGGAGAAGAACAATGGTTGTTGTCAGTTAGAAATGGGTTTGGGGTGGTTTGTTGATGTTTGTGCTGCACTTGAAGATTGTAGTTGCAGTAGAATGTTGAGCTGAAAAACTTGTGGTCTGCAGTGGGAGTTGTGGTGATGTGGTGATGGACAGGGAGAAAAGGAAATCACAACTGATCGAGTTGTGTTGATACTGCAGTTGAGAAACAAGATTTTGAAGCATAGCAGATGTGGAAGAAATGGTGGTCACTGTTGTATTACCATGAATGAATGAAACAATAGATGAATGTGAAGGAATTTTACAGGGAAGAGCTGTAAGAAAAAGGCGGAAATTGCCTAGAAAACAGCCGAGACTCGGTCGGATTTTCATGCCGACAAGTTAACTCAGTACCGGCGACCTTTCCAACTTGTGAGTAAGACCGAGTCAGAAAGCTGACTTGGCTGACTTTCTTCACCATTGACTATTCTGGTTGTTAGTCTACCGTTAAACTGACTGTCATCTTTCAACGGTGACGTTTCTGGCCGGATTCCAGGCATTGTGACGCCAAAATTGTCATGATGGATCGCCAGAACCCTATTCTACATCTCTGAACATTTTTCAACTAAATTCAATTTAACTTTTCAACTGTATACAATTTTAGAAATTGCTTTACATCTCTTTACAAAGAAATATGATATCTTTGTTTAAACATTTCTTTGCTTTACAATTTCGCTTTTCAAATTTATAAGTCCGACTCCGTGCCATCATGGCGGAACTAACTGTGAGTACAAAATTTAGTTTTGCGTCAATTTTTTCGGTCAGACGTCCCACCGTGGTAGAGGTCATCTAGATACTTTAGCTTCAAATATTAAAATTGAATTTGAATTTGGACGAACGCACTTTTATTTTTATTTTTGATCGGAAAATTAAATGATTATATGAGTTAAAATATCCAAACAAACAACTATGATCCATAGGATTTTATCTTTCAGGATCCAATCAGCTGATTGTTCTTATTCAACTTAAAAGGGTTTGATTAACTCGCTGGTCCAGTTTTCTTTTTTCCTTCCTATAGTTGTTTCTTTCTTCTAAATTTTTCTTTTGTAAACTTTTTCAATAATTTTTAATCGTTGTTTGCTTTTTATGAATAACTAATTCTTTAATGCAGCAACCATGTATATTAATCAGTTGCAAATTTAAACAGTCGTGTTTGTTCCAATGGTGGTTTCCTCTTCAACTTAATTTACTTCCCGTTTCAATGCTAGCAGTGGTGCGTCCTCAGGCAGTTGTGCATATTTCGGCAGTGGTGTCCTCCATCACCTTCACGATGGTTCCAACCAGATTGCTTAGAGTTGTCTCTCATCAAATTAGTTGTAATCTTGAAGAAGCTTTTCATTATCTTTAAAGTTATTCAACATGCATCAAGATCCATTTTCGGAAATTCAAAATTTAAAAATTTCACCCTCTCCATAGCGATCAAACAGTTACAGATGTTTCAGAAATTCTTGGTGTAATTTTAGTTGTAAAAGATTACCATTCAAGTCATTAGTTATCAAGCAACAAAATTATCCTACAAATCTGCAATATTTTATATCCCTTAATTATTTATAGGAAGAAAATATCTATGTGAATGTTAAGTTAGGTTTATATGATAAGGTTAATCCTATTATAAATAACCTCTTCATATCATCACAAAAAACTTAAATCTGTAGATTTACTCATCACCACTCCAATTACCATGTGTAATTTTCAGTCTGCTGATATGACGACTAACTCTCAACTCCATGTCTCCAGTATCACCTCTCAAATGCAACATACCAATATTGGGGTTGTTAAACTTCAAAGAAGAACCCTTGGATCTGCTCAAGTGGTTAACAACACTGATGATGATTGGACTAACAGTGTTCTCGGTAAAATCTATTGCCCATAACTTTTGCAAGTCAGAGAAGTATTAGAAGAGATCAATGCGATTTGGAAGAAATATAGAAATAAGGAAACTAAAGTTATGGGTCCTAATATCTTTAATTTCAAGTTTAGTTAGGCCAAAGAACAAGATGATATCATTAAGAAAATTTCATGGACAGTCAAAGATTACTACTAGTTGTGGATATTTACAACCCCCGAGTTCCTTAATCAAGTCTGGACTGTCAAGTTAAGAAATCCTAAGTTAGAACATCTAAATATGTCTCTGGTGGGTGAGATTATTCAAGACTTAGGAGAAATTTTGAAATAGATCCTAATGCGCATCCAAGGATTGGTAGATTGGTAAAGACCAGAATCAGAATGAATTTAACATCCCCTCTTAAGAGGGGTGAACGAAGATGTCACCAAAAGTATAGCATCGAGGAAAAATAGCAAGAATGCCCCATATTAGGTGCCATGGTTGCCAAAATACCCCGACATTTGGAAAAAAAATGGAAATGCCCCATTCTGTCTATTATATATATAATGAGGTAAGAGGTCAACGAATGGGATTTTGACTAGTCAATGGATATATGAAATGTCAACCATGCCCCTTTCAAAAGCATTACAAAACTCGACACGTGTTATAATCTTAGACCACTTATAGGATGTGCGATCAAACGGCTAAAAATGGGAGATACATGTGGCACTTTGACTGAATGACATGTGTCACCTGAAATACCATTTGACCTTTGTTTTGAAGTTACATCGGTAAACACGTGGCCGAATAAAAAACTGCCACGTCGTTTTTTGTTACACGTGGCTGACTCCTCACTTATGACGCATGTGCAGGCAACATGTGTGACAGAATAAAAGAATATTCTTCTTGTGCGGTCCAAGATGACCACGTGTCACAATACTGATGACTTCTGTCATGTGATGCCATTCGCACGGGCATATCACCTTATCTCTTCGTGAATAACCCTGCAACCACAAAAAAAAAAAAAAAAAAAAAAAAATAATACGAGAGTGAGCGGGAGAAGAGAAGAGAAGAGAAGAGAAGAGGGGAAGATGAGATACGAAACAGATCCATAAAGACAGAGAGGAAGAGTTAGATCGAGAACGTTGATTCACTACACCATTTTTAGGAATTAGCAACGGACCTCGGACGTTGCTGATCTGTCCGCAACGGCAGGTTAGCGTTTCAAAAACACGGTGTTGCGAGTTTTTCGCAAGCGGCATAATCTCCGTTGCGATTCTTGGTCGACAACGGATATTACGCAACATCTTGTCGTTGCGGCGTGGTTTATTCGCAACCAAGGTACATCGTTGCTAAGTCATTTCTAATTACTGTGGAATACCCCTACCCGGAACTATGGTTAGTTACAATTTATTAGTTACAGTTACAATTTAGCAGCAGAACATCGACGTTGCTAAGCTTTTGCAACGAGAAAAAAAAAAGGTCGTCTTCATTGACTGGTCAAAATCCATTCCCCCATATTTACCCCATCGCAGTTACCCGGTTCCCCATATTCACCATTCCTGAGATATACAAACTTCTACACTTTCAATTCCACATTTACCATTATGAAAAAAGAATTCTTCAATTGAAGTGTAGAAGTTTGAGTATTTGATACAAACTATGTCATTCATTTAGTGGACATACACATAAACATACTTAGTTCCTAAGTTCAGTTTGTATAAAGTTACAAATTCCTAAGTTCTTCTAACTTAAATCTCTATAAGGAGATACTACATTATAACTTACAAATCTTACGGTATTGCTAAGGGACCTAATGGCTGCCCGCTTGTCGCTTTGTTCTTCAACCTTTCGATCTCACAACAGAGCATCATTCAATTAACACCGCGAACAAAGCATCACAAATTCTTCTAATCGGATATCCGTATGCTTATAAAGATTGAGTCGAAGAGTACTAATAGGCTACAAATGAAGAAGATTCAACCATTATTTACTAATCTAAAACAACACTAGTCTCGATACCACAATTTATCTAATTATCAAGTTCAAAATACTAATTTAAAAGTGGCTCTTATGACCTTACATTTCTCCTCTTATCCTAATGCTAAACCGCGTATTTGAGTTCTATGTAAAATGACTAGTCCAACTCGTAAACCGAGATCATCATCGAAACATTGTCTTCAAATTTACACAACTCTGGATGGATCATGTCCATCATTTGACACGACCAAGCACTTGAAAATCTAAATCCAAGTCTTGGCCACACATTTTATATTCATTCATTCATTACTCATGATACCCCAGTGTCGATCATTGTACATATATCTTCGGTCATTCAAACATGATTAAAAGATGCAGTCATTTACTACACTACTTATCATGCCACAACAATTATACTTATCATGCCGGTAAAACAAAACAAATAATTGCTTTTTGTATGAATCCACTTTGAAAAAAGCCAAGTAATTTGCTATCAAATTAATTCACACATTCATAATATTGGGCAAAAGTTAGAATGTAACACGATCAATTCCCGAACTATCTTTACCAATTAACAATCAATGCGTGCTCATTACAAAGTCAATGCACATTATTAGAAAAGACATAACAAGTTAGCAGAAGAGAACATGGTACTTTGAATGCGAGCTTTAAAATCTTACCGTGGCTTTCTTATTTGAAGTGTTTGAATCAAAACAAGATAATAAACATGAGAAGTGTAAGCTACCTGTGTAATCCCAGCCGACATAATCCGGAAGTTCTTTAGCATTCCATTTCTTCCACTTCAATTCCAAAACACCAAGCATTATCCATTCCTATACAAAAACATTCAAATGCATATCAATTTTTTTAAAGAAGCCTCAAAAAACCAATACTCCAACCCTTTGCGTAACTCGTAAAAATCAGCAAGGTGTTCATCATGTACAAACAACAAGAAAATTTGGATCATCAATAATTTTCAGGACCTAATTATGCAACATTCGAAAAAAGTATAGTTATTCTTGCCTTGCAAATTTTGCCATAGCCAATGTATAGCTTTGATCGCACCATACCAAACACGATCTTTTTTGGTTTATTTATACCACTTTTGACTAAACAAATCTGCAAAAGAAATATAAAAAAAAAATCAAACTTGACGATTCAATGAATGGTGAGGGAATAGATTAGGTGATTCATTAAGCCATAAATGATGTACAATGGCAAAAAAAATCAGACTTGATTCATAAACCAAGTCCTCCACCAGCACCACCAAAACGTAACAATAAACCAGGTATGAAGAGTAGATTTGGTAACTTACTACAAGAGATGAATTGCATGAACCTTGCCTTGGAGATTTGATAAGTGTGAAAGTAGCATGCAATATACCTTCCCATTAAGGTCACCAACAAAGATAGTCCGTAGCAACATAATGAACATCATAGTACCTCAAAAGTGATTTATAAAAAAATTAATATCCATAAGTTTGTACTCAATATATAAGCATAAGCACATGAAGTATACTTACCGTGGTTTGATATTCCCAGGGTGGCTACTACCGCTTCAATTTGACCAACACTACAATCCCCGAACAAAAATACAATGAACCCAAACCACAAACATCCATAAATAAAAACTGATTATATATATATTAATACTGCCGGTTCACATGGATACATTATGATTCAAATTTTTTAAGCACAATTGCCGAGAGTCTTACTTATGCATAACCGCATAAGAATCTCGCCCGAGATTCTTCCTTATGCATAACCGCATAAGAATCTACATGCTAGCATGCTAAGCACATGTACAAAAGTGTTCCAAAAAAGCAAAAAAAGTAGCACAATTGCTCGAGAGTTTTCATTATGCACAAACCGCATATGAATCTACATGTTAGCATGCACATCTACAAAAGTGTGAACATATATAAAAAAAAAAAAGATAAAGCCATATATGTTTGTTAATAAAGTGATTATCGAACATTATATACGATGGTCGAGATATATCCAAAAAAGTAAGTCGACCATGAAGCCGGACTAGTCATTTCTTGATGCACTTCTTTGGATGAAGCACGTACCCTCCAATTCCAACATCTTGAAAGGTTGAAACAAACGTGTTAGCTTTCGTGGACTGGTTCATTTGGGAGGAAAATTTTGTCCACCATCACCTTTCAAGATTAGATGGTACAATACAGCCGTGACACATACGTCCCATGGCACCAGTGCACAGCCTACCAACAACAATAACTTCATCATCAAGGTTCAACAATGAACATGGAGGCATTTCATTACTGCCATGCGATGATTGACACGGTGAAGGTGTTTGAGCAGGTGGGGGTGTTTGAGCAGGTGTAGGTGTTTGAGCAAGTGAATCATTACGAATAGGGAGAAGCTGAGTGACGTTGTGAACAAATCGCCGTTGTTTGATGCAACAATCGACCCTCGCATAGTGAGTTTGAATTTCCTTCACAATGTTACATACTGATCCTAAACTTGTGATCAGAACCTCCACCTTGGTACTTAGCTCCTCCAACTGATGCTTGACAGCTCCATCCTTGGATTTCAATTCTTGTACTTTGGCACCGTAGAGCAGAACAATCATATTGTGTACGAGTAATGGACCAACAGCCACGAACCCGCGTCCTCTACATTCCTTCCCAAAAGCTTTAGTCACTACATCTATGTCTGGTATAGAATACTGCAGACTTTTTCTGGTTGATATCTTCTTGCACCTTCTTAAGCTCATCCCGCCATATTGAGCATAAGGTGCATGTGTCGGATATAAAATATATAAATGACTAGTAGATAGTATACATATGAGTACTAAAATTCGGATAAAAACAAGCTGACTCACAAAGTATTTTTGCGCACTAGGTAGAATTGCCCCTCCCTCTTGAGTATGAGCTTTAATCCACACATCAGAGGTGGTGATTTCCACATTAGGATTCTCGCGCTCCTACCAATATAATGAGTCGATTTGTATGAATCGATCTAAAAAAGGATAAGACTAATCATAATGGACATATTTTGAGATTCATAATACTGAAATCAATATACATACCAGTTCGGCTTTGACCAAAGAATGAGGTTTACGATAGGAGGTGTGAGAGTGGTCATATAGCTGTCGCTTCCTCTTGTGCTCATTTCTCACTTTCCATTGTTTAAGAGTGTTTTCATTCAAACAATTCTATCCACTCCTCTTCGGGTACACCATGAGGAATATGTGCAATCCTTTCCTCATGAGTTGAAAGGATCATAATAAGCATATCGTAACTCATGCTTGCGTCTCCTCCATATAGGAGCCATCGACTTAACCACGTTAATCTTACAAGGCTTCGGGTAAAGGATATACTTACTGAGAAAAAAGAGTTATTTAGAATGTATGTAGAGCTAGTTAATACATAATACATTTATGTCATCATTTTAGTGATCAAACTAAGAAAGGAAAGAATCAAATCATCACCAAAAACAAAATATCTTAATAAAAGCGTGAACAAAAATATGAACTGCAGTTCCTTCCAAATATCATCTTTGTAAGAATGGTGCACATGCTTCCATGTTTTGAATGAGATGGGGACATGAGTACGAGTCAAGGCGCCTTTCGGGCTTCCGTATTGTGTTGCATTTGGAAATGGGAAGACCATTCTCATCTACTTCCACCGCCGCCATAAAAACCCGCAAAATAACAACCAAGTTCTATGTGAGAAAGAAGTTAAACCTATAAGGGATAGCATTTGTCACTATCCACATAAACATATCAAACGAAGCTATAAAGAATGCGCAAGTGATAACACGAGAAATCGGGAGAAAAGAGAACAAATAGAACCTATAAGATAATCCGAGAAAAATATCCCTAATCACACAGACTTTAAACCACATAATCAACACATATAAGCTTCTAAACTCTCATTGTCGGTAAGAGTTGGTGATAAATGCTAGGAATTTCAATACTATCTATGAGGAAGTCAATCCTTGAGATGAATGCAACACCAAAGACCACCCTTTTCAGACACATCCTTTGAGTAGAAAACTTGCGTCGCTTGATGCAAGAATAAATGGCTCATCCATAATTCCATTAATGCTTTTCATCTTGGACAAGTTAACCTTTATCAATTTTGTAATTGCATCAACCTTGCACCCATTAGTCTTGTCTTCAACCTTCACCCAATCACAATAAAATACGGTTTCTTCAAATTCCATAAAATTCAAATTTTGATAATCTTCCTAATGACTCCATAATAGGTCATTTCATTTCCCTTGTAACTTGTGTCCGTTGACTTCGCTCTATAACTTGTAATAGCTTTCATCGACACACCACTGCTTTTGTGACACAACCAACCCCTCGTAATCTTGACAAAAAGTAAATCCATTCACTTGGTATCTCTTATACGATTGCGCCTTGAAGAGAGGTCCATGCACTAGTCGCCAAAGTGTTGAGTTTGCTTCATTAGCTTCTAACAACTGCAAGAGAACATGTGAAATCAAGCTAATTAGTAAAATATGAATTGTAATTACATAGATTACGAGAAAGAGAGTCAAGGTACATAATATAGGCTAATATGTTACCTCTTCACGTAACCACAAAAGAAAACTCTTTGAGGGACCGTTTCTCCGACCATTAACATAGGATTCATACTTCCTACAATTAAAAGATAATTCAAAACAATTATATCGATAGACATATAACAGACTCAAAGGTGTAAAATTAAAACTCATTGCAACCATCGTACTTAAAACACTTAAAGGTGTAAAATTAAAATTTTTACCTTTGCCAATCATCTAATCCATCATACTTAGAGAGAAGCCATTTGCGAGCTTGTTCAAACTGCACCCGAGTTAGAATAATATCCTTCGCTTTACTTAAAGGCATCTCATCAAGAAACTCATCGTCATCATCAAAAAATGCCCGGCGAGTATGCTTATGAGTACCATCACCATCCCTTGACAGACCCTCCATGCCATACAAGCTTGCTTCGCAGCGTATACCCTCTTGCGATGCACCCATCAATATACCTTTTATTGCGCACCAACCCTTTGAAACCCTTCATTAACCTAAAAAGTAGCAATTAAACAACAAAGTCTGTTATGGACATGACACCACTCAAGCTATATACATTAAACAACATTATCAATTACTCAAGTTCTAGACATTACTCAGGTTATATACATTAATTAAACAACAAAGTCAGTTGTGAAATTTTACCTCTCAAAGGGATACATCCACCTGAATCTCACCGGGACAGGAGATTAAAGCTTCATCTGCTAGATGAATCATCGAGGTGAATACGATAACAAAGAACGACGGAGGAAAATGTTTCTCCGTAACACATATTGCTTCTACAAGGCTGGCTTTTGCTTTTAGCGAGATATTCTCGGTTTACAACCTTCGCGTACAGAATATTGAAAAAGATGCCGATCAGGAGAAGAGAAACTCGGAGCTCTTTAGGTAAGCGATGTTGTAGTATGAACAGAGCGGAAGCAAATGCCGCATTACTACATGGTAATCATGAGATTTAAAATTCCTTAGCTCAGGAGGATTAACACTGACGTGATTCTTGAAGATTTGAAGAGAAACCGGAAGGTACCCTTAGATTCTTCAAAACTGTACAAAAGTCAATTTTATCCTTCTTCGTCATCTCAAATGATCCTTTTCCATTGTTGTTCTGGTCTAGCATCCTCTTTCAACCACAACTTCTTTCTTATCCCCATATCTTCCATATCTTGACGTGCAGCAGGACTATCTTTTGACTTGTTGTTTCCCATCATAGTATTCAGAAGATGCTCCATTATATTCTTCTCTGTGTGCATGACATCTATAATATGGCGAATCGCATTTGAACCCCAATTGGGCAAATCAAAAAGAATATATCTTAGGGTGAACATAGAATGGTCATTAACCTCATCTTGACATTGGCGTCATCTTCAAGTTCCGAAAATAGATAACATAAGAACAAGGGTCAAGTTACTTGAATTTCAAACGATTCAATATTGCACAAAAAAATTCACTATAGGTTCAAATATCTTAACATGCTCATCACTTTGTAATAGAAAAACTCGGTACCTATATAGCATCCCTCTAGAATCAATCCATTTAAACAAAGTTTAAGGTAAGCAAACAACATAGCTCAATCTAATTAATCAAATGAAGACAGGATAGAGGACTAACCTTGATGGTATCAGCTTTCCTTTTACGTTTGAGACTTGCTTGTGATGGTTTCTTTCTCTTGCCCTTCTTGGAACTGAGATCACCTACAATCTCTTGTATCCGCAGCCCTATTAGTGGCCATGTAGATGTACCATGCTCCACACGTCCATCGAAATTTGTCATATCATCGCGATACTTATGCTTCGATGGTAGCCATCTTCGGTGTCCCTAGTAGCAAATTTTCTTAGTAAATGTCAGATAATCCGCAACAAAGGCCTTCTCCACAAGTAGGACAAGCACAATATCCATGAGTTACACATCCCGCTAAAGTCCCTAATTTGGAAAATCGTGAATAGCCCACAACAAGTGCTCTCATCAAAAATTCAGTTTTTTGAAAGCGTCAAATGCTAGTACACCATCCCATAACTTCTTCAACTCATCTACCGGTATTTCTAAATAAACATCAAAGTTTTTACCGGGTGCTTTTGGGCCTGATATCAAAGAACTGACAACAAAGTGAATTCGCTTCATACACAACGAAGGAGGCAAATTATAAATACAAATAATCACCGGCCAACAAGCGTGTGCAAGACCGAAACACCCATTCGGATTGAAACCGTGAGTTGATATCCCAAGTGTAACATTCCTTGGTTCCTTGGCAAACTACGCGAAAAACTATCTCGCACATCGCCAAGATGAAGAATCGACGGGATGACGCATCCAGCGTTTATATCCGATTTTGCTCTAGAATGCCAAGTCATTGCCTCCGCGATCCATGGTTCGTTGTAAAACCTTTTTCAGCCTTTGTAATCAACGAAAAATGTCTAACCGTCTTCGAGCAATAGTAGTAAGCTTCCTCTCATCATTAAAAACCTTCTTATACCTAGATTCTTGACAAATGGGACACTTCACCCGATGCATGATCCTTCCAATACAAAACACAGTCATTTACACATGCATCATATGTTATATAATCCATTCCTAGATCTTGGATCATCTTTTTCACTTCTCGGGTACTTAGATGGCAGAGTATTCTCTTCGGGAAGCAACTCCTTCATCAACTCTAAAATTGCAGTCATACCATTATCAGAAAACCCATATTGTGTCTTTATGTGATTCAACTTGATAGAAGCATACAAATGTCACTCCTTTAGGACACGACGGATACAAATCTGGTTCTTTTGCACGCTCATAGACGATTCCTTTTTCTTTCTTTTCCTAGTTCGACATCATTATGAACCCCACTATCTATTCTAATATTGTCATCTACTACAAAGTGACACCATCATCCTCAACAACATCTCCTAAATTTTCACCCCCACCTATAGCGGGATCAACATCTACATCTCTACATTAACATTCTCGCCTACTTCTAACTTTTCCCCATGAAAACGCCATGTCGTGTATGTAGAAAGAATACCATACTTAAGCAAATGCAATGAAATTTCACTAAGGGGCCCCAATCCTTTACCATTCTTACATCTATTACATGGGCATGAGAATAAGGTATTTACGCCACCATTTCTATTAGCAAACTCTATAAATGACCTAACACCTTCTATGTCTCGAAATGGACTTACAAGGATATTTCATCCATCCCTTATCAACCGTAGATGACATACCTAAAGACCAGATCTATGTTAAAATTCAGAGAGTATATACATTACATCAATACAAAATCAGAAGCATATTTTGATATGATATCTACTACAACTCTAACATGAACTGTGAGAATTTGATATGTACACAAACATAAGATTAATCAAAAGAATACTATCATTTAAAACTATACTAAATCCATTCCATGAAATTGAGTCTAGTGGTAGGGTTGCCGAAGCCCTTAGGTTAACGACGAAACATCCTCAAAAAAGAGAGAATGAGCTACAATGAGCTTTTGCGATTCACCACTAGGACCATTTTTATCATGCTCAATGAGATTCTATCAAAATCGAAATCGGACTTACAAAAATAATTAAGTTCAGACCATACAAACTTATAAAAATCTTTAAGTTCAGAAATTATACAAAATTTCTAAGTTCAGACCATACAACTTATAAAAACTTCTAAGTTAAGAGATTATACAAATTTTCTGTAAGTACACCAATTCAATTCTAACATGTAGCTTCAACTGAATCCTAGTGGTAGGGTTGCCGAATCCCTTAGGTTAACGACAAAAACATCCCCTCAACAAAGAGAGAATGAGCTACAATGAGCTTTTGCGATTCACCACTAGGACCATTTTTATCATGCTCAATGATATTCTATCAAAATCGAAAATCGGACTTACAAAAATAATTAAGTTCAGACCATACAAACTTATAAAAATCTTTAAGTTCGTAAATTATACAAAATTTCTAAGTTCAGACCATACAACTTATAAAAACTTCTAAGTTAAGAGATTATACAAATTTTCCTTAAGTACACCAATTCAAGTCTAACATGTAGCTTCAAGTGAATCCTAGTGGTAGGGTTGCCGAAGCCCTTAGGTTAACGATAGCGAAACATCCTCTCAACAAAGAGAGAATGAGCTACAAGTAGCTTTTGCGATTCACCACTAGGACCATTTTTATCATGCTCAATGAGTTTCTATCAAAATCAAAATCTTACAAAAATTCTTAAGTTCGAGACCATACAACTTATAAAAACTTCTTAGTTAAGAGATTGCACAAAAATTCTGTAAGTACACCAATTCAATTCCAACATGTAGCTTCAACTGAATCCTAGTGGTAGGGTTTCGAAGCCCTTAGGTTAACGACAGAAACATTCTCTCAACAAAGAGAGAATGAGCTACAAGTAGCTTTTGCGATTCACCACTAGGACCATTTTTATCATGCTCAATGAGATTCTATCATAATCAAAATCAAAACGATTGGATATACCTTCTTAGTTTTCCTAAACCAATTCTCACCAGTTCTTCTCAAACTCTAATGAACTGAACCCCGAGTTCTTCAATCCCGACAAACCTAGACATGGAAAAAAAACATTAGATTCGAGATAAACAACAAACCATAAAATGGAAATTATCTCTTTGAAAATAACCACAACAATTTCATAGTTGATATACCTTTTTAGTTCTTCCAGAACCAACTACGACTTGAGTTCTTGAATCTTGACAAACCTCAACATGGAAAAAACAAATGGGGTATTAGATTAGGATACTATGAAAAAAATCAAGCATTAAACTGAAATAAACTGAATCGATTCCCAAACCCTAACATGGAAAGAAAAAAAAATGAATCGATTCACAAAAGCTTTGGGAAATCGAAAACTGAAATCAAGCATTAAACCCTAAAAACGAAAAACTTAAATGGAACCCTAGGATTCGATAAACTTAAATCAAAATATCTAAATCCTAGAAATGAAATCTCTGAAACCCTAGAAATCATTGAAACCCTAGAAATCGAAATCTAAAAACATCCTCAAAAATTGTACCTGTATGAGATCTACACGATGATGGAGATGGAGAGGGAGATGAGAGTCGAATCTCTCCAGTAGTCCGGTTTATCGAGATGGAGATGGAGGAGAGAGGGGGAAGGACGGGGGAAGGAGAGTCGTTGTGGCGGAAGAAAAAATGAGGATAGAATTCAGGCGAGGGTGGGATATACCCTAGACTTGGATTAAGGTGGAAATAAAACCGTAGTCTTGACCGAAATTTGACCTGGGCGTGTTTATCACTCTAGTGTCACGACCAAGCAAGCGGTTCACACGCTTGAACGAGCGGTTGCACACCGCAAACCACCCCGTGAGGTTACAAAATTCGAAACGGCATAAACCCGGGTAAATATTTGGTTGCACTGCAACTGAAAATTCGCAACCGACATTAATTGATTGAGAAACTTTGTTACGAAAATCCAAAAAATGGTGTAGTGATTTCATCCATGGTTGTTGACGATGGTGCTCGAGTTGTTGGAAAAGAATTGTTCTTCTTTGCTAAAACGAGTAAGTAATCCGAACCCCCTTGATTGTTTTTGTTAAAATTGACATGTGAATGATTTGTTTTATGTTTTTAGTCGATCATAGTTGAAGTTTAACATGATTCAGTGATGAAATTAGGGTTTCTGAAATTGGGAATTATGATGGGTTTTAAAAATTAGGGCTTTTCCAATTAGGGAATTATTATGAACCCCAGATTTATCAGTTTGAGAAATTTGGTGTTAAAATTTATGGTTAGTAAATTTTTAATGTTAAAATTTATGCTTTATGCAATGAGTGGAATGCTATTTGGTCTACAAATCCTACTTAGATGGTTTATGGTTGGTAAATGACTGTTGATTAGTAATTTATGGTCAGTAATTATGCTTTATGCAATGATTGTTGATTAATAATTTATGGTTAGTGAATTCATGATTATATCATTGTATGAATCCTTGGTGATTAGTAATTTAGGAAAAAAAGTGTGAAGTTAATATAAGATGGTTTCATCGTATTTTGTTATATGTGGAATACGAAGAATGATGTATTTTTGAATTTTGAAATTAGGTTTTTTTTTCTTCCCAAATATATCGCAGCATGATGTTTGAGATGATGTATATGTTGTTATTATTGAGCTAATATTGTTGTTATTGTTGTAACTGTTGATGTATTTTTATTTTACTCTCTCAGGATGAGTGGTTGGATAAGAATTATGTGTTAGGAAACATGTTAAACCCCATATTTCTTCTGCTAGAAATCGTTTCTACCATTAATAGTGTCTTAGAACTTCCACGTGAACTTAAAAACCTAAGATGTTCGGCCTTGGAAGTGGTCGATATTAACAACAAATTAATTAAGTTACATTTCTTAATGATGCAATTTCTTGAATACCACTATTTATTTAGTTCTCGGTTTTTTTTTTTTTTAAGAATAGTTCTCGGTATTGATTAATTGTGAATAACTATGTTTTGTCGACTTGGTTGTGTAAAGATGCTGCTAAGTTGGGGTGGTACTACAATTTTTGGATGGCATCAGTTGTCTGTCCACTTCATATGTTATTCCAAATAAGTCACTTTGGAGGAATCAGCAAACCAGGTCAGTTGCATTGTCCCCAATTCCCATTTGTTTCCATCTTAGCATTTGTTGTATTGCAGCAAAATACGCTCATTTGACTGATAAATTGCTACATCGCTGCATTTCGAGCCAGTTGATGTAGTTTTTACAGTGGTAGAAAAGTTCGTTCAAAGACTTGTAAAGAATTTGGTTTCAGAATAATTTCTAATGCTAAAATAAATAAAACTTAATTGAAAGTGATATCGAGATTTTAAAAATAACCAAGACTCTGGATTCTACTACTACTCATGATTGAATGATAAGGATTTCAATACTATAGTCAATTTTCTAGTACTTTTTTTTTTTTTTATCTTAACTCACCAAAATCAGACAGATTCTCAAATATTACTTGTAAACCTTAAGCATAGTTTATCAATATATTTAATAAAGCATAACCTATCAAATTGAATGACAAATAATTTCGAAAATCATGCAAACAATTTGAAACTCTGCAAAAGCAGTGATTGAGTGATTTATATAATGAAACTAGAGAAAATAAAATAGTTACCCATCAATCATGCGTAAGCAGCTTCATCCATTTCCCTGGTCACAGGAGAATTAGCCCATCATAATGAAAACACACTCAAAATATAAATTCATTGCTCAAACGGTGTTCACTAATAATGATTGGGAGAAAATCGATAAAAATCGGGTTTGTAACACTTATATCATTACAAACTCAATCCATACAAAACGATTACAAGTATGTGTCACGGATAATCGTAGATTCACGACAGTTCTTGAAGGTCTTAAGTTCTTCGTGTTCTTGAGCTATGCAGCAACACAACTACTTCTAGCAACCTCTGATTCTTCGATTCTCCGGCTTCTGCTCTACCCCAAATTCTACCCAAACTCTAGATAATCCTTCTTATGACTCGTACCACCTCTTATATAATTCACAGGCTAGGGCCAAGAAAATCCCGCAAAATTCTCTCTTTTTTCTCCTCTTCAAGTCACCAGGTCTTTCCCTTTTTTCTGTCACGAGATATTTTATTTTCATTGTTTTCTAACGCATATTCTCATAAGATAATTAGAATTTAATCAACGAAGATATGATGCTCAATTATGTACGTAACTTCTGCTTTTAGAACCCAACATCCCCATACAGTTTGAGTGAGAGTGGTTTTACTTGGATGAACAATGAACTTGGAGGGAGCAAGTCAATAACTGAATTTATCCATTAGAGGAGTAAAGGATTCTACCTTTTTTTTTTTGAAGCAGCAAAGGAACTCCTAGATATTTATCCTGCAAAGCCATTCTCTTAATATGCAAAATGTTGGAGATTTCACCTTTAATATGGCCTGGCACTTTAAGGCTGAAAGCTAGACCAGATTTATCAAAATTAACAGCTTGTCCTGAAAACTTGCTAAATTTATCAGTAATAGTAGCAATGTTTCTAGCCTCATTGTTGTTTTCCCTAGCAAAAAGAAGGCAATCGTCTGCAAAAAAATAAGTGACTCACAGAAGGGCTATGCTTAGTAACAGTACAACCATGAATACAATTGTTATTCTCAGCAGTGAAGAGAGCTCTAGAAAGAGACTCCAGACAAAGGATGAAAAGATAAGGAGATAATGGATCTCCTTGTATTAATCCTCTTTGAGCACACTGATCAAGGTACAGTTCCGATCCTTAAGTCTCTGAACCCCAACAGGATTCTACGCATTTGATTCCCTTAGCCGATCTCACCCACAACCAAGAGTTGCTACGACCCAGAGTCGAAGACTTGATAAACAAATCTGTCTCACACAGAAAAGTCTATTGGAATAGATAAATTTGTCTCCCACAGAAATACTTACGAGTTTTGTTCCGTATTTTGATAAATCAAGGTGCACAGGAACCAATTGATAAACCGGACTTGTATTTCCGAAAAACAACCTAGTATTATCAATCACCTCACAATAATCTTAATCGTATGGTAGTGAAACAAGATATTGCGGAATCACAAACGATGAGACGAAGATGTTTGTGACTACTTTTTATCTTGCCTATCGGAGATCAATCTCGAGAAAATCTTAGAGAAGATAGTACTCAATACGATAGAATGGGGCAAGATCATAACATGCAACTACAGAGAAAATAGTTGGGCCTGGCTTCAAAATCCCAATGAAGTCTTCAAGTCGTTAACCTATAGGGTTTCGTGAAAAACCTAAGGTTAAAGGAGAATCAACTCTAGTGGAAACTAGTATCACACAGGAGGTGTGGGGATTAGGTTTCCCAGTTGTTAGAGTTCTCCCGTATATAGTTTTCAAATCAGGTTTTGCAATCTAAGTTACCTTGTAATAAAGAATTTAATATTCACCATTAGATGAAAACCTGATTAGACTCGAGCTAATATCTTTCAACCGTTAGATCGAACTTAGCTTGTTATACACAAATGAAATGTACCTTCATTTAGGTTTAAGTAACTGTACCTAAACGTGTACACCGTGTTGGCTCAACAGTAGTTTACCGAGGTTAGCTATATGAACACTCTCATATCAACTTTATTCATCTTAACCACAACTAGTTCAAATGACTCAAATAAAAGAGTTGTTTAATTGCTATATTCTCATAGAAGTATACAAGAACACAATTAAAGCAAAATTGGTTTGATTCACTCGAATCAATCCATGAACATTATAGCCACGGTTTGCAAAGAATGCATTCCTTAATATATAAATGTATTATTTCATGAAAAAAACGATTTTAGAACTTTAACCACTCAAGTATGCATAGGGTACGCATACCTAAGTAGCCGGTCTGAGTTTTGGTTCGCCAGTATCCGAACGAGCCTTATTACATTTCCAAAACCCAACAGAAATTCCCGGACCTATACCTTACGCAAGTATGCGTACAGGTATGTGTACTTGGTACCCGGAATTCCATAATTATAAGTACGCATACGGGTGTGCATACTATAGTTCCGGTCATGGATCACATACATGCAAGAATGCACACTATGTTCATAATCCAATAGTTCTTAACTCTTATTTCAATTATTGAAACTTTCTTAGAGGATGACAATAGACGTTTTCACACACTATTAGCATCAAAGAAATTTTCAAGTTATTGAAATAATCATAACGAAACATTCCAAGTCTACACCAAATGATTGTATCACACAAACCATGTAAGATGTTACTCGGTGATTCTCACATGATCGTCTTTTGACTTTCGTCAAGAATATAGGATAAACTTGGTTGAAGCGAAAGCTTACCAACACATATTTCGAGAAATATGTAAGCGAGTTAAACTCAACTCGAAATCTCAAATGTGCATAATCGAATACTATATAATAATACTTTTGTCTCAATATAGGATATAGAATAGAAATAGACTTTCCAAGTGATAGATGAGTTTTAGTATCCACATACCTTTTGTTGATGAAGTTCCACAAGCTATCCTTAGTAGTTATTCGTCTTCAATTGATGAACGCCGTGAAGTCTAATGCTCAACTACACAATATATCCTAGTCCGAGACATTACTATAAGTAGACTAGAAATCAAGACTTATAGTTTTGAGCACTAACATTGACAAACAAGCTTGAGATAACAACGCTTTTACCAAGTCCGAACCAAGCGAGCTCTAAAAATATCCTCCTTTGTCAATTTTATGACAAAACTATCAATACATATGGATTACAAAATAAATAAACTTTGTAGCTTCTCATCCAAGTGCTTGATCCCTGGTTCTTCAACATTACTCGAAATCTTCGTCACTTCCAAGTACTCCAATGATTCTAAATGTGTTCAACTCAGCATCATATTTGTTGAAGATCCATAGCAATAACAATGAGAAAACACTTGCTCTCAATCATTGTTATACAGTTGTTGATGGTGGTTTTTAGCTTAGTGATAAGCATGTAAATGCTATATTTTATACCCATATTTAGATTAGCTAGGATACAATATTTTAGTTACTAATACTATTTTAGTGCTTTTGTAGAAAGTACAAGTGGTCTGATCATCCAACGAATAAACAACAAAATGTCGACTTAATGGTGTTTATGCGAAAATGGCAAAATGCTCACGTTTGGCACGGTATTTCTATATATCAACAACACTTATTATGCTTTCTCTGTATTTCTATATCTCGCCAGCACTTATTATCTTGGCCCTGTATTTTATATATCATCAACACTTATTATGTTGGCACGGGTATCTCCATGTATCAAAGAACGAGAATAATGAAATGGGGTTGGCCTGGGTATCTCCATGTATCGACAAACCACAATGATCAAATGCGGTTGGCCTGTATCTCCATGCATCAAAGAACACAATGATCAAATACGCCGTCTCGGTATTTTTAAATATCGCAGCACTAAAGTTATTCACGGCATAGAAAGGAAGAGATGACCGGCATTGCATATTTAGTGCACCACTTTATTAATCTCATGATGTGGACAGTGTGAGGTGGAGTCGGTTCATATGCATGCTTTGGTTTCTTGGCATGATCCCAAACATGAGTGGTGGTGATCTTTGTTGATGATAACAAGCCAACATCATGGTGGGTTCTGCTAGGTTAACTTTATCTGGGGTTGTTTGATCGAGAGAAGGCAGGACCAATTCATGTTCTGAGCATGCTCCTAACACGGTGGAAAGCTTATCAAAGACAAAGCCTAGGTAAGGGAGTGCTTGTCGTGGAAAGATTATGGGTTGTTTGTAGGGAAAGCGGTTTTATACGGCGAGGCTACCTTGAGGAGAGATGTTTGCAAGTGGTACAACTTGACAGTCGGTCTGACAAACTAGTGCAAGCATAAATTTCGGAATTTCACCATACAGCTATGGTTTTGTATTTGGACTTAAGAGATTATGTTATCTATATGAAATATATCCCTACGGCTTCCATGAGTTATATCTGAGTAGTTGAAGATGTTTTCGAGTTGATAATATTCTTTGAAAATAAGTATAAAATCTAATGCCATTGAAGGTAGGCTTAAGAAATTTGATTCAAAGGGAACTACTAAGGGAAAATCTAGAGGTACTGCTTGTGAAAGGAGGTGAAAGGAGCAAGAAGAAGGAAGTCTAGTGACAAGGAAGGTTTGACTTGCACCCATTGCAAGCAAATAAGTCACGTTATCGACAAGTGTTGGGTACACAGCCCTCATCTAAATCCAGAGGGTTGCAGAGAGAAAAGAAGCCAAGAGGCGAGCACTAGTCGCTCAAGCTCCAAAAGAATTCCGGGGACTAGCGGGCCAATTCAAAACCCTCTCTTATGATAGGGGCAAAATAAAGACCTTCAAAAGATGATGATCTTAGAGTTACGACTCTTCGAGGTGAGGATGCAAGTCAAAACATCACTGAGTTGATGTTATTATTGACCAGGAGTCGAGAGAATTTACTTAGAAATTCTTTGGTGCGAGAAGTTAAGATTGAAGACTTTCGAACATCAAAACCATACCCTTTTGGATGGCTTCAAAAGAAGAGGCTCACAAGTTACTCACAGCGAGTGCACTTTCAAATTTTCTCTAGTGGGTCATACATTGACGAAGTTACATGACTTAGTTCCTTTGGATGTTTGTCGGGGTAGTACTAGGTAGTCCCTACCTATGGGATAGATATGCAACTCTACATAGGAGGGAAAAAAGTTTACCTTTACAAAAGATGGGGAAAGTTTTGTGATTTGCAGGCTATAGATTCTTCTCTTGAAGGAGCAAGGTGATCACAACCACTTAGGCTAAGCGGTTGGTGAGATGCTATCCTGAAGTTCATTCTCACTTATGATCAGTTCTCTTGAGGAGAAGCTGAGTAAAGTTTGTTTACATCCATGATGTCAGCTACAACAAGAGACCTAGAAAGGTTGAGGTTTAGAAATACAAGGATTTATTTTACATGTCATCAGAGTTACCTCAAGAGGATTGTGGAGCATGAAATTATATTGGCCGGAGAGAGTTCTCTTCCTCATGTAGGTATTTATCTTGCGATCCAGTAGAAGATCTGATGAGATCGAGAAGCAAGTCAGAAACTTCTAGAATTAGGAATGATAAGCTGCCAAGTGCTTCACCTTATGGATCATGGTATCTGTACCAAAAAGAAAATGTAGGCGCAGTATGTGTATTGATTATAGAGCATTAAAGAAGATCCACTACTCAAGAATGGTTACCCTCTACCTAGGATAGATGACATGATGGATCGGTTGGAAAAGCTCGAGTCTTTACAAAGTTAGATTTCAAATACGGATACCACCGAGTGAAAGTCGAGAAGATGATACATGGAAGAATGCTTTCAAAACCAAACAAGGCTTGTTTGAATGGTTGGTGATACCTTTTGGTTTGTGTAACACTCCAGCGACGTTTATGCGTTTGATGAATGATTTGTTACGACCTTTTATAAAAGATTTTGTGATTGTTTAATTGGATGATATCCTAGTATACGACAGAACTTGGGAAGAGCATCTCATTCACGTTGAGAAGATATTTAAAGTATTACATGAAGGCCAGCTGAAGTTGAACGGAAAGAAGTGTGGAGTTTGGAAAGGAGGAGTTAGTCATCTCAAATTCATTGTTGGTGGTGGACAATGGAAGGCCAGATCCAAGGAAGGTTGAAGTGATCACTATTAAAGCTTAGACCTAGTCTCGTAAATGAAATCGGGAGTTTCTTAGGGTCTTGCATACTTCTGTGAGTTTGCTCAGAGCATTTTTTGACTATAGCGGGACCACTACATGGTTTTGACGGAAGCTAAGGCAAAGTTTGAATGGCAGCAAACCCATGAAGACACTTTTCAGTTCACTAAAAATAAGATTTAGAAATCAAGCGTTGGCATTGCCTAACCAAAGCGTACTTTTGAAGTTGAGGCAGCAGCTATCTAACTATGTGATGTGGATTTTCAATGATGTTTGTAGTAATAGGTTCGTTGAGGACTTGTGAAAGCAGGACTTAATTTTAAAACTAAAAATATATCAAACTCAAAAATAAAAAGTGATGTGAAGATTTAAAAATAGACCAAGGCTCAGGATTCCACTACTTCCTTCTAGTTGATTGGTGTACAATGATATTTGAAATTATTATTAAGACTCTTTTTCTCATTAATTCACTATTCAATCTATAAGGTTTCAAATATTAGGTTGTAATCACTTAAGCATGAATTATCGGAGAATTGATTTTAAGCATAACACATCGAGTTGATTCACAACTAATTAAGAAAACCAATTTTATCTTTATGTTGATTCTAAGTGAATTAAATAAAATAAATAATTAAGAGAGATTACCAATCAAGCATGAGTGAATAGTATCCTCCTTTGCCTTGGTCACATGAAATTAATCTCATCATCATGTTGAAACACGCTTAAAATTCATTTTTATTACTCAAAGGTGTTCACAATAATGAAATGGGAGAGCAAGTAATAAAGCTAGGGTTTGTAACACTTATTTTGTTACAAACCAAAAGCATTCTGAAGAGCGATACAAGTAAAGTGTAACACATGTCATTGTAGCTATACGACCCTACGGGATGCAGCCGTTCATCCATTGTTGATGAAGCACAGTTTATTTAACGTCTTATGTTCACCGTGTTCTTCTTGACGGTAATAGCGATTCTGTAACTCCGATTTTTGGCTCGTATTGCTCTAAACTTATGAAAATCCGATGATCAAAGACTTATGAACACAAAGCGTGCTTTCAGAACAATTACTCACTTCTATTGAGTATATTTAAACTCAATCGGCCATAATGACCTACTTATAAGTAAACAAACTTAGCGACTAAGTAACAACTCTTTCCTAATGAAACACAAACTCTAATAAAAAACTCTAGAAACTCATATATAAGTTCTAAACATAGAAAACTCTAATACTAGAATAACTTGTTTCTCAGTTAACTCGGTTTCTAACTCTATCGTTCACAATATGCGACAACAACTCCTCTAGTTTGCTTCCTAGCACGACACCAACTGCTAAAGTTTGCTTCCACTTGGACATCCATTAACTTCTTCTAGTTACTTCACTCAGACCATGGCAGACTCCACTGGCTTGGCTGATAACATGTACAATTCTCAAGTTTGCTTACTGCATCATCGACTTCTCTTAGTTGCTTCCACAAACTATATCTTGGTTTAATCTTAACATCCTCCCTTAAAGCAAGATATTCTTTCTGATCATTCAAGTTTTTCCACGAGTAGATGAAAGTATTAGACTTCAAAGACTTGGTGAAAATACTCAGTTCTTGATTCACACTTTCCCACAAAATTCCACGACTATTTTTTGTTCTGACAAGTTCTCTAATGTAATGATGCCAGTATCTATGTGCTCCACCTCTCTTCTCCATGAAGCTTTATGATTCTTTTCAGTGATTGAAATTGAAGACTTATTATCACAAACTATTGTTGTGAGTTACACTGTTCATGAAATAGAAGATTTGAACATCATTCTCAACCATACAGACGTTGCGTAGCACAATTGCCGACATCAATATATTCGAGCTTTTGTTGTAGGCATCAAGGCAACAACCTGTTGCTTCTTTGGTGACCAGAAAAATCTGTGTTCCCAAATGGAATGCATAACTTTGAAGTACCTTTACTTACCTTACCATCTCGGTCCAATCATTATATGTATATCCAACTAGCTTTGGATCTTAGAGCTGTGTAAGGAATTCCCAAACTAGTTGTTCCTTTAACATATCTTAAAATACGTTTTGCAATCTTGTAAGTGTGAGCTTGTCTTGGTGATTCCATAAATCTGCGAGCCAGCTTCAGCGCATACATAATATCAGGTCTTATAGAAGACAAATACTACGAGACATCCAACCGGACACTTGAAGTGTGGATTCATAGTTCTACAGATCCATCTCCATCTGCCAGTTCGACCTCTCATCTCATCGGAGTGTCAAAATTGGATTGCAATTATCCATCTTGAACCTCTTGGTGTTTATCGCATATCTTTGTTAATTAATAAAGTACCTCTTTACATTTGATATACTTGATACCGAAAATATGATATTAATCAAGATCCATAGATTTCAAACTCCTACCACCATATCCTCCACAATTCATTGAGTCATCTCAAAGCTATTTACATGTGAATATAATATCGTCCACTACAAACAAACTATAATACGAGTTGCGAAGAGAATCAGAAGTCTAAGTCTGTATGTTCATATGGACATCTTGTAGAACCTTTCTCGATGAAGTATGAGTATTCTTGTATACCAAGCACGTAGTGCTTGTTTTAAACTCATACAAAGCTTTGTTTAGCTTTATACTTGATTCTCTCCCTCCATAACGCAACTTTGCTGGTTGTTCAACATAAATTTCTTCTTCTAATTCTTCATTCAGGATGCACTCTTGCATCCATACGAAAAATCTTCCAGATGCTTGCAGGCGACTAATACGATGATCATCGTCATATCTAACCTTAGCCTTTGCAAGCGTTCAACACTTGAGTAATATATTCCTTGTTTCATAATGCATCCCATCCAGCTAATAATCTTTCTTTCCAATCTTTACACTTCACCATACTGATTTGTACTTTGTCTTGTAAACCCACTTAACCCTATTGCTTTCTTTCCTTGTGGAAGTTTAGTAAGTTCCAAGTATTATTCTTCTCAATAGACTTCAACTCTGCGTCCACACCTTGCTTATCCATCCCTTGATCTTTAGAGGCTTCTTCATAAGCTACTGAGGATCACAATCTCCAAAACAATGCTAAAGTTAATCACTTCTACATCGACCAGTGTGTCGTCATCATCTCTTGTTATCACATAATCAGTAAATGCGTCTTTGGTGGAACAATATTTCTTCTTGATGTTCTTGTCTTTCCTTCTTGTTGTGGTGCAACATCAGTTCTAACTTCTTCTTGATGTTCTTTAACGTCTTAGTTCTTATTTTGTACCCATTGCCATTGGTATTACGAAAGCGGTTTCTTCTGTTGTTGTAACATTCCAGATTCCATTGTGAATCTTCATCAAAAATCACATCTCTGCTAGTAATTATCTTCTCTGTTTATGGATTATAAAGCTTATATCCTTTGAGTTCTTGAGCTATAACCAAAAATAATACACTTGTCCGCTTATATCATCCAACTTCCTTCCCTGAGTTCTTTGGTGTACATGTGCATACGCAATACACCCAAAAATTCTCGATTTCTTGCACTTGGTCTTATACCTCTCAAGTTTTCTTCTGGATTGTCTTATATATGCAAACTATTTGTGTTGGGCATTTGTTAAGTAGATATCTTCTTGTGTCATGCTGCATAACTCGAGAGAATTCTTGCGTTAAATCTTTTTATTACTTCTTCTGGGTTCTAGCCGTCTCCATTATGGATTCTGTTCTTTCTTTGGCAAAGCACGATTACATTTGAGGTGTATATCTAGCGGATTAGGCGATGTAGGAATACCATGTTCTTCCATAGGACTATCGACAGCGATTGTATTGCGTTTCCTCTACTCAGGTACTTAATGTCTTGATCGTTCACTTGCCAATTTTGTTTACCGGCTGTGCTTTAAAACTTCTAAAAGCATAGAAAAGCATCACTTTTTTGTCTAACCAGATACACCAAACCTTTACTAATATATCAGTGAAACTTGTGAAATGATTGCCACTCCATGTGATGTAACTTTAATAGGACCACACAAAGTCTATATGTACAATATCAAAATGTTGGTGGGCTCTTTAGCTTTGTTAATTGGGAATGGATCTACATGTTTGCTTACCAAAAAGATGCAATTCTCACACCTTAAGTCTGGAAGCTCTATAGTAGTGGGCTTTGACACCATCTCCTTCTTGGATAAAACTTGCTGTAATATTAAAGTTTACATGACCCATTCTCTTGTGCCACAGCCAAGAATAATCATGTACATGAGTCACATAACAACTTTCCTTTTGATGATGAATATTCAAGGAAATAATTTGTTCTTTGTCGTCTTTACTTTTACTGTCTGACCTTCTTCTTATCTCTAATGAAACAAATACCATTGTAAATGTTCATAGAATATCCTCTCTGCGACAATTGCCCCATGAAAGAGGCGAGGGTACTGAAATATGCATGGCTGACTTTCACTATAGTCCTTTCTCACGAAAATGATTGTCTATGGGCCAAGGTCGAGAAAATACAACTAATCGGTTCACACTTACGTGTGATCGTCTATGGATCTGAGATAGAGAGACAATACAACGGCAAAGTATGTTGCCGATAAAGTTCAGGACTTAACCAAACACAATAGGATTCACTTATCAAGTAAATAAGAATTAACGTTTGTGTAATTTACTTTAATTATAATAAAACAAATATAATCTCTCTGAGAAATATAAAGTAAATGACACGGCAAGATTTTGATAGCGAGGAAAGCCGCAAATGCAAAAACCGGGACCTTGTCCAGGAATTGGATACTCTCGAGAGGATTAAGCATTTGCACAAAGTACCTAATAGTTGAGACCAGTGACAAATACATGTTTGACTAGTTGGTGTTTACTTTCAAACTTATAAATAAGTCACATACTTGAAGCAATTCCTTTGGTTTATTCCAAACAGGTAAAGAGACTAACAAAAATCATTTGAGTATAACTCTCTTCAACTTAGTGATAACTGAGTCGTGAAAGGCTCTTAGTTTATCTTAGCATAAACTCTTAAATAAGTTATTAGATCTATCTTACTTGTTTAATTCTGATGTCAGTATAAGGATTAAATAACAGCATCTTTAATCAGTGTGTGGTCTTGATCTACTCAATTATTCAATCGATGTACCACAAGGATAAACCGATTATTAGTTGGATCCTCTTCACAGAAATGATATTGTGCACAAAGATTCTCATTGGTGGTTCAATGTCTTCTTTGTCTTCAAATCTTGCTTTAAATCTTCAATAAAAGCTTTTTGATAGCGATACTCTTGTGATCAATCATATATGAATGAGTCATTAACAATGGATTATCACAAGATCGTCTTTAGAACAACTAACGTTAAAGTCCACAATGAAACTGAATAGTTTGGGTGAATCTTATAGGAAGAAGATTCTCAAGCATAAAAGAAAGCTAGGTGCAATCGATTTCAACCATGATTCTCAATCAAATCAAGCAGAAGCAAAAGATAAATCTAATTATCTAGTTTCCCTGGCAATTACAAGCTAGAGCTTCTCAATCCCAAGAAGACTTTTCTAAAATGGGCGGTGGTAGTTTAGCCTAATTAGGT